>BSBM01001263.1:342500-762500 GCA_027924585.1 Larix kaempferi
TTTAACTTAATAATATTCACATTTTTTCTATAATTGCAATTATATAATTATATATCTACCTCTATCCAATTTGGTATTCTCCTATAGTGTTGCCATCACAAAGATATTTAATATTTTGATTATTATTTGAATATATTAATAGATTTTCAACCATTGCAATATACAGGTAATGGGAACAAAATATATAATGAATACATGAATGAAAATATCTCAACAATTCACCAATCTTGTATAGGCTTGCATAGGTTTGGACATTGAGGTCATTATAAAAATAATATATAGTTTTTCTTGTTTCACACTATACTAAGTTGCAATTTTGTTTGGGAAAAAGCTTTATTAATCTTATTGAAATTTTCTAACTTGTATGTTATTGACTAAGTTTAGTATGAAATTACATAAAATAAAATAGGCATTGTTAAGACTCAACATCACACAACTTGAAATTAAATTAAACATACAACAATGGGAATTGTGATTTAGTTGATCCAATTTTCTACATCATCCAATCCTCACTCATTTGATCAGCACCATCTACCATCTATTATACTAACTGAAATATAAAAATAAGTTAAACATTAAATATTTTGTACTATTTTTAAACAAATTTTCTAAAATTGAAACTATTAAAATTACAAATATACATTGTTAAATTTCAACAATGAAAACGTCTAACAAACAACTTATTCCAAAAAAAAGATGTTTAATAAACAACTTACTCCAAAAATTAAAAAATTACAAAACCCAAAAATTACAAAACTTCTAAGAAACAACTTACTCCGAAAACATACCCTTGTATTTAATTACGCCGTAGGCGTTTCACCACGGAGATGCATAACCATCCACATTGGATAGATTCCTCACTCATAGAGAGAATGGAATACTTACACGTGGATGGTTATGACTTCCATCCACTTTCCATCATCCCGCGCTCCGCTACTCCCTCCACGTTGCTCTCAGTAGCTCCACCTCCACTTCCACCCAATCACCTTCCGCCCTCCACCGCTACTCCACTCTGCTACTCCACGCAGCGTCACCACCCCACTTCCCCAATTCGTCTTCCTCCATCCCCATATTCCACTGCCCCCACGTCGCCAGGTGCTGCTCCCCGTCACTACTGCTACTCCACGTCGCCGCTGCTACTCCACATAGTTACCCCCTCCGTGCTGCCTGCCACCTCCTTGACCACGCCCCATTTCTCTAGCACCTCTGTCGCCTGTTATTTTTTTCATAATTTACTTCAATATGATCTAGGATCTTAACTGAGAGAATAACATGTACAACATATCAAGCATATCAATCACAACAAGCAATCACAAGAGACAATAGACACACAGAGTTTCCTTGGGGAAAACCATAAAGATGAAAAACTCCAATAACTTCCTAAGAGATAGATAGAGCAATGATACAAAACCCAAGCATAAGAGATAGTCTCCTAGTAGCAGCTTCTCCTCCTCCACTAGTGCGCCACTCTCTAATGAGTGTATGAGTGTGAAAGTGAAATGATCAAATAGAGTGCCTCCTGCACTCTATTTATACTTGACTTGACTTGCCTAATAATCTTACTAGGTCGGCCTCAACTTAACCACTTAACATAATGCTGACAAGGCCAACCCCCAATAGGGTTGTCTAATAACCCTTTAACCCACATGACTTATACAGGGCCGACCCCATCAAGGTGGTCTAATAACCCATCAAGTATAAGTTACGACATTTACAATATAAATGACGACACTTCCATATAAAGGAATAATAACATCTCTATAGTAATACAATATACATATATGAAATACATTTCGAAGTTACAAATACATCAACACTCCCTCTTAACTAGGAAGGTATTTCTTGACACAGATATGCTAGCACAAGTCTTCTTCTCTGGATCATCGTCACTGGACCATCATCATCGAATCATCGTCCTCGAATCATCATCATCGTCACTGCTGCTTCTATCTCAATCAATCTCAAATCTACTCGTCATAGGAAGTTCTATAGAGCCAGCCCTTTTTCATGCTGGATGTAGGCCCACCACTTGTAGGTCTTCATCATCAGTGGCCATACTATGGAACCTAGGACTAATTACGTGCGTCAACAAAACCTAGCACAGACTATAGGATCTTTTACATGTTGACCTTCAGAAAACGTACTCAGAGCATCCCAGGATGTTACGAGCACACTGCTCTACCTGTCTGGATCTCGATAGAGCATCTGAGGCTGTTATGAGCACACCGCTCTACCTATCCGAATTTTAAAGGATCTTTTCTATGTGAACTTTCTCAAAACCTACTCAGAGCATCCCAGGATGTTACGAGAAAACTGCTCTACCTGTATGGATCTCAATAGAGCATCCCAGGCTGTTACGAGCACACCTCTCTACCTGTCTGGATTTTAAAGGATCTTTTCTATGTGAAATCGTAGAAAAACCTACTCAGATCATCCTAGGATGTTACGAGCACACTGCTCTACCTGTCCGGATCTCGATAGAGCATCCCAGGCAGTTACGAGCACACCGCTCTACTTGTCTGTATTTTAAAGGACCTTTTCTATGCTACCTGCACAACCTGTCCACGACCACATAGTATCAAACTGATACTCAACATATATCTTCTTGATGTATACATGATCAACCCGATCATCATCATTGCATCGTCCTGATGCATGTCATCTGGAGCAACATCCTGAAGCTCGTCATCTGTGATCATCCTGATCATCATCATAGCATCATCCTGATGCATGTCATCTGGAGAAACATCCTAAAGCTCATCATTTGTGATCACCTTGATCATCATCATAGCATCATCATGATGCATGTCATCTAGAGCATCGTCCCGATACTCATCATCCATTATCAACCTGATCATCATCATAGCATCATCCTGATGCATACAATGTATCTTCCTAATACATATCATCATACATGATCCACTTGATCATACAATGTATCCACCTGATACATACATAAATACATGATCCACCTGATCATACAATGTATCCACCTGATACATACACAAATACATGATCCACCTGATCATACAATGTATCCACCTGATACATACATAAATACATGATCCACCTGATCATACAATGTATCCACCTGATACATGCATAAATACATGATCCACCTGATCATACAATGTATCCACTTGATACATACATAAATACATGATCAAACTGATCAAATCATCCAACATAATGCATATACAAATACATGATCAAACTGATCAAAGCATCCAACATGATGCATATACAAATGCATGATCCAACTGATCATATCAAGCATCCAACAAGATGCATATACAAATACATGATCAAACTGATCAAAGCATCCAACTGATGCATATACAAATACATGATCAAACTGATCAAAGCATCCAACTGATGCATATACAAATCAATAACTGGAGCATCGTCCTGATGCTCATCACACAACGCTTACATCTAGATCCATGGAAAGGATCCTCCTCTCACCATGCTTGGAATGGCTCCTGCAAATGTGTCACATCACTTCTTCCTCGAAGTGTCTTCAATCTGAAGAATGCCAAGCCTCTCTCTGAAGTACTCGAACTTCACTCTGGCTAGTGGTTTCATCAACACATCTGCAAGCTGCTCATCTGTCACAACATACAAGAGCTTCACTGCTACTCTCTACACTGTATCCCTAATATAGTGGTATTTGATCTCAATGTGCTTTGACCTGTCGTGGAACACTGGGTTCTCAGACAGCTTCACACAACTTTGGTTATCACAAAAGATACCAGTAGCCTCCAATGGGAGATCAAATAACTCAGACAATAGCTTTTGGAGCCATACTGCCTCACAACTAGCCGAACAAGCTGCAACATACTCTGCTTCGGCTGTACTCAGTGCTACGTAGGACTGCTTCCTACAAAACCAAGAGATCACACCTGATCCCATACTGAAACAACACCTCGAAGTGCTCTTCCGATCAATGGCACTGCCTACCCAATTTGAATCAACATAACCCTCTATGTTAAACTTTTGATTTGCCTCATACTTGAGCCCATAATCAACTGTACCCTTCAAGTACCTCAGCATATGCTTTACAGCAGCCACGTGAACACCTCTCGGATCCGTCAGGAACTGGGTCAATGTGTTCACTGCAAAGTAAATATTTGGTCTCGTGTTCATCAGGTACATCAAGGACCCAATCATCTGACGATACACAGTGACATCAACCAGATCAGATGAAGCATCACATAGAAGCTTCAGGTTCGATGCCATAGGTGTGGCCATGGCCTTGCAGTTCATCATCCTGAACCTCTTCAGGATCTCTACTGCATACTTCCCTTGTCCAAGGAATATTCCATTTGCACTCTACCACACCTCCATGCCTAGAAAATAGTGCATCATCCCCAAGTCCTTCATCTTGAACTCGGCAGCAAGCTTCCTCTTGGTTTCGGCAATCAACCCATCTTCACCTGTAACAAATAGGTCATCCACATACAAAAGTAGTATCACAGGATTGCCTTCCTCAACCTTGTAGTAAAGGTTGGAATCCGCTTTACTCTTGGTAAAGCCCAAACTAGATAGAAAGCTGTCTATCCTACCATACCAAGTCCTAGGAGCTTGCTTCAAGCCATACAAGGCTTTCTTCAACCTGCATACATATGAATCCCTGTCATATGTCTCAAAACCAAGTGGCTTCTCCACATACACTTCATCCTCGACTACACCATTCAAGAAGTTTGTCTTGACATATATCTAGTGTATCTTCTGTTTCATCACTACAGCCAGAGCAAGTATTGTTCTGATGGAAGTGTATCTGGCTACAGGAGAAAAAGTCTCTTCATAGTCTATTCCCTCTTTTTGAGAGAAGCCATGAGCTACAAACCTTACTTTGCATTTTTCTATACTGCCATCTGCAGCATGCTTGATCTTATAGATCCACTTGGAAGTCACAATAGACTTCCCTTCAGGTCTTGGGACCACATCCCAAACATCATTCTTCATGATCGACTGGCACTGCTCGATCATGGCATCCTTCCATTACTTCATTCCTAATGCTGGGAACTTCATATTCTTCAATAGATAGCTTTGTTGCTGGAATAAATGTTGTAGTCCTTCTTTTGTAGGTGATGGTATACGATCTTTCCTACAAGACAAGTTAAATTGCATGATTAGAGACATCTCATAGTTTTCAGAACAAATTCTTACATGTAAAGAAATATGTCATACAGTCATGCAATTATTTTATCCAATGCTTCAATACAACATTTATCCATATCCCGTAGCTTTCTAGATGCCTTCCAATCTCTACCAAAACATTGTTAAGAGTGTGCACAACTCCCAACGTGTCAGCAAAGAGGTTTCATTCTAGATAAGTAGCAATGGAATGTTGTACAGTGCCATAGGCTACTTACCCATTACATGCGTATTAGTAGTATACTGTTCATTAATGCAATTATTCTAATATGCATAATACACAAAGTAAGTGTAGGAACATAAGTATATACATCATTGAACAGTATTATTTAAACAATCAAATATACAAGAAATGACAATTCAAATACTTATCTTTGTTTGTTTGATGGGTGGACTCCCTCTCAATCTTTGTTTCCTTGTATGAACTACTGGAGTGTGCTCCCTCTTGATCTTTGCTTCCTGGATTACCTGTCCTTGAACTTATATCCATCCTTGATCACTATGCATACTTACTAGTATCATCATTGTGTTATCCTCGAGGTCTCATACATACATACATTAGCATAAAAAACATTATGATTCTAAGTAATCTTAAACATCTATGATCAAGGTCATTTCATCACAATTCTTTTACTCATGCATATTCCTATTTGACCATAGAAATTTTCTATTTTAGTCATATTAGATCAATCAAAGTAAGAAGCATAATATGCCTAAACCCATTATTACTAACTTCAATGAATAATCATTATCAATCATGCCATGTATACTTATATAAGAGATCCTAACACAAGGTAGGATTCTAACTTGATATAGGAAAAGCATACATGGATTAGCATGCTAGCTAGTTATGTCTAACATACCCACATAATGTCTTCTTGTTCTCTTCAATGACTTGTGCTAGTAACCTGCATATCTCATAGGTTAACCATTATAGAACCAAGTTATACATACCTCGTAAGTAGATCTTCTATGTGATCCATGACAATGGATGAATCTTTGTCTTCATGTCACCATGGTCATATGTTCTTGAACTAGAACATGATTTGTCTTTCTTGATGTTAGCGGACAACATCAACCTCATACAACACCACAATGCATTAGTACAATCATAAGTGTCAAAACCCTAATCAATGAATATCTTCTATCATGCATTCATATTTTTATTAAGGTGATACGACAAGTCTAAAATTAATCAAGATTGTACTAATCTTAATGAAGACAAACATAAACTTAATCATGAACAGATTTCGAAACATACCCGTAAGTCATACCTGTCGAGTTTGCTTGTAATCTTCTTATGTAAGGCCTTAGCCTCATCTCCCTCTGAAACTGAAACTTCTTCACTTATGCAGGTGACCAATCCATTCTCTTCTAGGATTAACCCAATCCACTTGATTTGCAGAAACTGGATCTGGAGCTGGATTAGGGTTTCTCAGGGAAACCCTAAAATTTCAAACTTCTGAAAGGATAGAAAGATGCACCTTGATGAGCTTATCAACCTGGTATACTCAAAATTTGAAAACTGCAAAGTTTCACCCCTCAAATTTGCTTTTCAATCTTCCGGATTCATTGGGGAGGACCCTGAATTAGGGTTTGAGTTTCTCAGAGCTTCACCCAACCAAATAGTTTGATCTAAAGCTCTAAACTTCGATTTTTCCAAGGAGCTTCCAGCTATGGTCACAGAATTCAAAAATTCCCATTTTTGTAGAAGCCCTAATTTTTCACCTTTCCGATCAAAGTCTCGAACTAGGGTTTGATCAAGCCCGGCCTTCTTCCCAACCAAAAAAATCGATCTTGGTCTCTAAATTTCGATTTTGATGAGGAGCATCCATCCGTGGTCTCCAATTACAAAAATTCCAACTTTCTCCGAAACCCTAAACTGCCGTAGCCATGAATGAAGGTGTTCAAAATGCAATTCTGTTTTGACAGAAATATGCACCTGATTGTTTCTTGTGTAACTCGGAAATTTCAGATCTACAGGGTCTAAAAATTCTTCCTGTCATAGGCTGACCTGTTAAATTTCCAACCCCATAGGTCTGACCTCAAATGGATTCTTTGAGAGAGAGTTATTCCAAGTGTCGCAACATGACCTGTTTATGGGATAAAACAGGCGAGGGAACTTATACGGAGTGCCACGTGTCACTGGTTCAATTTCAGCCTCTGAAAATTGGACCTGTGAACGTAAAGTCTATTCCCTACCTTCCACGTTTTACAAAATTTCATTTGGAGCTGCCTAGCCCAAGTTGTGACCTTTTTGCCTAGGTCACTTGTTTATGACTGAGATATCGAAGAGGCAGAAACCCTATATTGTACAGATTATAAATCTGAAAGTACAACGAATTAGAGGCTCTCCTTCGGACGCAAGGTACATGGGGATCTTATCTTCGACATGTACTCTTTTTAGATCTTGAAACTTTGCCAAAATGAATTTATAGTGAAAGTTCTACGATGACTACTTTTTTCTATATCAATCCCTAACTTCGTACGTGCAACAAGTGTCATAAAAGCCATACCATGCCTTCTTTCAGGCTAGCTCTGATACCATGTTATTTTTTTCATAATTTACATCAATATGATCTAGGATCTTAACTGAGAGAATAACATGTACATCATATCAAGCATATCAATCACAACAAGCAATCACAAGAGACAATAGACACATAGAGTTTCCTTGGGGAAAACCACAAAGGTGAAAAACCCCCATAACTTCCTCAGAGATAGATAGAACAATGATACAAAATCCAAGCATAAGATATAGTCTCCTAGCAGCAGCCTCTCCTCTTCCACTAATGCGCCACTCTCCAATGAGTGTATGAGTGTGAAAGTGAAATGATCAAATAGAGTGCCTCCCGCACTCTATTGATACTTGACTTGACTTGCCTAATAATCTTACTAGGTCGGCCTCAACTTAACCACTTAACATAATGCTGACAGGGCCGACCCCCAATAGGGTGGTCTAATAACCCTTTAACCCACCTGACTTATATAGGGCTGACCCCATCAAGGTGGTCTAATAACCCAACAAGTATAAGTTACGACACTTAAAATATAAATGACGACACTTCCGTATAGAGGAATAATAACTTCTCTATAGGAATACAATATACATATATGAAATACATTCCGAAGTTACAAATACATCAACATCGCCACCCTCTCGCACGCCTCCTGCCCATACCTTCTGTGCCTCACTCTTACTGGCCAAGCCTTTTTGCCAGCCTGTGCGCCCTATCCATTCCTCCACTATGAGGCTCCTCCCATCTTCCAGTGCCTCCCCTTTCCTCTCGTGCACCATCCATCTTCCATCTCCCTCCATCGAGTCTCCTCCATCGCAGCTTCTTCCCAATCACCTCTCATCTCTGCGCACTTCCTCTGTCGTGCCTCCCTTCTATGTTGCATCGCGCCAATGCTAACACTTCCCTTACTCCCACGTATTTTTCCATCCACACAAACCCTAACCTGCAAAAAAAATTAATGAGTTGAAGCATGACGGAGGTTCCATTCTCGTGTTCCATTCATTCTTATTTTTCCATCTGTTAGCAATAGAGTTGAAACATGATAGAATTAATGAAAACCATAGTTGATACACCACAAATAAGAAATATTACCAGTTACAAGCTGCGCCGAGGTTGCAGAGCTCCCTAGTGGCTGAACTCTTAAAAACAAATGGGCGAAGGAAGTGAGAGAAAGAGGAAATGAAAAAAAACATAAATTTCCTGAACCAACGTTACCTGCAAATAGTCTGAAAATGCTTTATTAACACGACATGATTCTGTAAATTTTTGGCATGCCAGAACAGTTATACTAAACGGAAGCTCCGACAGGCCATTGGAACCATTAGAGCCATTAAAATTTCGGCATCAAACACGGAGTCAGTGCACGACAATTCCTCTCAAATTTGAATACACAAAACTTTGTCCAAAGTCTGGCTTCCAGGTTTTCTGTTGGTTTGGAGACTCGGAAGGCAAAATTCGATGTTCTGAATAAACGAGTAAAGAGTTATGTTTTCCACCTTCACGTTGCACGGTACTGGTCCTGCGTTTTTCATTGTTGGCAACTCTTCTAACTCGAAGATCCGAGCAACATTTGTCGCATGCTCCAAGCCACGTATTCTCTTCAGCTTCACACACCCGTCTGCCCACAACTCCTCCAAAGATGTCAATGGCTCCATACTTGGAAGCTCTTCTAACTCGAACATCCCAACAACATTTGTCGCATGCTCCAAGCCACGTATGCTCTTCATCTTCACACACCCGTCTGTTGTAAGGATTCATCCTTACATAATTATCATATTTGATAATAAATATATTTTTATAATTGAATTGATGATTTTACAATAGGAATGGCCGACATTAAATATGGCCTAATGGGAATAGACATGTCTATTGATAAATAGACATGTAATTTAATAATTAATAATTAATTATCCTAATCTAATAATAAATACATTTGTAATAACTAATTAGTTTTATTACAAGTCATCCCGCTCTGAAAAGATTCGACCATGAATCTTCTATGAGCGTGCTACAGCTGGAATTCTTTACACAAATAATTGTGCCACGGTTTAGCAGTTCTTGGAATAATTGGTCACATTTCCATTCAAATCTTATCATGCTTATGATTCTGTAGATGAATGCATCACAACTAATCGACATATATTTTGGATCTACTAATATGACAGTGTTCCTTTGCTCTTCTAGTTTTATGTGGATCTTTGATAATTCTGCATGTTTTGATATGGTTTTCTTATATGTAGAGGCAATTATTAGTTTTACTTCTTTGTCTCAGAAGATTGTCGTTAGTTGTTCGTTGGGATCCTTTCCATATTGATATTCTCAAATATCTTGACTTGCGACAATTTGCATAACTTTTTCCTTTTCAAGTGTCTCCTTATCTTCGAAGTTTCCTTCTTTATTAGGATCATTTTTAGTTTTTATATTTTCATTGATTGTATCGTTCTACAACTTTAATTCTTTCATAATTGTCCTTAATATTGACATCGCTTCCAACAATATTTGGTGTTTTATAATCTATGACATTGTCATTTTCTTTACCAATGATATTGACATTGTGATTGTCAATATCATCTTGATCTTTCATATCCTTGTCCTCTACACCCTCTGTTTCATCGTCTTCCTTATCATGTACTTTGCTTTGACTGGGAATCCCAACATGGTCTCTGATTTGTCCTTGAGTACCACTGGGCATCTTTATAGACTTTTCGACTGGCAAATTAATGCGACTTATTTCCCTACCTTGTAAGAAACCGCAACGAAATTCCGGAAGACGTGCATATTTTTTACTAAGTTGTGTCGCATTTTGAGGTTTGTTGTTGGGATGTCTTTTGTTATCCCTCTTGGAATCTGGGGGACTGGACCTTTTGTGAGGAGTAATATAAGGAGGCAATCGACATGGATTTCCTTCTTTTCTGGGGGTAGTAGCGACTTCATGCTCTTTTCTATTTAAACAATCAGGAGTCGCAATAGTTCCTAGTTCTTCTTTACTTGGGAACCCAAGAGATGTCGTTGCTACTTCTATTGTGATTTCAGTCGCTTCCTCTGTCTTGGGTGCAGATGCAATTTCCAACTCTTCTTGACCTAGGAATTCAAAAGTCAGTGTAGCGTCTTCTTGACCTAGGAATTCAGGAGTCACTGTAGCATCTTCTTGACATTGTGTTCTCATCAACTTCAATTCTTTAACTAATTTGATACTGTCTTCATAGCCGTTTTTTATTTCTTCATGTTGGTTTTTTGTTATTGCTTTAGCCTCGATCATTTTTATATCTTCGACTTCAATTCTTTTATCTCTTTTAGGTTTGTGGAATGGGCTAATAATGACTTTATTAAATGAGTGAAACATGGTAGAGTCCACTATAAAAATCACCCAAAAGGATTTTTTTTTGTTTGTTACTATTGAAAAATAATAATAATTGCTATTAAGAATTAATAATATTATTATTGTTCATATATTTTTAATAGTATGGAGGTTCAATAATAATTATTAATATAATATTAATAATTTATAATAATTAATAAGAATAAAATTAATATTATTATTAATTTTATGAAGTGGATGGGATTAGGGTTTTAACCCTAAATGGAAAAACGGATTTGCAATTATAAGGGGAGAATGAAATCATTGTGTGTGAAGTGTATGGGAAGGAACAAGTAGTTATGAAATTTTATAATAACATTGTTTACTATTATTATAAATTTTTAATTGTTTTTTAAAACTTAGGGATTGTGTTGAAGGTGATGCAAGAAGTAGCAAGGTGGGAGCAGGTGAGGCGAGGGTCCTGGAGGGATGAGGAAGTGTTGGCAAGGGTGTGTGTGCGAAGAAGCATGAGTGGCTGGCGGTTGGCAGGTGAGGACAAAAGGAAAAGGGTGTGGAGTGAGGAGGCGAGCAGGTTGGAGCTGGAGTGCAGCGGACAAAGGGGAGTGGATTGAAATGACAAATGGATGGTTTGGCGAGAGGGATATATGGCGTATTGAAAAGGTGAGCAGGGAGAGAGGACGTGTTAGTGGGGGGAGTGAGATGGAACGATGGGGAAGAGGGAATATGTGCAGGGACGGAGGGAGGGAGAACTGCGAAGTAGAGCTAGAAGGTGCATAGAGGAGTGCGCAAGCTGGTCGTCGAAGGAGTAGGAGGATTTCATGAATGATGGAGCGTGGGGGCAGGAAGGAGCACAAGGGAAGGAGGTGTGAAGCATTGGAGAATGGCAGAACAGGGATTGCGTAGCGAGGGGACGTGAGGGTAAGTGAGCGTGGGTGTGGGAATGGAAGATGTGGTGGATTGAGGTCGCAGGTGGAAGTGGAGCTGAGAGAGATGAGGAGTGGTGCGTAGGAAGAAGGGCAGAGGGAGGTAAGGCGTGGGGGAAGGATTGATTAGAGTAGAGCGTTAACGTGGGGAGATGGGAGAAGAGGCAGTGGAGGAATGGAGAGCGTGGAAAGGTGGCAGTGCGGGGAGATGGAGCACATGGTGTGTGCAGAAAACAATGACGCAGGGGAAGAGCAGCGTGAGGGAAGTGTTGATGGGATGTGGGAGTGTGAGATGATTAGGTTGCGTGGAGGAGATGAAGATGGAAGAAAGAGTGGGTTATGGGGTTAGAGGAGTCGAATCGGAGGAGATGAGTGTGAGCATCGAGAGCCTAAAGCTCTGATACCACTTGTAAGGATTCATCCTTACATAATTATCATAGTTGATGATAAATATATTTTTATAATTGAATTGATGATTTTACAATAGGAATGGCCGATATTAAATATGGCCTAACGGGAATAGACATGTCTATTGATAAATAGACATGTCATTTAATAATTAATAATTAATTATCCTAATCTAATAATAAATACATTTGTAATAACCAATTAGGTTTATTACATCTGCCCAATGAACAAACAGAAATGAAATCTCTTCGCTCTCTCTTCTGCCATTACCAACTTGCTACTCCTTTCTATAATGGCAGGAATACAAGGGATGTTGCTGCTTTGCATGAACACTAATGCGAATCACAAAGTTGTAAGCACTGCTAAGTTATGGGATTATGAGATTTGTGATTTATCATGACTTTTGCTTGGGGAGAGGAAATAAAAATTAAGAATGCTGGGAAGATACCATTGTTTCCATACTTGGAAGCTCCTTTAGTTGCGTGAGGCTAAGGGTTACATCCCACATCAAGAATATGCATGAGAGGGGGTAATTGGAGGATGAATCCATGGCCACAAGCTAGGTCATAGCTCCCAAAGTCTACGAAAAATGCACAATAATTCATTAAGCTCCCCCAACAAGCAATTGCCTATGCATCTGCGCTTAGAGCAGACCTCATGAGAGAATGTGGGAGAGGAGGATGCAAGGGGTGAGTCTTCCCCTCCAGGTTTGTGTGGTGATACAGGAAAGAGTAGGGCGTCAATCCCTGTAGAACAACTCACCCAATCCAAAAGAAAAAGATAGGTAAGAGACATAACTCTAACTGGTCAAAAAAAATTATAATCTTAATTCAAAATGAACCCTATACCTGCATTCAGATGGAGGATGCCACTTGAATCACTTGTGCTCTCGAATCCCATTTGTGGAGCTCACTGAGTCACTCTCCCTCTTAGACCATAGTTGCAGAGCACACTAAAAATTTTCACGGAGAAATGAGCGGGCTCAAGTTGGGGAAAGGGCTAAATAATGTGTATCAATATCTAAGTAAGATAAATGAGCTAGGAAGAAATGGAAGAGCCCATGCAGAGGCTCATGCAAAAATAAAACCCTAAAATAATTTATGGAGGAGCCCGTGTGGAGGCTGCATGCAAAAATAGAAAACCTAAATAATTTATTCTAATTGTTCAAAATGTTGGGTTTTATTTTGAATTACTTATTATAAATGACCAGGAATCATAATGGTAATAGAATTATGTAATTGTGGACTAATCATAATTCTTTTCAATGGGGCTACCAACATATTATAATTTGTATTTTGTTTTTCGTAACCCTTCAATAGGCGTAACGTCTAATCCAATATGGCTATTTAGATTATTGTTATGGTCTAAGCTTGTTAGAACCAGATAGAATTTAATAGATGGTCTGGTGCCAGCCGATAGAGACAAACTAGAGATGACAAGATCGTCAAAGCTCAAATGGGGATAGTTGGACTGTTCATATGCGTAATGCTAAAGTCTGGTTTTAAAAAAAAAGCAAAAAGATGACTTCGAGAAAGAGTTACAAATTGGCAACTGTCTTACTATTTTCTGTTATTTTGCTATTAAAATATGACTTGGCTTTTTGCAAGACTTTTTTCTAAGGTGTAATCACAAAATTAGCTATCATCCTTCAGACTTAAAATATAAATATAGAAATATGATCATGAGTAAACCTCTGCTCTCATAATTTTGTATAAGAAACATTTTTTTCCCCATTCGTGGTAAACTAAAAGGTCACATCAGAGTCATAGTGGAGCTGTATTCGATCAGATATTTTGAACTCATTGTTCTCCATGCGTATGATTTAGTTTATACTTTGTAAAGGACTTTCAACTCATTGTTCTCCATATGTAGAATTTCACTCATCTTCCTCTGTAAAATTTGAATTATAATTTCTCAGGATTAAGATTTTGGCTTAAACTTTATAAAGATTATTCAATTCATTGTTTTCCATATATATAGAATCTGAGTTATACTTTGTGAAGATTGAGATTTATAAAAAATTCCAAACGATGACCTCATGGATATATAAAAAGGAACGTTGCTTTTATTAATGCTCTTATTATATAAGAAACATCATATTACATATGTAGACCCCTTTTTTAGGATAGACAAGAAACCAATCAGTTCTCCTTGCAAACAATATTTAATGTCTTTCCTGTTTGCATGTTTACTACGACTTATAAAATAGGTCTATAAAAGGGGATCTAGTGAATATATAGAATTTGGTTAATACTTTGTAAGAGTTTCATAATTGAGAATTTGTCTTGAAGATTGAGATTTATATAAAAAAAAAGATAATCAACTTAAGGATACATAAATAAACAAATAAAGTAATGTTATATTTTTAATAAAATAGTATTAAAATAACACAAGTTTAAGAATTTACATTAAATGGTTCAAAGTCACTTAAGTAAGAGCTGTATCATAAGATGATTTGCTCTTGTGATTTTTGGTGGTTGGCCTCCTAAGGAGAGGATGGATTTGGATCTATAATGATTGCCTTTGTAATGAATGTTGATTGCCTTCCAATCAACATTCATTACAAAGTAAATATTGAAAGAAAAAAAAAATTAATGCAAAGTTATAAAAATTTGCAATTTAAGAATTTCAATTTTGTTTTAATTATGTTAATATTATTTTACTAATTTACATTTAAACCAAAATTGTCTATATTAATTTACTAATTTACATTTGGTTTATTACATTCATTACACTTTATATTAAATTAAATATTGAAAGAACTTAAAAAATTTAAAGTGCAAACTTCTAAGAAGAATTTGTACATTATGAATTTCAATTTTGTTTTGTTTATATTAAATTAGAAAAAGAAAGAAGTCACATATTTCAAACATTTGATTGCATTAAATTAAATGTGAATGTGATTTCAGTTAAATGAAATGTCAATGTTATTTTATTTTAGAATAGTTCAAACATATTATAATTTGGATTTTATTAAATTGTATTTTCTATCATTTTTAATTTAGGAAAATTGTTAGAATTACAAATATAAGTTTTGGGGAATTTGAGAATGCACAATCTATAGATATTTAAGATTGTTAAATCTATTTATATACAATTAAACAAAAATATCAATAAAATTATTAACTTATCCAATAAAATGAATAAGTTTTTATATTAAAAATATTCTAAAACATTACTTAAAATAACTACATTTTGAGATAAGCACTATCAACCCTCTAAATGTAAGTCCACTCATTATCTTTAATCTTCGGCTTGTACCACATAGAGTTGATTATGAATCATATGGAGAGAAGAAACTACGAATTTCTTTTGGTAAGTTATCCGTGATCCAACTTTGCACACATGCTACTTGTTCACCTCTCTAGATTTGGGCAACAAGTGAGATTTAAACTCTAGCAACTCCCAAAAATCCCTTCCCGCTCTTATGATATGGTCTCAAGTTCCCTTCACTCTACTTGGGCATGTGACTATGTTCGCACATCATAGATTCAAAATATTGATGTAACCCTTGTACAATGAATTATTTGTAAGTTGCAACACTTAAATGAATTGGATACACAATGTGCAACCATGCTAGCTCAACCCAAAGCAACTATAACTTATTGATGTCAAACCAACTAAATGCACAATTAAAGGAATTCAAAATAAAAATAAAACTTTGGAGTGTGCAAGGATGCTCCTACATCAAACCCTCCTAGTAATTGAATGTGAGTATTAACACATTCAATTACCCCATCAAGGTGCAAACCATCTAATTCAAAGTTTCATTACTAAAGTAAATGTAAGAGTTTCATAATTCCAACCATCTAAATTACCCCATCAAGGTGCAAAATTTCCATTTCACCCCACAAAATTTTCTCACAATGCATGACTGTCACAGGGAGATAACGGGGGTCAAGGGGGCTTGCCCCCTTGTGGCTTCCCTTTCCCTGTTTTAGTGGACTTATTGTTATTCCTATGACCTGTTCCGGAGCAGCTGGCGATTTAATGCCGACCGATTCTTGCTCTGACCTCCGACCGCCGACCGCTGACCGTTTCACAGAAAATAAGCTAAAATCACCAACCGTGTCGCAGCGATTTCGACAAATCTTGCCGACCGCTTCGATTCAATTTCACCAAAACTTGCCGACTGTTTCGCTGAAAAATGGCTAATTATCGCCGACCGTTTCGCTGTGATTTTAGCAAAACTTGCCGACGCGTCTTTTTTGGCCAAATTAACAATTTCACGTCGAAACGTGTCGCTTGACTCAACTCAACTCACTGACAGTTTCAACGTTTTTGACTTATCTTCGCCAACACAGTCTTGGCAGAAAACTCAGAAACACTTGCAAATTTTTCAAATTTTCTTAATGATCACTGCTGGGCAGGAGGAATACTTACCTCTACAATTTTTTCAAGTTGGCCCATGTAGGCGCAATGTTGTAACCTTCGCTCTGATACCATACTGTCACGTCCCCTCCTGTCGATCCAACACACAGAAGGGATCAGGACTGCAAAACTGAGGCTTTTACATAAACTCAACCCCATTCATTAGTTTCATACTAATAACTGAATATGTGTGTGCATATCTATCAAACACAACAAAAGTAGTTAATTTTCTTGAAGCAAGCATAACGAAGATTAATTTTCAACTTAGATTGTGGCACTATCAAGAGCTAGTCCATGAAAGAGTTCTATACCTATACTTGTATATGGAGATTCCTAAATTTACTGCTACAACACATGGCATGAAAGCAAACTTTTGTTCACAAGTACTTTGTGCAGTTTGGGATCTATTATAATCATTGTTTTCATTGATATTATTGCATAATTATTTTTTCAAATTGCTTATATATTCCAGATATAGTAGTAATCTATAGTGTTGAGATTACTACTACAAAGATTGTGAGAAAAGCAATTGTAGTTGGCTCACTGTGTTTATGAACTTAACATTATTTTTTGTTATGGGTTGAGTGCCTATGTATTTGTAATCTGAGATTGTTACAGACTTTGCTCTTTTCCTACCAGTATCCTTCACTGCATGTGCCTATGTTTTTGTTCCTTCTAACTTTCCTTTTTTCCTACCGACGTTCATTTTTGCCCCTCAAGAGGCAAATGCTAGTAATATTAAGGATAACCTTGGGAAAGTGCTGAGCGTCGAGCCCACTACTTGAATTTAAGGATAACCTTCAAAAAGTGCTAAGCCCACACCTTCTGCCACAAAGCAACACCGATTCTCTGGTCAGTGTGCCAGCTAAAAGTTTCCTGTAGGGATACAGCTTACCACTATTAATGCACAAATTTGACAATTCCAAATGAAAATAAATGAAAATTAGCTATGAAAATATTGGTTTGTGTTGTATGTCATATAAATTAATCGTTTCTGCACCTTTCATAGTCTCTCCAATAATTTCAATCGCTAACGCGAGCCCTAGGCATTGAGCTGCAGAGCATTTAATGCTGCAACTCAGTGCTCAAGGGCTGTTGGATTTGGAGAATCTTCAGATCCAACGGACCCTAAGTTTACTGAGTTGCAGCATTAAATGCTCTGCAGCTCAATGCTTAAGGCTCGCCAATCGCTAAAGGGACAAGGCACTGCTGGTCATAGCTGTACAATAGAAGTTGTCGATGGCATCGCCATCGAACTCATTGCTGTGCATCAGAGGGCAATTTGGCCATCAAATACGGCCAACATTCAAATGTACCCAACATAAAGTAGCTTTGAAATGTCTTAATCGTTGAAGAATCTGATTTCAACTCGGTATCTACGGGTGTGAGTGATTTGAGATTCCATCCATGTCCGTGCGTAAATCCATTGCACAAAACTCCGGACCCCGGAGACCATAAAAACATCCCGTAAAAAAAAATAGTCTGAATGGGTGATGAACTAAATTTTGTCGCTCTTAGAAATACTATGCAATTAGACTTGATAAAATGTCAGATATCAAATTTTAACAAAATGATGAATAATAAACCAAAGAGTAGAAAACACTTTTGAGTGTTTAACTTTCTTCAAATTCATTTTTTTTCCTATTTTTATTTAATTGACATAAAATAGATTTAATACTAAGAACATAAGAAATGAAATCTCTATGAGTCTATGACTAAAACTTACAAACAAGACAAAAACTTATCTTATCCCCATGGAGTGAGGGGAGAACTATTGAATCTCTCATCCAACGACCCTCCTCTCACTCGCCTCCCGGAGCTCGGCAAGCCTGTCTGGTGCGTAAGGCTCGCATCTTCCCCATTATGGCTGGGCATGTAATAATTGGTACTCAAATAGCTTCGGTATTTCAATGATTGGCGATGGAAACTTTTGTGGCGAGGCACAGTTCCACTTTTTCTAGTTTTTTTGGAATTTCGATGATCTGGATCGTCTTAAAATGGGCCAAAACTCTAATGGGAACAATTCCATAATATAATTTCACAATAAAAAAGATGAAACTACAATTCTACCAATTTTTATAACCAAATCTAGGAAACAAATCACCAGAAAAGTGAAACAATTTGAGTACCAGTTATCCCACGCCCCATGGGGGCTCATTTTTACGGCTATTACGGGCTTGTCTGCGTTCAGATATTTTGATCCCGACAAAGTGGCCAAAGTGGCCCTGCGTTCGTAATTTCTTTTATCTGCATTTTTTATTAGACTATCATTTAATGCTTCACTCGGTGAGTCGGCGACTCGGCAGCATGGCAGTGGACGTTGTACGCTATAAAAGCACTGTAATACCATACACTTGCCCAACAGCAGCTGTGTTCTATAAGAGATTAGAAAGCAGTGGCAGAAGAAATCCTTGAATTGTTTAGGTTTTTCTATTTCCTTCAGTTTCAGTGACTGAAAATTGTTTATTGATTGTTCGTGGAATTTGCACAGCAACCAAAGAAATGGAAGATGAAATGCTGTTCCTAAAGGATGCTTGGTAGTTCACGTAGGAAAAGGAAGTAGGAAAAAGGAAAAGAATGCGACCCATTTGTATTTTTTTGATTGAAATCTGGTAACTCAATTTTGGCAGAGTTTTCATCAATCCTTAAATCTCAGAGGCAAAGTTCTATAAACAAAGTAGAAACTCTGCCACCACACCCTTGAAATTCTGCGCCACCTGAAATCCTATATCAAACTCTTCAGGTTGTTGATTCATCCAAATAAATGATTTCAAACGGATCACAAAATAAGATGTTACAGTCATCTTTGTTGAATGGGTTTATGAAGAGTACCGAAAAATCCTTTCCTTTAGATTAGAAGATTATATATATAGAAGAGGGAGGTTGAGATGGTAGTGTAGAGATTTATTTAGTCCTAAAATTATGATCGGGTTTCTACGTGGTTACGGAAACATTTTTAGAAGAAAAACAATAAAAATATAAACCTTTATTTTATTTAAAAAACAAAAAAAGGTAAACATTTAATCGTACAAGAAATTTTAAATATAAGGATTTATCTTAAATTAAAAAAATAAAAAATAAAAGTATAAACATTTAACATACAAGAAATTTTGAAATTATAAACCATTATTTTATTTTAAAAAAGAAAACAATAAAAAAATATAACATTGTCAACAATAAAAAAAATATAAACATTTCAAAAATAGAAAATATAGACAAAATGACACTACTACATGTAGGGCTAGTTTGAGACAATTATTTGAGACAAAAATATCAAATGTCTTTAACTTAGAGCTCTCATTTTTATTTTTATTTTATATTTTCGTCTTTAAGAAGATAAAATAAAAAATACATTTAGTGTGGAAAGGCGAAGCAGTAAACTTTGAGGATAAGTATTGTGAACAACCTTCCCTTCAGCGAGCGATAGTTGGTTTGCTCTAGTGACCCCGATAGCAGTGAGCGACAATTACAATGCTGATGACATACAATGAGCCATAGATACCAGTGTGTGAGGGAGAAGCCATCATTGTTGCGGTTAATATATTGGCAGTTCCAAGCACAATTTTCCATCCACTTTCTATAATTTGCAGCACTCAAATTGATGTTGAGCATGGGTTTGGAAGCATTTGTCCATGAAGTTGGTTGGCCTTTGGTTTTCTCCCTCATGTATCTAATAGTTTTGTGGTGGAAGGAATTAGGGGTTTATGGTGTTAATCATCAGTCGGGTACTCGTAGCGAAATAGTTAGGGTTTCTAATGCAGGGGTTTCAGATGTTCATCATCATCTTAAAATTGCTATTGGCATTAGGGGTTTTATGATGCTAATCATCAATTGGGTGCAACAGTGAAACATCAGGGTTTTCTGCTACAGGGGTTCCTTACAACCATCAAATTAACAAGCTGAGCATGGGTTTAGAAGCATCTAGCAGTCAAGTTCATTGGCCTTTCGTTTTCTCCCTCATGGATCTAATGGTTTTATGGTGGAAGAAATTAGGGGTTTATGGTGTTAATTAACCATCAACGGGGCACATGTAGTGGAACAATTAGGGTTTCTGATGCAAGGGGTTCATATGCTCATCATCATCTCAAAGTAGCCCAGGAACATTAGGATTTTTATGATGCTAATTATCAGTTGGGTGCCACAGTGGAACATCAGGGTTTTCTGATGCAGCCAAGGTTTCTTATGCTCATCATCATGTGGGCGCTGGATAGGAACATTAGGGGTTTATGATGCTCATCATCCTCTGGATGGGGCCGTAGTGGAACATTTTGTCACATATCTCCATTACTCTCTTTCTCTCCTATATTAGGCGGAATGTTGTGTTGGATATGACATAGATGGGTGTTCCACTGTGATCCAGATGGATATAGGTGGCCACCCACCTATTCCACTAGCTCAAAACATTTTTCTATTTTGGCAGTTTTCCTGTAATTTTTCTATAGTTTTCTGAGGCTGTTTTGAGGCCCTAAACGATATTTTTTTGGAGATTCGGGGAGGGAAGGGGGCATGGTTTCCAACGACATTCATTGGCCCCTAGTCAAAAATTGTATAGCTCGGATAGACCTTTCCAACGGGCTATCGAGCACCACAAACGAAGATCATTTGCAAAAGTTATGACCCCGGAAAGTTGACTATTCAACTAACCACCTTGGGGATGCAAACTTTATGACGGTTCATCTTATAGGGTTTGGTTTTTGGATGTTTAGGGTTAATTCCCTCATGCTTATGATAAATAGGCTCTTTCAGCCTCTTCTTGTATTCAGCTTGTTAAGAATGATTGTAGCTGCCACATATCTTCTCAGAGATATAGCTACCACCATTCTAGCTAGTTTTATTTTACAGTTTGTTCTATTTCATTCATTTAATAGAATCTGAGTTTACTGTATCGTTGTGTTTCTTGCTATATATCTATGTATGTGAATATATATGCACTTTCATTTCGTTCTCACATAAATCCGGATAACAGTGATTGCTTAGCTGCTCTCCTCATAGAAGTGTTTCAACTCATCATGTTGTGGGAAGGAAAAATAGGGTTCCGGAATTTCACGCTAGTAGCAAAGCTGATTTTCCATCCACCTACATTTGAGCATGGGTTTGCAGCTATACATTTTTTACAACTCAAAGAAGGTAAAATTGAAATTCCTCAATTTTGTTGTGTCTTATTCTTATATTAACTTAATATGGTTGTTTTTTTTCAAAATTTGTATTAGTTTATGGTGGATTTGATTTGAAATTGAAATACATCGAAACGAAAAACTTTCATTTAATTCCTTTTGTTGTTCTTGAAAAATTTAATAATCCAATAGTGCGAAACATAAATGTATGCTATGGATTCATTATTTATTGCATTTAATATAGTATCTAATTGAAGATTTGAAATTTAATTTCAGTGATGAATGTAAAGGTGAAGGTAGTTTCCATTACATTACCTAACATAGAAGTTGCTCAAGCGAAAAAGGCATAGGCAACTTGTGTCGTCTTGGAAAAGTATGTTTCCATTCTGTGTACTTCAGAAAGTCTAGCATTATAAATTGTGAATCATTACAATAACAAATTATTGCTTAGTTTTGGGTTTTAAAATATCTTCCCGTGTGAATTTTTTTTATTTATATGAAATGAACTTCATGGTATTGTCCTATTTTTGTGATTTATACCCAAAAGAAACTAAAGAAAGAATACAAATCTTGCATGGAAAAACTATGTTACAATCTCATTGTTATAAAGCAAAGTGTTTCCCATAATTCTCTAGGTAAACCTAGTAGGATCCCCAAAATAGAGGGTGTAGATTTCTCTCGGTTTTTTCTATATGTGATCAAATTTGTAAACCAAACCATAGGAAAAAATTTAGGCAAATTGAGGGATTCAATTCATGGAGAAGTTGCACCTCACTCTAGTAGTCCACACTTGGTGGGGTGTGATGAACAACCAATCCCTAGGAGAACAAATGAATGCCAAATTCGGTCGCATGCAAATGATCCTGCCTAAATCTGAAATTTGGCAACACGGGTATGTGTGTATCCCTTTTTAATAAATTGTTTTATATTTGTGGTTTTTTGTTTTTATTAATCATTAGCAGGGTTTAGTCCAGTCCAATCCTACTTCATCAATGTGTCTCAATCACCCATGGATTTACCCATGGTTTTTCTTACCTATACCTCTTACATCAACAAGTTTGAATCATGGTTTTCCATTAATACATGGAAACAAGGTATTTTGGAATATCCACCACATACTAGAAATCATGAAAGATGAATTTCCCAATCCACTCCACTTTAAATTGTTGTTATTGGATTTATATTTGAACTTCATGCTTAATTTAGCACCATAACATTGCCAGAAATTACTTCTAATTCTAATAAAATACAAAGTCTAATCTCATATGAGAATAAATAATAATATAGATAGGATTCCATGGGTATTATAATAGATTTTAATTATGTAATATAATATGAAGTAGCACTGCATTTGCACCAAAAATAAGGGAAAATGAAAGCACAAAATAATAGGCACACTTTGTACATAGCTAATTAAGAAAAAACATATGAGAAATCAATCATAAGATCCTCCATACACTCTATAAATCCTCAAGATCCTAAGTCCCAACCATAACTTTCATTGATCTAATTGAAGAATGGAGCCAAATTAGATGATAGCACAAAGAATAACAACAATGAAATATCTTTCATTACACCCCCGTTCCATTAGCATTAGTGGTATTGGGCATTATTTTAGTAGCAATAGTGTATCCCTTTGTTTTGTTATCTAAATTCTCCTTTGATTGATTAATTTTGCAAAGCACTCGACTCTTGTACTAACATTAAATTACACAACTCTGAGAATGTAGTGAGAGACACACAACTATGGACCTCTGGACCTGTGGGAGGTTAAAAAACTATTTTCCCTTCCCAAAAGATGCTAGTACTTTTACAATTGAAGTTCAGAATGACATAGATCCCCTCCCCCTTCCCCCTTACACACACAAATTTTCCATTTACTCTATTGGATAGCAACAAGCCCCTCCTTTTGTCTACAACTAAGGTGAAGTGGTACACAATTTTATTTTATCAAAGTATGTGATCCTAGTTCTAAGTAGGATTGACATTGAATGCCATCTTTAACAGTTGTAGGTAGCCTCCCTCCCTTTACACTTGAAGTTCAGAATGACATAGATCCCCTCCCCCTGCCCCCTTACACACACACATTTTCTATTTACTCTATTGGATAGCAACAAGCCCCTCCTTTTGTCTGCAACTAAGGTGAAGTGGTCCACAATTTTATTTTAACAAAGTATGTGATCCTAACTCTGAATAAGATTTACGTTGAATGTCATATTTAACCATTGTAGGTAGCCTCCCTCCCTTACATGTGACATAGAATTGTCAACATATAAGCCTCTACAATTATAGGGCTGCACTTGCAAATTTGTACAAATACTAGGGTTAACTGTGGTATATCAAATATTATCAGTATCACATACCATTCACAATATATAATTACTGTAGCATAAAAACTCATATATTCAAAGGATGGACATAGATTAGATTGGACACTTGGAATAAATTAAAGCCAAAACCAGTAAACATAATTTCGTAAATGATTGACGTGTTCATTATGCGCCCAAGTTGCAGCTCACATGTGTATTTCAGTGAGGGCCAGTGCAATTTTCTGTAAAAGAGAAATGTCAACCTATGGGAATTAAAATTATTAATGTAGGAATCATTGTTGTCTGAAAATGCCTTTCACCAAAATCACTATGTCCTTTCCATGATGTGCATATGTCATCTCGTTCCAAAGATGGCTCAACACATGTACTCTAAACTTACTGCATTGTATTCCAGTCAAAAAGAAAAAAGTTATAAACAAGTTATATTCTTTCTTTTACATATTTTAGTGTGTTATGTTCAAAACATTTTGCAAATTGAGTCCTCATAGGATGGGATTCTGTTTTGAAGAGTTAGAAACATATTTGGAAAGTAAGTTAAATTTAGTTGGTAGAAAAAGGTGGTAGAAAAGGTGAAATACCAAGAAACACATGGCCTTCTGGAAACAACCCCAAACTTCTATTGTTTCCAATTGTTTGAAAGATGGAAGAACATTGATCTTTGTTTTCTTGTCTTAATGACCATTACAACTTGAGTGAGCCTCAATGACAAATGATTTGCTATCATTAATATTGTTATAAGTATTGTTTTTTTTAAGTTAATATGAAATCATTAACCTAATACCTACATACTTACAACATTTCTATCATACAAGGTTGTAGAGCACTTTGCTTCTCTTAGTATAGAGTAGAAGTGGAAGTTTTCAACCTAACTTGAAAAAAATATGATAGCAACAGGCCCCTAGGGTTTGCAGTCATGCTCACATATGAACAAGGTACGGTTATTGAACATTCCATGTTAAGGGAAAACACTGTTGATTTTCTTTTGAAAGTTAGTTGATTGGATTAGATATTATCGCAGGTACGAGGAAAACTCTCTTTTCTCTAATATGTACGTTTCTATGAGAAAAACCTAAGAATACATTCAAATTGAACTGTATCAAGTTGGAATATTGTTGACTTGGAGTGCCTAAGAAAGTTGGAAGCTTGCAGTAGCAATGGTTATTGTTGTGAAAGCCAGGAAAATTATAAAGGCATCGTTGCTGAATCAAACTCAAGGTATTTGGCAACATATTCAAAAGGTTCTTTGTAATCTTCAAAAGTCATCAAATACTTGTGTTGGAGTATAGGCCGCAGCTATGGCAAAGCTGCCAATTTTGGGGAAAAAAGCACTAAGTTTTGAAGGAAAAGTGCCAATTTTGAGGAAAAGCACAATTTTTGGCAGAAGTGAATAGTGCATGGTACGGCACCAGATGGACGAGCTCACCGTGGAGTGTGGAGCGAAAATCGCGGAGCTCGCACGCACAACCCAAAGAAGAGTAAATGTGGCCGAGTAGAAAGCTCAACCACCACAATAAATGAAGGAAGCGACGGAATAGAGGGCTCAGCTACCCTTATTTAAGGAAAAGTACAAAAGTTATGGTTGATCGGACCACGGAAGAGCAACGGGCCGAAGCATTGAATTCAAAGGACGAGGAGCAAAGAACGATGAAGCGGTGCCCATACCCGCGATCTGCGCCGAAAATCGCGGAACCTGTAGAAAGTTGCGACGTGACTGCAAGGGGCACCTATAGTACACCTAGCCGTGTCAATAGTTAGGGTTTTTGGGGATCACTGTTGGGGGAAGGCCCACAGTTTTGTAAAGGTGTGACCCTCAGGGACACCTATATATATGTGTAATTGTAAAGGAAAAAAGGTTAGAGATAGGTTGGTTAGAAGGGTTAAGGAGTTAGAGTTGGATAGTTGTAGAGCTAGTCACTGAGTTTGCAGACAGTCTAAGTTGATGTCTGAGTCATTGTAATCTCTGTAGAAGAGAGTAGATCTAAGAGAAGGGCTCCCAGCTGTGTGCGTGGAGTTTCCCAGAAAAAGATCTAAGGCTGCAGCTGTGTGCGCAGCGGAACTATGTAATTCCCATCTCAAGATAATAAAAGATACAATTTCCGTGGACGTCATTTCCCCATGGAGGCGAACCACATATTCTTGTTGTTATGGTGATGTTTTACGTGAATGCATGTCTGTGTGTTGCTATCTATGTTTACATGAATGCTTCGTTATCTTTATGAATGAGTATGTAAAGCAAGTCCTTGAAGCTCCTTTAGAACTTATACTCATGCACTGTCGAAGGAGTCTGTAAGAGCACTATCGCTGCAGCGCTTAAGGAGCGTGTTACTATGCTGTGGCGCGAGAGCAGAGACAATACATCGTGTAACAAACGTAGTGGGTAAACGCCTCATGCGCAAGTGCGGAGGTACCGCACAGCTAGGCTAAGGCAAGTAAGCTCCAGCGCTGTTGCGCTGTATGACCTGTGAAAGAATCAGACGCTATGTTCAGAAGTTACTGCGTAAGAAGCGAAGAGAGAAGACTGTGGATTCCACACCACCCTGGTTAAGGAAACCTGATTCCTTAGCCCCCCCATAGCCACTTCGGGTGAGACCTCGGGCTGCTGTGCAGCCTGTTGCCGAAAGGGCCAGTGCGCCAAGGGGTGTTTGTTGCTGCGCCTCCTGAAAACCCGGGTCTGTCCAGAAAGCAGCCAACAACTTGCGAATGTTCTTGTAGGCTATTATGTTGTATGCTTTTTCATCATGTCATCCTACTTAAACGTCAATAAATGAAAGGGTAGATGTTCTTGCAGAGTTTGAAATATTAAAACATCCATACTTCTCTGATAAATGTTCTCTATCTCGCTGCGTTTGAATTATTAAAACATCCATACTTATAGGTTGAATCTATGATTGTAGTCGTTGGTGAAGCAAAGACGAATAAAATAATAATAAATGAATAAGTTCAATTATAAATACAGGTAACAAATTTATAATTTTAACCCCACTTCACTTCATTTATAATTAAAACTTTGTATAAAATATTGAATGCGACTTTTTCTATCTCCCTAAAATAGATGGCAACAATTAGTTTTATATATACATATACACAGGACAATATGGCTTGGTATGCTAGTCGTGGCTTAGAGTTTTATAGCAAGCTTTAGACATGGCTTTGAATGTATATATATGGCTTTATATGTAAGACATGGCTTACAGTGTTATAGCAAGCTATAACCATGGCTTTATATATATATAGTGAAGCAAAAACTAATAAATGAATAAGTTGAATTATAAATACAGTCAACAAACTTATAATTTTAACCCTACTTCACTTTCATTTATAATTAAAACTTTGACTAAAAGAATGAATGCAACTTTTTCTATCTCTCTAAAATAGGTGGCAACAATTAGTTTTATATATATATATATATATATATATATATATAAAAGGCAATATGGCTTGGTATGGTAGTTGTGGCTTAGAGTTTTATAGCAAGCTTTAGCCATGGCTTTGAATTTATATGTATATATATGGCTTTATACATAAGCCATGGCTTACAGTGTTATAGCGAGCTATAGCCATGGCTATATATATATACACACGAGGTATGGAAACCATGGCTTATGTATAGCAAGCTGTAGCCATGGCTTGCAGGGCATTCTCCATCCAATTAAAACATTTTTCGTGGAGCTTCAGCGTCATTGGGGATCCTATTAAACAAGCATATGCGCCTATGCTGATGAAAGACATCTCTGAAATCTTAATATTATATTATAAAGGGTATTTTTTTATAATTATTATGTAAATTATTTTTTCAAAATACAATTTATATAATACGATACATCATATATTTAAATGTTATAAATATGACATAATATTTACAAAATACAATTTATTTTCTTTACTAAAGGAAACGATACATTGTTTTAAATATTTTCAAAATTTTAACTTTGTAAATATTATTATTATTATTATTTTTCTTTACTTATTCTTGCAATTCATATAAATTCATATGGTTTATCCTTACCATATAAACACTCTTATAAACATGGCATCATATTTACCTAACCCTGAGATTACTCGATAGTATTATATCCATCTATTTCAAATCTTAAATTTTTTACTCTTGGATTTAGTCACTACTACCTCAGAGGTCTCTTTGAGACGTATTTTTAAGATGAAATCGTACCAAGTCTTTCTTTAATTAATATTTTTATATTTTAGTTTCCAAATGGTTGGAAAAATATAAGGCAAACAAAGGGTTTTACTTTCCTATGGATCTGTGAAAAACAAAGACTCTTACCCGAAACCCAACCAAAGATGGAGGGTTTTCCAGATCTCTATGCTATGACACATCTTGGCAGGATGAACATATGGACCTACATTGTGAATTACTGTATTCCAAGGCCTTCTCTACTAGCATTTCACATTGTAATTCTCCGGTATTAACCTCTGTCTTTCAGAGTTCTGTGTTTTCTTCTCCGATTGAGGTTCTGGACTCTGAACCTGTCTTAGCGGCTCAGACTTTACCAAGAGTAGGTTTTCTCATACGAAGGTGTTCTCTAAGAAACCCAAACCTATTAACCTGGTTCTGGGCAAGGACATCTCCATGAATGAGGTTCTTCTGACTCATGAATTGGCCCTCAATGGAAGATTCACGGGTAGAAGGGTTAACACACATGGCTTAAATATCTGGGTCGAGGGTTTCTGGAAACATCTAGCGAATACAACTACTATTCTTCTATTTATTCTGCATTGATGGATTGCTTTCCGGTTCTTCTCGTCTCTCGACTCTTCTACAGTGTTGGATGGAGCTTCGAGATGGGGTTCTCTTGCCCTTTTCCTTAAACAATGGACACCTCTTTTCAACGCTAGCACTAAAAGGTATGATACTATTCCATTATGGGTTTAAATCCCTAACTTTCCTTTCCAGTTCTGGTCAAGATATTTTTTTAAGGAAGTGGGAAACTCTCTTGGTTCCTTTGTGGAAATTGATGTCACCTATGAAGTTACTGGTGTTTATTGTGTGGGGAAAGTCCTGGTTAACCTAGATTTATGTGAGGGTCATGCGGATTCTAATATTTCCAAAGGGGATTTTACTTTCACCCAGCTCCTAGACTATCAAGGTATCTCATTTAAGTGCATTCATCGTCATAATTATGGCCAATTTGTTAAGGATTGTGATTTACACTTTACCAGGAAGATCTGGAAGAAAAAGGAAGCTCTAGTCAATCATGTTTCTTCACCCTTAAAGGAGGCTACTCCATTTGTTGTTGCTATAGGGCCTGTTTCAGAAACCATTTCTACCAAGATACGTGTTTCTTCTTCTGACGAGTTGTTCTTGTGGGTTCGCCTAGCGTTGAATGGTTGGGACCTTTTATTGGGACTATTGCTTCTGGAATTTTTTCTATACCTCAACCACTTCTTGAAGTCTTGGATGATCTTTCTTTGAGATAGTCTTCGGACTTTGTTGATCTCCCTGGTTCGTTTCCTTAGAGTTTACCTCTTGACCCTCCCTCTTCTTCTAATCTAGGTTCTTTGACCTCGCCTGGTGCTTCTTTGTTGGTTTCTCCTACTACTTCCCATGTCCCAAAGATCTCCCTTCCCCTCAGTTTGGATACCTCTCATGGGTATTTTCTACAGTCCAAATACTGTGTGGCTTCTTCGAACCCTTCAATTCATAGTATCTATACTTTAGGACAGGAAAAAAGGAATTTAAAAGGTAGAACATAAGGGAAGCTTGACTCAAAGGTGGAAGTGGATGTTTTGGGTTCTGATTCTCGACAGAAATCTTTTTCGCAGGCGCTTAGAACAGCGGATTCACTGGATTTGATTCCTTTATGTTAGTGTTACTGGACAATCCACTCGATCGGAGGTGAGCCAGATCTCCCTAGCTCAATGTGAGTCTAGAACAAATAGAACAGACTACAAACACATTTCCTAGATCTACTTAAGGATCAAGTGCTAGATGTCTTACCTCTTTGATTCGTTATCCTTTCTCCTGAATGTTGCTCCATGTCCCATGGTCGTCAGATCCAAGCTGGAAGACCTATTAAGACATAGAAAATAGAAACGAGTAAAGAGCATCTATACAATAAGAGATCTATGTAAACAGTTAAGCAGGTAAACACCACAACATCATCACATATAGGAGCGATATTGGTGGAAAGCATTTGTATTACTGCAAATAGAGAAGTACATGATAGAGATATAGAACTACAACCAATGACTTAACGTAGCAGCCCTTCTCCACACAAGCCAATTTCCAAGCCCTTCCAAGGAAGCATGAATTCTCCAAGAGGTGAGTGAAGGTGTCTTAAGAGAGATTTCACCAGCATGTAGATACCATAGTCTTCCACCCTTTGGTATGGGAGTGAGCCTCATTTATATAGGACTAAGTGGATGAGGTTATGGATAGGATAGGTTGAGAGATGATAGGAGAGAGATAAGGGATCTTCCCAATAAGTTAGGGGTCGAGTACCAGCTCTCCAAGAGATCAGGGATAAGCCCCCAAATGGGAAAGCTTCGAGAAAGATCTCGAATAGGCTATTTTTTCCCATTAACATACCTCGTCGCACCTTACTATGGAGCAACCTGCGATGACCTCTCAAAAGGTTGTACAAACTGAGTACAGATCCTCCCAAATGAGTACTTGGTCCAGATGACTTCAGGGATGTATACACTAAATCATGATGATGGGTAGATTTTAGGTGTAACAGAATGCCCCCCAAAGCATGAAGTTTTTAAGGATGTACAAGTGAATTGCTTTGATAGAAAAATTGGCAAAAGACTTGTCGGATGAAGGACGCTGCTGCAGTACAACTGACTCTGAACTGACAATCTCATATGTAGAACAACATGGCTGCCGACCAATACATTGCAGATTCATGGGAGTAGTGACACAAGACACAAGCATAGATCCAATGATGAGATGATAACACAGCCACAACCAATACAAAAGTGGATCCGTGTAATATGACTCAATACAAACTCCATCGCAACCTGGGTAAAACATGACTTCCCAGGGTCTTCAAGCTGAACCCGCAATGATACGAATCTATCCATGTGATTACAAATGTCTTGATGTCGAACATGGTAGAAACCACTTGATTACCGGTCATTGATGTAAACCGTTAACAAGTGCGAGGGAGATCACCATTAATGTCAATGATTCCCAAGGTATCACAGTACATATCATCAAGCGTGAATAAATGAGTTGATGTCGAACGCAAGATGAAATCTTTCAATCAAGAGTCAATGATGTAAACTCATGATGAAAGCGAGGTAACCTGCCATTGAGGCATGCAGGACCAAGGTACTTGACTGGTTTCTAGATTCAATCCTCGGATGATGAGTTGAAGTCGACAAGGATGAATCCGTCGAAGGAGGGCCACGATGAATCCCCCATCAATTGACACGAAACATGACAAAAGATGTGTAGAGTGGATCGGATGGTACAATAACATCTGAGACTGACTCAAAGTAACAACGGCACGATGATGTGTGTACTGACTGAAAATGATGAGTGATGAATGTGTTCTTGAACATGGGCATGGAATGACTTGGCAGTATTGACATGAGAATGACGCAAACTTCTAATGCAACTGATAGTGGAAGCTTTCTCCGAATGACTCAGAGGAGTAACAGGACTCAGAAAGTAAGTAGGGACTCATAGACAAACAGATGACCCAAGTATCATAATGCAAATGCATATGAGTGCCATGTTCAAGAACGACTATATACTAATATAACACAAACACTTTCCTTTTTTCCCATCATGAATGATGAGTGCCTCATGTGTTTTTTTACGAGCTTGATGAGGGTAACTAGATGCTCAGTATAGCTCATCTCATAGATGAGTCCAATCCCAAATATTTTTCGAACCTAGGATAGGAGGGGTTCGTCCCATGACGGGCCCTTCAATGTGAAAATTTAACGAGTCCATAGAAGGAAAACTCGGTCGTCATTTCATATTTAGAGAGTCTGAAAAGAACTAAAGAAGATTCCAATGGTCCTTTTCGTAAAGTTAACCTCATCATCCGAAAAAGGGTAAAACAACGTGGGAGAGGACTCTTCTAGTCATGATTGGCTGGAGTATTCATTTTTCGTAATTAGTGCCCCCTGGTCCAAAAAAGGGGTAAACTATCACCAGGAAGACGACCATTCAAATACTTTAACAAGTGTGAACATGACAAGTTTGCTTGGCAATCTTTTCAATTTTAGGGAGTCGAAAAAGAGATTAACTATGGACTCCGGGGGGTGTCCTTTTCCGTGGAATTTTAACGAGCCTGGAAAAGTGATAAATCATAACTCGGTACTTGTTCTCATGATTTGGTGAGTACGAGAACAAATGAAGAGTAAACTCATCCTCATGCAATAATTACGACTTAACGAAAAACAATAATGACAAAACGTTCAAAGGAGTGTTCATACCTGTAATTACCATTGGTAATGCAAGAAACACTACAAAAGACCACTTTACGACTCCTGTACACTAGAGAAAGTGTCAAATAGCCCCAAATATAATGACAAACGGTTGAAACTATAGTAAATGGCCCAAAAGCATCAAAATGTTTGAAAAGGAATATTCCATTCTATTCTATAAATAGAAATATGGGCCAAAAATAGAAACATTGTTCAAATTGCCAATTTGGGTGGAGAAGTACAAATTTGGAGCCAAAACTTCCTTCGCCGATTTCAGGAGCTACGATCCACCATTTCACCAGTCGTCCAGACCAGGTAGGCCTAAATCTCATCCAACAACTTTGTAGTGGTTTAGTTTTCCAATTTTTATTCATTTTTTGAGTTTTTTGATGATTTGGGGAGGGGCCAATGCACCCTTGGCTCGTCGCAAGTGGCCCTTTCGGGACTTGCGACGAGCTTGAGTCGTCGCAAGCCTCGAAAATGGGACCTGCGACAACATCACCATGTACTTGAAGGTGAGGTGCGACGGCGGAAACCCACAACTCAAACATAAAAAATATCCCCAAAAATGAGTTTGTGCAAGTTGGGAAAGGACCTAACATGTTTTAAATGCTCCTTTTGGCAGGTTACCAGCAAGCAAAGATGGTATTAGAGTGGCGAGAGAGAGAACATGAAGTGGAAGATGAGAAAACTGCAAGCAATCCACAATGTGTGGAAGCTTTGAGAAACTGTGGTTTGCTCAAGTTCTTTGAGATACAGGGGATGAGAGCCCAGATCCCGTTCTTGACACACATGCTCCAGAGTTGGGATGCGGCCCAACAATACTTTTTTATAGGTGAGCATATCCTCACGATTGACATTGAGGATATCTACTTTCTGACCAGTTTGTCCCGAAGAGGGGACACTGTACAACTCACTGGGACATGGGCCAGTGATCGCACAGTCGAGGACATGGTGGCACAGTAATGCATAGCTTCTTCTTGTCCTTCCAGTGGGAAGATACTCATCAGAGATGTGGTGAGTCATCCAGTATCCACTGAGGACCATACTGCTCACTATTACCAGGGTGGCAGGTATCTAAGCTCCACATACGGATACTCGGACTCAAATGTTGTACACGGAAGACTGTATGTCTCCCATGGTGTTCAACTGGTGCGAGGGTCTCCTCGCCAACATCCGAGCTCAGCTGATCAAGTGTCAGCATGGGGAGCTCAAGTAGTTTGGATACAGATGGATACAGATCGATCATAGTATCGTTCCTCTTGGAGCAGGTTCATCTCTTGCACCTGCAAGTAGTACTGGATGATAGGGATCTAAGAGATCCTCACATGCTCAGGTGGGCAGAGGTGATGACCCGCCATGGTGGGGGTCCCATCATCAGTTTTAGTCCCGAGTTCTTTAGATGGCTGGAAGGCCAGTTACTTATGGTCGAGGACTTTCCATATGGTGGCATGGACTTTCGGGAGGATCCTAACTTAGTGCTGCCAAAGGGTGCAGCATGGGGTGATATCGGTAAGAACAAAACCCTTTTACTTTTCAGTTTTGTGAATTGTATTATTTTTTTGATGTAGTGTTGACAAGTACATTATATGTGTGTGCAAATGTGGGTCTTGTGCGACAAATAGGTCTCTCTCTTTTGGCAAGGAGAGACAGAGGTGGAGAGGCAGTGGTTCCTGCTGGTGCTCGTCCTGCCGTTGAGGAGATGGAGGAGGTGTACTGGAACCTATCCAGGCTTATTGTGGAGGTCCCAGAGCCAGCCATCGATGACCTACCGAGGCCCATGCAGAGATTTGGAGTGGGAGCGTCCATGCGCTTCAACTCCTTACTCCGCAAGGTGGCTCATACTATATACTTCTTTCTCACCCAGCATCAGAGAGCTGTTAGAGGCAAGGGTGGTGTACGGGTCAAGCGTCCAGCCTGATTGCACTTTTAGACTTGTACTGAGAGCTTAGAGGCCTTAGATTTTTGTACTTACTGAAAGCTATGATGCTTCATATTTTTGTAGAGACTCACTGAAAGCCATCGTGCTTCATATTTTGTACCAGCACTACTTTTGAGTGATTTATATATATATATATATATATATATATATATACATTATCGGCAGTTTATACATTATGTGTTCTTCAAATGATTAGTGATGTGATCTTGTTTACATGTTTGCTTCTGTACATTATATTTACATGTTGTGAATGCTTTTACATATTATGAGTATTATGTGTGTGCAATGTACCAATCCAAAATGAAATTGGCCATCGAGTCAGTAACTGTGTTTAACTCTCGTGGAATGTGCAGGTATTGAACAGATTCAAATGACCTTTCCAGGAGACATACTCATCTGAAGAGAAGGAGTAAGATGGGATCATGGATGGCGTAGACCCGATTAAGATGAGAAACCACTAATTGAGAATCCATGTGGATGACAATGTGGTTCATACCCAAGGAAATGGCATCAGCTAGGGTTCCAATTACTGCCTTATATTCTGCGGCATTGTTGGTTGCGAACCCTAGGAAACTTCCTCCTAAGCTAAAGAGCTCACCTGTTGGGAAATATAGTACCCAGGCTGCCAAAGCAAGGTGACGGGTATGCCGGCTGGCGCCGTCCACGAATCCATAGCACGTTTCCATCTACACATGCAAACAGAACATGGTATGAGAAGCGGAAAAAATATCAAAAGACACTCGAAAATAAATGCGTCACACCACAAAAAAAACACAAAAACACGCCATGTACAATATATACAACGAAGTCTATGCACGAGAGATCAAGCGTAGTATCTCTTTAGTTAAATCCCATTGCGGGGTTCACCTAAAGAGATTCCATCATAATCTTCAAGCTCGTAGGCACCTTTTTCCAACACATGTTTTATAACGTAGGGTCCATGCCACATGGACTCAAACTTCCCTGCTCCTAGTTTATCATGTTTTTGGTCATAAGTGAGGACCAGATCACCCTTGTTAAAGATACGAGGTTCAACCGACTTATCATATTGGGCCTTGATGAGTTTCTTATGTGCTTCATTAGCAAGAGCGGCATCACGGTGAGACTCGTCAAGTTTTGCTAGGTGCAAGAGACGTTCTTCCTCAGTAGTAGTGTTAGGAAGAAGTTTGACCGCGAGATGTAAATATGGGATTTCGCACTCTATTGGCAGAACAGCCTCCAATCCATATACCAATTGGAAGGGAGTGAAGCCTATGTCAGTTTTAACGGTAGTTTGGTAGGCCCATAATGCTGAAAAGAGCATATTATGCCAGTTGGACTTTTATGTCCCTACCATCCTTTCCCTACCATCCTTTGGATCATAGTTTTCAAGACCTTGTTAATTGCCTCGACCTGTCCATTGGATTGCAGGGTGTCAAGTTTTCATGGCGAAAACCCAACCTGTCGCTCAATTCATCAACCATATGGTTCTGAAAATGAGAACCATGATCAGTAACTATGGCCTGCAGAACTCCAAACTGTGCTATCACATGATTAAACATGAAGAGTGCGGCGGTTTTGCCATTGTTTTGGTATGTAGGCATAACCTCGGCCCACTTTGTGAAGTAATCCACAGCTACGATGATGTAACTATGCCCCCCAGCTAAGGTAGGCTTACAGTGCATAAAATCGATGCCCCATTTTGCAAATGGGCCAATGGCAATAACCGGATGTAGTGGGGCGGGATGAGTGTGCTTCTTCATGTGGAAGTGTTGGCAAGGAGGACATTTTTTAACGGCCTCAATACAATCTTTGAAGATAGTAGGCCAGTAATATCCTGCGCACAAAATCTTCTGGGTTGTAGCCATCCCAGAGAGATGACTGCCACATGCCCTAGCGTGACAGTCATTCAGAACGCGTTCAGCCTCATCATGAGTGAGACAACGTCGAAGGATTGAATCGATGCCATGATGATACAAAATATCATTGATGATTAAATAATACTTTGCATGGTGATAAATCTTACGACGATCATCGTGAGAAAGTTGAGGATCGAAGCATTGGGTTTGAAGATACAACAGAATATCTCCATACCAGGGGTCAGTCGTACTGATGAGAAACAATGATTCATACGGAAATGAGTCATTGTGCTCAACTTCTGCATCAGGACGGGGAAGTTCGCAGATGAGCTCGAAAAACACCAAATACTTTTTAGACTTAGCTTTCTCGAAAAGAAGATCGAATTCTTGCAGTATCACAGTCCAGCATCAATACTTGCCCCCAAGCACCTGACGTGTTAGTACGTGGTACATGGGGTTCGAGTCGGCAATGATAGTGGTGGTGAGGAGAAAAATGTAGTGACGGAACTTCTGGACGGCAATGACTGTCGCGAAAGCAAGTTTTTCGACATGTGAATATCTAGTTTCAGCGTTAGCTATACCCTTACTTGCATAGTATATCACATGTTCCTGAGTGTTTTGATCCTCCTGTACCAAAACCATGGAGATAGTGGTAGCAAAAGTAGCGAGATATAGGATGTAATATCGATAATAATTAGGTGGTTGGAGAACAGGGGCATGCGTGATGGCATGTTTGATACTATCGAAGGATTTTTGAGCTTGATCATCCCAAATGAATGGGACGTCCTTCTTAAGTAGTCTCATATAGCCCTGAGTTTTCTCCGCGAAATTGCACACAAAACATCTTAAGTAAGTCGCCTTCCCTTGGAGACTTTGAAGTTTCGTAACATCAGTTGGGGGTGGTAGGTTGATGATGGCCTCCACCTTTAAGGAATCAATGTGGATCCTATCCTTCGAAACGATAAATCCTAAGAGGCGTCCGGACTCAATGCAAAAGATACACTTGTGAGGATTCAGACGAATATTGTACCGTCTGCATCTGAGGAAAATGGCCGTCAGATGATCAATGTGGAACTCGTGCTGCTTTGAATGAGCAAGGAGATCGTCCAAGTAGGGTTCCACAAAGTCCTTAATATCATGGAAGGCGTACGACATAGCCTGCTGAAATGTGGCGCCAGCCTTTTTAAGGCCAAATGGGAGCTTGCGATAAGCGAATGTACCCCATGGGAAGATGAAAGTCATCTTATGTTGGTCAGCTGGGTTGATCTCAATTTGGTTGTAACCAAAAAATCCATCCATGAATGAGAAGATGACGATTCCGGCACAGTTGTCGATGATCTGGTCGTTGAAGGGGGTTGGGTAGTTGTCTTTTGGACAAGCCGTATTAAGGTACCAATAATCGACACAGGCGCGAATGGTGCCCTGCTTTTTGTTCACAGGAATGACGTTTGAGACCCAATCCGTTAATAGGACAGGATAAATAAAGCCATCCTTTAAGAGCTTTTCAATTTCTGCCTTTATGGACGCAGTCTTCCCGGGGTGTACCGGTCGCAACTTTTGACGTACAGGTTTGATGTCGGGATAGGTTTTTATTTCATGAGAAACAATTGTGGGGTCTATCCCAGGCATCTCCTCATAGGACCAAGAAAACACGTCTCGAAATTGCTTGAACAAGGCCGTGCTAACAGCAATTTCTTCAGGGGAACACTTCTAGCCTATGCGAATGTGTTCCACTTTACCAAGTTTCACCGAGATGTCTACCGGGGTCGTTGGCTCAATGTTGGCCAAGTTTCCCTCCGTGTCCGTAAAACATGTAAGGATGGGGGACTGAGGGGATGGGTAGATATCTAGTGAAAAGAGGGTATGGATGTTGTTGTCTATGTATTTCAAAGGAGGAAGAAAAGATGACCTATAATGGAGATCATCCCACAGACTGTCCTCAACATTCATTACTTCCATGATGGACTCGTCTGAATGAAAAGTACGAAGTAAGAGATCAGGTAGAGAGGACGTCCATCGTAGAGAACAGGATGGGGAGGCCATGATTAAAAGGTCCTCCGAAGCTGATTGGATAGCCCCATAAATGCATTCAGCTGGTGAAAGAGGCATCATATCTCCAAGCAAGTGTGTTGTGGCTTCATCTGGTACAAGCCAAGCATCGTTTGAGTGAGATAAAATCTCAGTGGAGATCATGTTCACCGTAGCAACATGATTAGGGGGGTCCGCGGCTGGAAAAATGGCCATGAGAGATGAATCTTTCAATAGGCCAACCCCTACACTCTCATACTGTTTTGACATCTATCCAATGGAAGGAACATGGTCACCAGGATGAGTAGTGGCATCCGGTGTACAAAAATCTAACTGGTCGATAGCAACAATTTGTCCTTGGTGGGGGAACTGTACTATGCAGAAGACTAAAGAGGCTACTGCCTGCATGGTATAAAACCAATTGCGACCAAGCAAGAGATTATAATCTAATGGGGCTGAGACCACTTCCACGTTAATGGTTATGGTCTTTCTGCCCAATTGAATTGCAAGAGCTTGTAAGAGCCCATGAGGTTGAAAGCCACGCCCGTCGAATGCTTTCAACGTGGTAGGAGAACGATTCAATTCAGGGGAGTCAATGGCTCTCCAACAAGCGATGGACATGACAGAAGTGGAAGCTCCTTCGTCCAAAAGAGTGCGATAGACAATCTTCCCAGCAATGTTCGCAGTAACTTGGAATGTGAGCTGGTGTGAGAGCCTTGGCTTAAGTTTGTCAAGTCAGAACATGATGGTGTTCGAGGAATCTGGGTCAACTACACCAATATCCGCAAGGAGAGTTTTGCGTTGATTGGGACAATTCTGCAAAACTTCCAGGGTAGACATGGCGCAAGGAGCTTGTGGCAAGTCCTCTACAATATTTTAATTGTGTGTCGCGCGAGCATTAGGATTGAAAACAACTTTTCGAATCGTGCTCTTGGGAGGATGCAATATTGAATATAAAGAGGGTCTCTCTATGGTGAGAGAGGTTGATGGTACAGTGACATCAAGTAAAGAGTCAGAAGCTTTTTCAGTATTACTTCCGGCGGGTTCCTTCGAAGGGACTTGTTCATAAGATCGTGAGCGAGTAGTTAAATTGATCGCCTCATTACGCAACATGAGAACATGCGCAGTATTGGATGGTCCCCCCTGCGCTGGAGGGGTTTGAGCAATCATCTGCTGGTTTTGAGTAGGAAACGAATCGTTGAGGACTGCGGGAGTCAGTTGACCCCTAAGAAAATTTTGCACTTCGTCTCTATGGGGACACTCTTTGGAGAAATGGTCTTCTCCACACAGTAAGCAAGGATAGTTTAGTTTCCTTTTCTGCTTAGTATCTTCAGGAGTGCTCTTCAGTTCCTACTGGACAGAAGAATTCTTGGGTTTCCCCTTGTTCTTCTTTTTTCCATTAAACTTCTGAGAGGAAGCTGATTGAACAGAATTCACCTCTTTAGTTACAACAAGAGTAGTGGACTTGGCAGTGCTGTGGCCAGCCGGAGTTGGATCGGATGATCCAATAGTGCTAATAGCAGGCTGGGTGGTAAGGGAACCTATGATCCCATCAGCTTGGGGTCCCTTATGTGGTTTCGTGGGATTGTTAACATCCCGGGGTGCGCCAAGAAAAATATTGAACAGAGTGCGAGACTGGGTGTAGACCAGGTCTAACAGATGAGCACTCACGATGGCTTGTTCTTGGGTGATAGCACCTTGCATGGCAACATCTTTTGCTATGGTGGGAATGAGCGATGTAGTAAACCAGTCTACTAGGAGTTGATCTGGAATGGGAGCTTTAATAAGACGTCGTCTCCTTCGCCACTCGTGGATATGATCCGAAATGTGAGTGGTGGTATTCTAACGGAGTGAGGTTAAAATCTCAATACCAGTCTCATACCGTATAGGCAGCTGGAAATGCGTCAAAAAGTTCATACCAAGAGAGCTAAAATCAAGAAAAGAGTGTGGTGGCAACTCAATGTACCACTTGGCAGCCGAACCAGTGAGATTCCTTTGCAACAATCTAAGACGAATTGAATCATCCATTAAGGAATTAGATGAACGCCATAAATGGTATGTCATCACATGGTTCTTGGGGTCTTCACCCGGCTTTCCATCAAACTTGGGGATATCAGACGGAAGTTTCACCGGAATCGGTGGCCACTTAGATCCGTGGTAAATAGTATTGTTGGTTAAACAAGAGAGGTCAGGTAGGTCCAAAGTAGCCAGAAAGGGTAGCTGTGGATTAGGCTGCGTGTATTGATAATATGGATATGGTGTATAAGGACTAAACTGAGCGTAAGGTGTACCAAGAAAAAACTGACCGTAGGGGGGTGTGCTGCCCGGACCTTAAGGAGGTTCGCCACCATAAGGTGGTCCATTCCAAAAGGGTGGGGGTCCACCTCTACCTCTGGGAGGGGGTGGGGGTCCACCACCACCACCGAGAGGAGGTGGGGGTCCATAACCGTAATAAGGTGGCCCAACACCGCCTCCACCTGGGGGGGTGGTGGACCACTTCCGCTGCCAGATGGGTGGGGCCCCCCACCACTTCCACTGCCGGAAGGATGAGGATTTCCACCACCACCACCACCACCATAGTAATTAGATCCTCCACCGCCTTCGCCTGGAGGGGGTGGTGGACCACCGCCGCCACCAGAAGGGAAATGTCCTCCTCCACCATGATAAGGTGGTCCATCGCCGCCTCCGCCTGGAGAAGGTGGTGGATCATTCCCGCCTCCGCCTGGAGAAAGTGGTGGACCATTCCCGCCACCGCCTGAGGGGTGAGGGGCATTGTAGGTAAAATGAGGTGGGCCTCCACCAACATTAGGTGGAGGCCTGCCGCCTCCAACAGGAGGTGGGGGAGGACCGATCGGGGGTGGTGGTACTTGAGGGATAGTCGGTTGAGGTTTGTGTTGCAACACAGGTTGTTTCCCCCACAGAGTGTATGGATTCCTGGGATAAGGTATCCTGTATGGCGCATTTCCAGGATTAGGTTGGCCCGGCATAGGGTTAACAGAACCTGGATACGCTTGACTCCATGAGGGTTGGGTTACATTTGATGGCCCTCCAACATGAGATAATCCCGTGGTGGACGGTCTAGCCGGTTGGGTAGGTCCAACGGAAGGTCCGTTGGGGACTCCACCAGCTATGTTCTAGTTGGGAAGCAGGGGTTTCCCCCTAGCCACAACAATTTGACCACTATTCAAAGGTTGAACCAACATGGGTTGTTGACTAGCTACCATGTTAATAACATTACCAATAAGATAATTCGTAGGAATGGAATACCCTCCCCTCGAATTTTGAGGTGGGGGAGGAACTGGTAAAGTGACCGTGGTAGTGATAGGTGTGTTGGACCATATTCCTTCCACCGGTTGGTTCACTTGAGGTGCAGGATTGGACTCTTGTGAGGGTTGACCAATCTCATTAGTGGTCATGTGGTGGGGTGCTTCAGGTGATCCGAAAGATATCGAATGAACTGGGATGTTTCCGTCGTCAAGTCTTATTTGGAAATGATTATTGTGGAAATCTTCCGAGTGTCGCTCGAGACTTTGTCTTCGAAGCTCATCTCCTTTAACACATAACTGTTCCAAACGTTCATGGATGGGGCCGAAAGTCTCGGCAAGGTCAGGCCTATAGTAAGGCCTAGTGAACTCTGGAATAGTCCAGTTAGGTGGGGATGAGATGGAAAAATGAGCCACTAGATGGTCTATAGAAGATGTCCAATAAGTTGCTGAAGGACCAATAGCTGCAGTAGGGTGGTCTTGGGGTTGGTTTATCTATTCCAATGATCCAGGTTCTCCCGAGATGACAGGAGGAAGGTTTTGAGAAGTGAGGGTGTGTGCTTCTTCATCCCACGTGGGATGAGAGGCAGGTGAATCTGGTGGAAACAAAAGTCTTCCAACATTCAAGGTGGGGTTCCCTACTTTAGTAACTACGACCACGTTACGCTAATCCATTCTTACCCTTGAAATGACCTCCAGATTAAGGGTAAATTAGGGTGGCAAGTTCAAGATCCTACAGGACCTTCTCCAGGGAAAATCCGCTAGAGTATCAGGAAAATCAGCCAAAAGAGGCCGAAACAACGTTTCTCCTAAAGGTATACTAAAAGAAAAGCAGTCCAAGAAACCTACTCAAACCAAGGAAACAAGAAAACTTGTGTGACAAAGTGGATTCAAAAGTCTAGAAACTCACGGGATTATCAAGGCATCGCAAATTGCACTATACTGCAGGGTCCAACAATATGATGCGACAAGGAGGATTGGGACCGTACCCTTGCCTGCATACCCGACTACCTAGATAGGACATGCGTGGTAATCTCCTCGATTGTTGTTCTCGGTGTATTGCTTTGCCATGATAGACAAATGGTTAACTCGGTTGGTTTTAGGAATCCTAATGGTGTCTCCCGATATACGCAAGGTACGTGGGAGCTCAAATCCATAGTGGTGTTGTCTAATGCACAGCCGTTGGCACGAGACCTTCCAATATACATGTCAAGTACGTGATACACCCTTTGATATATGCCAAGTACGGATTATGGTACTTGGTGGGTATGTGAAAGAGCTCGATATACCGATGTACGTGGAAGACTACAATACCCCTGGACTACAGTGCTGGCAAGTAACGATAGCTGCCACGCTTAACGATGCCAGAACACGTCTCTAACTTACACACAAGTTACTAAAAATTTTACCTAGTTCTTAGTACCGTTAATTTTATCTTGGACGGTTAGGTGAATGCATGAGGTGAGTACATAATCAGAAACAGAATGCAAGCCCTAGCTACATGCACGAAATATTCTTTTCTTTCGATGAATTCTACCTATGGTAAGGAGAAAGCTTTTTCCAATGGTATTTCCAAAACAAACTCAATGCAACACAATTCCCAATGCAAACAAATTTGACAATGAAAGTACTCTTTTCTTTTCAACGAAACACACAAATGTACACAACACTACTATCCAAATCAAAGTTTTTTCTTTTATTTTCTTTTTCAAATCAAAACAACACTAAGTAATGAAATGAGAGGATTCTGAAATGGAAAATGCAAGCTTTTCACTTTCTCTTTTCAATGATCTAAAGGCAACAAAAATAAAAAATGCACCTATCTTTCCCTAGCATGGAAACAACTTTTGAAAAAAAACAAAATGTACTAGAGCTTTTCAAGAAGATGAATAATTCATAATTCAAGAAAAACATAATCAATCATATTTCCATTCATCTTTTCCAAAACATTCCAATGCACAATGATCTCTCTTCAATAACTTTTTGAGAAATAATGGGAGAGAAGCACTTTTAATCTTTTAATCTTTCAATGCTTTCAGATCTAATTGACTGAAAAGAAAATGCTACTGGCGGCACTCATACACTCAGAAAACTCAAGAAGATACAAGCACTCAACCAAGCAAAAGACACACTTGACTCAAAATGAAGCAGCAGTAAGCAAACTAAGCAAGCAAATCTCAAAACAAAAATAGATGAGGTCTAGAAGTTGATCCAACACAATGATCAGATCGGGGATGGAAGGAAGGGAATACAAGAGTGAACGGATGAAGGTGGGGGAGACAAAAGTATCCGCCACTACTGATTTCAAACTTGTCCAAAGCGGAACCCAAAGTCAATCCAAATGAAACCAAACTCTCAACACACAAACCAAAATGGGATCTCTGGCTGGATGTTGCAGAACAAAGGGAGTTCATATGTCAAAACAAGGCTCAAATTATCAAACAAGAGGATGGATGCCTTTATGCTAAGTCTCGACAGATCGGCGTACTCTGCCTTTGCAGATAGTGCGACGTCGCAGGTTACCTGCATAAGATATGCGACGATGTCATAGTCTACTAATGCACATGCCGCGACGAGCAAGCAACAGTCAAAGGACAATGACTCAGAAAAACATAGTGTAGCTCTGTTTTCACTGCCCAGGTGTGACAGGCGAGTTCTAGATTCAAAAATGAATCAGATCTCCTAATAATGAACCACAAATAGGTTTGAAAATGAGTTGTATAAACTCAAAGGAAGAAGATTAGGATCTTCAACGTGAATACCTAACAATGGAATCAATCCTAAGAAGGAAAATGGAAAAAGAAATGACAACAAGGCTTGTGACAAGTAATCAACTGAAAATGAATCAAATTAACGATCACTAAACAAGAATACTCCCCAGTATGGTCGCCAGATTTGTTACCGGAAAATCCACTCGGCCGGAGGCGAGCCGGATCTCCCTAGCTCAATGTGAGTCTAGAACAAATAGAACAAACTACAAACACGTTTCCTAGATATACTTAAGGATCGAGTGCTAGATGTCTTACCTCTCTGATTCGCTATCCTTTCTCCCGAATGTTGCTCCACGTCCCATGGTCGTCAGATCCAAGCTACAAGACCTATTAAGACACAAAAAAGAGAAACGAGTAAAGAGCATCTATACAACAAGAGATCTATGTAAACAGTTAAGCAGGTAAACAACACAACATCATCACATATAGGAGCGATATTGGTGGAAAGCATTCGTATTACTACAAATAGAGTACATGATAGAGATATAGAACTGCAACTAATGACTTAATGTAGCAGCCCTTCTCCACACAAGCCAATTGCCAAGCCCTTCCAAGGAAGCATGAATTCTCCAAGAGGTGAGCGAAGGTGTCTTAAGAGAGATTTCACCAGCATGTAGATACCATAGTCTTCCTCCCTTTGGTATGGGAGAGAGCCTCATTTATATAGGACTAAGTGGATGAGGTTATGGATAGGATAGGTTGAGAGATGATAGGAGAGATATAAGGGATATTCCCAATGAGTTAGGGGTCGAGTACCAGCTCTCCAAGAGATCAGGGATAAGCCCCCAAGTGGGAAAGCTTCAAGAAAGATCTCGAATAGGCTATTTTTTCCCATTAACATACCTCGTCGCACCTTGCTATGGAGCAACCTGCGACGTTGCATGTTGCTAGAGTGCAACTTGGACGACCTCTCAAAAGGTTGTACAAACTGAGTACAAATCCTCCCAAATGAGTACTTGGTCCAGATGACTTCAGGGATGTATACACTAAATCATGATGATAGGTAGATTCTAGGTGTAACAGTTAATCATGACCCTAAACTGTAGGGGTCTTTATAGCTATCCCAAAAATATATATGTTAAAGGCTTATTGCTGCTAATAGAGTAGATGTAGTTTTCTTTCAATAATTAATGGCGGAATGATGGCTCGGGGATCGTTGCTAAGTTTCAAAAGTTGCTAGTTAGTTGGCATTTTGAATTTATTGATTCAAAAGGAAATTCGGGAGGTGCAATGACTGGATGGCGTAGCAGGAATTTGATCTTAAATAATTCTTGGGCATAGGAGTCAGGGCTTGGGATTTCTCTTTACTCTCTTGATTTTGGACAGGATTTCTTGCTAGTAAATCTCTATGGTCCATTTTCTGATAGGAAACTTTTCTGGGATCGGCTTTTCTCTAAGTCCTGCATAGCCTCTCTGAATTTTATTTTGGGAGGGGACCTAAACTTATCACTTGGATACTCTGAAATATGGGGTCTGTGTGCTCTCCCATATCCCTTTTCGGTTTACTTTCAGAATTGTCCTTAAGAGACAAAACTTGTAGATTTTGGAATGGTAAAGATGGGCCCGACTTGAAAAAAAAACGTACAGGTGAAGATCAGATAGCTAAGAGACTCGATCGATTTTTAATCTCTGGAGATATTTTGGAGAAACAAATCAGATTCAAACAATGGGTTGGTTGTGGTGGTGATTCTGACCATTTTCCTATTTTTCTTGAACTATATGGGGGAAATTCCAAGCCTTCCCGTCCTTTCAAATTTAACACTTCTTGGTTAAATGATAAAGAGTTTTTCAAGTGACTTGAAGTTGGATGGATAGTTCAAGATGAGAAACCTAAAGAACTGGCCTCTTCACATTTTGCAAAAAACTTGAAAATTGTGAAAAACTATGATATTAATTGGGTCTATTAGGAAAAAAGAATATGAAAATAAACTCTTGATCCAAATTGAAACTGGTCTGTCGGAGAAATATAACAGTCTGGGATTAGGTTTCATGTATGATATTACAAAGCATGAAATTTCAACTCTGGAACAAAGCAGAAGGGAAATCTTAATCTCAAAGGAGTCTGATCTCCGAATGAAAAGCAGGGTAGTATGGTTAGAATGCAGCGATCAGAACTCTAAATTTTTCCACCAATTTGCCAACTTTACGAAAAATATAAACTCCATTTGGAAGATATCCTCGGATACGGGTGAGTAGGTTGAAGAATTTTCTAATATAGCACAGGAGGGCGTCAAGTACTTTCAAAATATGTTCAGAGATGATGATAAGGTTAATTTATCTGATACCATGAAAATTGCACTTTTATTCCCCACATTTGTTTCTGAGAATGATAATCTTATGTTAATGTAGGAGGTTATAGTGGATGATCTGAAAGACATTCTGAATATGTTTAAAAAGGGTCGTAGCCTTGGGATGGATGGGTTTCCCATAGAGTTTTATCTTGGTATTTTGGACACATTGGCTCTTGATATTCTTAAGGTGATTGTTGAGTCTAAGCGTAGTGGGAAAGTTTCAGTTGTTTTTAACTCAACCTTTCTAGATTTAATTCCTAATACAGATAATCCGGGTTGCTTCGATGAGTTCATACCTATAGCACTCTGTAACAGTGTCTACAATATCATCTCCAAAGTAATTTCGATCAGAATTAAGAAAATTTTAAGTAACTACATCGATGTTGAACAGTTTGGTTTTCTTCCTGGGAGACATATTCATGAGGAAATAGGTGTTTCCCAGGAGGGTTTACATACTATCAGAAGCAAAAATCATAAGGCTATTGTACTAAAGCTAGACTTGTCAAAATCCTATGACAAAGCAAATTGGACTTATATAAGAGTGGTACTGTCTCAAATGGGGTTTGATGTTCCATTTATCTCTTGGGTAATGTGATGCCTCTCTTCTGTTTCCTTTTCTATTCTTATAAATGGCTTTGCTTCAGTTTTTTTTAGACACGGGGGGTTCACTAGCAAGGTAATATCATATCACGTCTATTCATATTGGGGGTTTGAATACTCTTAAAAACCTCAAAAATATATTGTCCCGTATTAAGGGATCAAGGGGCATTTTTAATTTGACATAGTAATATAAATATTGAGGGTTGTTTTATTTGGGTGGGCTGAAGAATAACATCCAAATCATGGGATGGATTCATACCTCCAAATCGTGGGCTCAATTTATACCGACCTAAAAAATAAGGACCCTCCATTTTTAGTTGATATTTCTTATGATCCTAAGTTTTGCATAAATATGATAATAGTGTACTAATGATAATATTGATGGAAGTCTCTTTGGATTACTGGCCTTGAGCAATACTCATTTAATACCTTATTTAGTCTTGGTTTGAATTGATGTTATATTGTTCTTCATATTTGAGTTAAGAGATGTAGCTAATTGAGAGTTCTGGAGTTGAACAACTGTACTACATATTTTTTGTAGGCATTCGAGTAAAAGATCTAACTCTTCATTTTTTAGGTTGGGTTTTAGGTGGGTATTGAGATTCAATCAAACCTTTCTCCTTGACAACCAAGAAAAGTGAGATCAATCTTTCTTGGCTCACTAGAACCAAGAAAAGTTAGACCAATCTTTCTTGAATAATTATTTTTTTCAACTTTTTGTATTCTTATTTAACATTTCCACATTGCCAGTTAGAAATAATTGTTAGATTGAGTTATATTTGGCACATTAATAATTGTAATTTCAATTCTTATATGCAAGGAATCCTTCTTAATATTGTATTGGAACTGAGAACACAGGTGAAAATATAAATCCTTATTTACATACCCTATGTGTTATCGTTACCATGAAATGGTATCATATAAGTTTCACCGTCTGTGTATCTTTATAACTATTGCATGCTTGAGACCTAACAATGGCGATTTTTCCCTCTTGTAAAAAAACTAGATATAACCCAAGAAAAGGTAACTAAATGTTGTTAATTCCCTTGATTGCAAGAATAAATGTAGAGGAGTTGGAGGAAATTCATTACATCTTGTGAATGACCCAAATCCAAGCTATGCACGTGATCATATGGTGTTATTGGAAAGTAAGAGGAATTTTGCTATGTTCATTTGGGTTCAAACATCAATGATGTTTGTTTTGATAGGAAGGTAGGGGAGTCCATCCACGAAAGCATTTCATTTTTGAACTTTTATGAATTATAATTTATTAAGCTTATAGAAAACATGAGATCTCTATGGCTATACTTATATTTACATGATATAAAATTGGTAGATTGGTACACTGTGGTGTGAAGCATCTACAATTCACATATTTTCTAAGCATTGCACTAACTATTGGACTATCATCCTTTTCAATTCTTTGTTATGTTGATCTCTTGATTGGGTTTCCTTTTATGCATTTTCCCTTCCTAATACTATTTCATTGGGTCTTCCACTATCCAATGCTACAAATTGATTAGTCAACCTTGCAATCCTGGTGGTTGTTAAGATCCTAGTGGGCAGCCTTCACTAACACCCCGTGGTTTTGGTGTAACGGTTCGTATAATTTGGTATCAGAGCCTCCACCTAGGTTCAAGTCACAGAGCGAGTGGCAACGTCGACATTGTAGTGTTCATCCAGGGCTCATGCGACTCAAAGGGGACACCACCGTACAGGCACACATCCAGCCCAGAGTCTCGACTGCGGAGCGTGGTGGGATGTTAAGATCCTAGTGGTCGGCCTTCAATAACATCTCGGGGTTTTGGTGTAATGGTTCTTATCAATGGGATCATTATTAACCTGTTTGTTACAACTTCATAATATGATATAATGGGGGTATTAAAAATGGGTTGATAAAAATGGATACATAAAATATCCGGTGAAACTAGGGGTTTTCTAAATTGGAAAGGCATATTGGAAGGGGGGAAAATTTTAGGAGGAATTTTCCAATATTTAGTAAAATTAGGGATATTATTTAATATCATGTGAACGATCGTGCTATGTAACAAGTTCACTGAGTGAACCCCCTGTGTTTTTAGACCATCCCGTAGACTTAGGCAGGGAGTCCCACCAGCACCTCTCTTATTCCTTATTGTCGTTGAAGGGATTAGCAAGGCAGTGATTGATACTAAAACTAAAGGTGATTTGCAAGGTATCTCCTTTGTATCTCTATATCCCATATCCTTTTTTTTGATGAAATCCTCTTATTATCGAATGGAACCTTACTGGATTTGAAGAGAATAAGTGAAGTTATCTATAGTTTCTGATTAGCAACTAGAATGATGGTAAACATCGGGAAATTCTCCTTACTCATACATGGAATGGACTCACAAGAGATCTCTACTATCAGCAACATATTTTCCTATTCTATATCCCAATTGGATGCAGGTTTAAAATAATTGGGCTTTAGATTGAAACCAACATCTTATCTTATTAAAGATTTGGATTAGATTATAGCTAAATGTGAAGCACGAATTAATAACTGGAGTAATTGGTGGCTCTCCAAAGGCGGGAAACTCATTCTGATAAAGTCGGTTTAGAGTCCATAACAGTGTATTGGATGTATTTATGGATCCCTTTTAGAGTTTTGGAAAAAATCAGGAAACTGTGCTACAAATTTTTTTGGTCTGTAAAATTAGAGCATGGCATGATGTGGATTAAATGGCAAGCATTGGCACTTCCTAAGAAACTTGGAGGCTAAGGATTTAAGATTCCTGCACGTTTCTCTGCTGCACTAGCTGAAAAACTGTTTGGAAACTTATTATAGGAACTAGTCTATGGAACAAGTTGGTAATGCGTAATTATATCTACCCTATCACTCTCATTGAATGGATACGCGAACCCTTAAAGTCCTCAAGGAATGCTTCCATTTGTTGGAAAACAGTCCTTAAATATTTTGACATAATTGGAAAGGGACTTTACTGGAAGGTTGGGGATGGAACTTCAGTTAGAGTTGGAGCTGACCCTTGGGTGGGCTGTAGTCATAGATTTCCTCTCCCAAGTAACACTGTAAACATTCTTATGTCCAAAGGTTTTTATTTTCTTAACAATATTGTTGATTCCTCAAAGACTAACTGCAGAGTCCAAGTTTGGTTGACTGCGAAGGAAGTGGGACTATCCAGGTTTGATATTGAACTGTAAAATGAATTATTGCAAATTTAAGGAATTGTAATGTTAGGTTATCAAATAACCCTGATAAATTGATTTGGATGTTCTCAGATACAAGATTATATACTCAAAAATCTGGTTACAATTTTTTGTTATAGAGTTATGAACATGAGCTAGTTTGGTGGTGGAGCATTGTTTGAAAGTATAATTGTCCTTTAAAGTCCAGAATTTAAATGTGGTTTCTCTTGTCTAACAAAGATCTAACATGGGATGTCCTTCAAAGGAAACATAGAGAAGGCCCATGCATATGCTATCTGTGTAATATGGAGGAGGATACAAACTATCATATAGCAGTGGCGTGTACCTATACACAGGCAGTTTGGAAAGAGATTGAATCCAGTTTATCATTAGTCAACTAATGGAATGGGGAGACAATTGAAATATGTCTTATGAACTGGAAAAATAATGGAAAGGTAGTCGAGCAAAAATATCTGGCCCCAATAGTTTCTTGGGGTAATTGGCTTTCCAGGAATGCAAGCTGCTTTGAAGAAAGAACCATAATTCCTATTCAAGTTGCACTTCAAAGCTTGGGGTTAATTATTTTTTTACCATATATAAAAGTGGATTTAAAAATAAGGAAGGTAGTAGTGGAGGAAATAGAGGCCAATATTCCTTGGTCCTTTTTTGATGGTGCAACATCGAGTGATAAAAATAGATGTGGAGTAGGGGGTATTCTATACCTCTCCAAAGAGCATAGGATTAGTTTTAAAGCTGGACTTGGGTTTGGTACTAATTTTTTTGCAGAATTGAGTGCTCTAAATTTTTTGATGTGGTTGGCCATATAACATCAAGTAAATAATCTACAAATTTTTGAAGATTCGTTGCTTACAGTAAATTGGGTTACAGGGACTTATAGAATCCTGAATATTCACCTGGCATATCTCTTGGATGAGGTCTTAAGGATGAAATATATTTTGGGTCAAACAATAATCAAGCATATTTATCGTGAAAGGAATCGAGAAGCTGATTTATTAGCAAAAGCAGGTGTATTGATGGATGAGGGTATATGGTGCATTGCTGAAACAAAAAATACAAACACTACTGAATACACCACAGTCCTTTGGTGGGATCCAATCAAGTGATGCTATAATAGTTGAATCTTTGTCTTTGATGTTTTGGTTCATATGGTTCTTACACTCTGAGGTTCTGATTTCTTGGGAAAGCATTACATAATGGTAGTTTTTCGAACTCCAATACTATTAGACTGAGCTTATAGGATTTTTTATGATGTTGTTATGAAGCATGTAGTTGTATCTACGAGATGGATTGTAAGCTTAACTATAGATCTGCTCATATAATGGGCAGTTGAACAATGTAACCTTGTTTTTATAATAGAGCTATTATTTTTTTATGTGGAAAAAAATAGTCGAAAAATTAATTTTGAGTGGATTAAAAATAATTAGAGTTGGACATGTGGAGCAACTAGGTAATGAGTACAGGATCTTTTGCACAAGAAGCTTGAGGAAGATTAAGAATGAGGTGATCTAGTTGAGAATTCAATCTTGGATAAGCAGGGGGTATTGAAGTTGAATACGCTTTCCAGGTATCAATTGTCCATATATGTGTTTACTATCAATAGTTTCATTGTTATTTCAACCATTGATCTATTTATGAGAAATACATAAACATTCTTAATCATCTAAATGGATCAACTACAATAATCAAAATGGTACATAAACATTCTTAATCATTTGAATGGATCAACTAGAATAATCAAAATGGTAAGTGTTGGCTCAATATTGTGTATTTTCAAGGGTAAGATTCAACTTGGGGCCAGAAGCCTTGTTTAAGTACTGGCATGGAGGACAAAAGCCCCACTCTCTACATAAATTCATGTATTTAAAGGTGGGGTTGCACCCTTTAATAACTTAAGTGCTAGAATGTTGAAAGGGCGAAGGCAAGGTGGGAGTGGGGGCTTGCAGTACATCAAAAGGTGTTGTAATGCAATCTCTTTTAATATTCTAGTGCAATTTTTCTAGTATGGGGCAGGGATTTATGAATGGAATTTTGTTTACCAGGGTTTTAATGCAATAAGACAAGAACGCACAGTTCTTCATCCCGATCACAAGCATCTAAATCATGAGTTATAGGTGCTTCTATAGGTGGTTTATTGACTCTATTTGGTTCTTAGTATCATCTTGTGACCTCTTTGTTTTATTCTGCTTTATATACCTTCTCACAAGGTATCCTTGATAGCTGGAAATTCTTCAGGATGTGCATTTATCCCTTACAAAGATATCTAGAAGGACTTGTGGAAACCATAGTAATTACAAATAGGTGAATCGATAATGTTTATTTCTTATTAGACATCATTTTCGATCATAATAATTTTTCCCTTTTGAGAGGGATTTGGTGTTCTTTCTACACATATTTGATATGAAGCCTGAAATCAATCTAAAAGCCTCATTTTCCCAGGCCTACAAGCATGTCAAGTGCCTTTTAGTTTCAAAATTCATTTGCAAGGAGGAATAGCTTTCCTGACATAAAGTGGCACTACGACACCGAGGGGCATTTTAAGACAATTGTTTGAGATTAATACCCTTATTGACTTTCACTTCCCCCATTCACCCCTCTATCTTATTTTATATAATATTTTAGTAATAACTTTTTAATTACGCTGCTAAAAAAGCGACCATGTGCAAATTTATTTTCACTGGCCCTCTCTTCCCCCGTGGTATCATAGCCCTGTAACCATTAACAATGAGGCTCCCATTTATCAAACATGTATCCCTGTAAGCCTTAATAACAGTATTGCGCTTGGTTCCATTTCTCGAACGCATATCCTTGTAACCCTAACAATGTACTTACCTTCTATTTTATGGGAGACACCCACCATTAAACAAATGGAGATAGGCATATTTTGTTAAATTAATCTCAATGGATTTCCAACTATGTACTTGTAGATCAACATCCATATCTCACTCAATTCTTGAAAAATGATCACAATGGAAAAGGGATTTTAGAGAAACTACGTTCAAAGCAGGGAAGAGGAGGCAGGAAATAGGGGATTTATTCTACACGCAATGTTTGGTATTTTTTGAGTGATGAGGGTTTGTTCCAAGTGTATCCATTGTAGGTTTTTTCTTTCTTTCCATGTTTTCTTTGGATTAGGGCAAGTGAAGCATCTTCATCATTTTTTGGCTATTCAAGAATCGGTATTCAACCCCATTGGGTTTCGAAGCAGCGTTAGAACCTCGTTGGAGGGAAGAATTAGAGGAGAGGAAGTAAATGAAGCCATCACATGGATTGAACAAGGATGATTAAACATTTATATTCATCTCCGGATGTAGCTATGAATATTGCATTGTTGTTGGGGAATGGGAATGGCTCACTGATTGCTAGCAAGGAAAACACCAACAACCTATCATGGAGGGTGAGCATCCAAGATGGGATGGCTTGATTCCTGTGAAGGGTGAATAGATGCCAAATCATGAGGGATCCCTCCATGCTTTTTCAAGATAATGTTGTGGAATAGCTAGAGGAATGATATAGAGATAGGGTCTATTCGAATCTCATTATTGTTCTCGATATAATATGGAACCCACCATTTGTTGTTGTGGAATTAGTGGTTATTATATTCAATAGGGAAAAAACCCCAAAATGATACTATAATATGTACTACAGGTTCCTTCCCTCCCTCCTGCTAACACAGAGTCGGCCCTGAAAGGTGGCTAGTCCTTCCTTATTTTCTTTATGTCCCTGTCATTTTGATTTGAATTGAGGGGAAACCTTCCTACTTGATAGAAGTACCTATGTATATGATCAGGATCTCTATATTTTCTTATTCGAATAGAAGGGTAATTCTTCATATTTATTCAATTGAGTCAGTAACACATCTAATAAGATGGGAATAGAAAGAAAGGGAAGTACAGACGATAGGAGTGGAATCACACACTCTATAACTATAGATAGATGTGCTAGTAAAGTTATATTCTTTGATAATACATCCCATTTCTGGTTGTACCTCTCTTAGATATAAGGATGATAGCGGGCTTGCCGTTGGTGGATGTTGTAGTACGTTAGTAGATGATTCTTCTCAGTTTGGTGGTTGGTTAGGAATTCCATAGCATTACATTCCCTAGTTGATTTCCTTTTATTCTTTCTATTTTGGTTGGATGTAGGATCTATTTCATTCAAAATGAGTATACAGAAAACTATATGGAAAATTTACATGTATTATCTTAGCAGGGAGTTGAAAATGAATTGAAATTTGAAAGACAAAATCCAAAACAACAACCTCATAGCAGCACCTCAACTTACACTCTTGACACACAAAATCTAGCATGTACTCACTCTATTCGATTAGATATAGTAATTTTTTTTCTATGTCAAATTCCCATATATTCATAGAGATATTTGAATTGGAAGTATAGACAAGTACTCATAATGTAATACATATTTTGATGAAAGTACTCTTTCTATGAGCAATAACGAAAAATGAAAATGAAAGAAGATAAAGGCAATAAACGCCATAAAACTACTTGAAAATCATATTGGGGATGTTCCCATGTATGATATTTATCATGAAGATCAGAAAGAAAGGGTTATACATAGATTGAATTATTCCATAGTCTCAATTTTAATTCAAGTAGGATAACAGGTGAAGTATCCACGCATATACAATTCATAGCAACAGTTGGTTATGTACAATAGCATACATAGGATATTGATGGGTTAAATATTGCATTAAACATATACACTAGTCCACTTTGCGGTGGATATAAAGTTGTCATGTGCATGGTGAATGAGAAGTACACATTGATACATGATGCAAGGTTCCATATTGAATATCAAATATTAAAATATTCGGAGGTGGCCCACAAGAATACAATTGAACTAGTAAGACCTATTGTCCTTGATAAAAAATGTAATTCAACTCTGAATTTTTCCCTTGTTTATGACGAAAATGGATTCTATCAGAGTGAAACGAAAAGAAAACCAGGGATTTAGTGAAAATTTGTTCCCTAATACTTCATATCCTCATGTGAAATGAGGTCAATAAAGGAATCAAAATCATTACACGCACTCTGATCCAGGCTCCGATATGTGCTAAACACGGTGTAAACGAGAGCGAATAATGAAGGAATCCTCATATTTGAATTGGGGGGGAGAAATATGATCTTGGTAAATGTTGGGTTGGTCCAGTAGGTATAGAATAGGTTTGTGTTCCGTAATAGATAATAGAATAAGGAATATTGCTCCAACCACTGTCGGATATTCCAAGAAATCATTGGTAGCAATCGTAGGTTCATAAAAACAGTTCCCTTCTCAAATTTGTAGACCAAATATGCGTATTACCCACCTAGTGGAAAATAAATAATTAGTTCCCATTAGGTTTTCCATATTGGGATACCCACTTTAGTTTCTTATACACAAAATTTGTGTGTGCTTTGAATATAAAATGAGACAGAACAATGTACAACAACAAAGGAGCAATTCAGGAGGTTAGAGAAGGCATAATAATTACGATAATAATTCAATGAACTTATATAGCCCCAGAGAACATGAGTCAGATGATGTTACTGATGAACAATCCTATGAAGGCTTGCTGACAGTGGACCAGGTAAATCTCACCATGTTAACCACCTAATTTAAATGGAAATCAAATTTAATAAAATGTTGTAATAAAAGGTGAATTGTAAGATTTTCAAGCATCCTTTTTCTTCTCTTTCTTAGTCTACATTTTAAAGTACTTTCTTCAAATTATAGGAGCATCACTATCGGCCTGAATATCTTTGTTACCGGTTGAACTAGCAGGACCATCCCCCAATGACAAATATGAGGGAAGTGACCACTGTCACCTTATCCAATTCCCTAACTTCTTCGGAGAGTCAGAACCTCCAATGGGAATAGTCCTTATGTGGTCTACAAGATACTTATCTCAAGAATAACTATGCCTTATATGACGAAAATGTTAGTGACCAGTGCCTATTACACCTAAATCTCATCATCATAAGTCCTATGTCAACTTAGTTCCTTGATCCCTGAAGTTTCCCTGACCAAAATCCATCTAGAGCAAGTTGTTGATCCTTTATCCACATTTTCTAGTTAGGTCGGCGCAGGTTGCCTTCTAGCAAGAAGCACATGACTAGGCTCGACGCAGAGTGTCATCTGGAAGCCTTCCCTGGTGGCTCAGGTTGCCTTCATTCATCCTGCGCTTGCCCCTTACTGGCACAAAGTTTCCTCATACATCATGCGTCGGGGCTGGTTAAAATGGATAAATGAGACCTTTGAGTGACTTCTCGAAGCATGATGAGGTGGAGGGTCATCCCTAACTTCTAGGTGAGATGGCCTTCGGTTCCCTAACCTCAAGGGATGATCCCTTAACCTTCTCCCCATAATATTCAACCTACTTTATCCACCTGGTCCTATAAATATGAAGCTCCTCTCCATTCCAAAGGGAGAAAAGTCTATAGTACTCTCATGCTAGTGAAATTATCTTAGGTGACTCTCACACATCCTTGAGAGGTTTACTTCATCTTTGGAGGCTTTGGTTTGGTTTGTCTTGTTGGAAAGAAGGTTGCAACGTTAAGGTTTAGGTTGTAACGTTCTCTCCTTTTGTACTCATTTATCTATTTGCATTTATATTGATCTAGGGAAGCTAATTCTATTCCGTGTTTATTTGTTCTAGATCCACTTGGAATAGGGATATCTAGCCTTTAAGTCCGCTTAGGTAGATTGTCTGAAATCAAATCCGGTGACTCCACTGGGGAAAGAACATAGTTTTGATTTCAATTTGGTTTGTTTCATTTATTTCTTTTGATTCATTTTCTAGCCTCCTGAGCCCCTCCCAGCTGTGAATTTTTTCTATTTCAGAGTTTGTTGACTTGCCCTGACTCTGTCTGGGATCAAGATTGGACCTATTACTTCATATTTTTAGATATATTTGCTTGTTTGCTTCTTGTTATTCTCCCGACGCACCTAGGGTGTATATTCCCCATGCTACTGGGAGTCTGGCGCTCACTATCCATGAGCATCATGTGCCTCTAGCGCACTTATCTTGAGTTCATCCTGTGCCATTGGCGCCCTTAACCTGCATACAGACTGGGTCGGGCGCTCTGGCGCATAAGAACAGATTGTGCCAGCACCTGTTGCTTGGTGTTTTAGCACTGTTTCTTCATTTTTGGTGATTTGGTCTGATTGATCGAGCTCTGTATACTGCATGATTCAGTCACAGAACCCCTAGACATAGAATATTGTAATTTTCCTCCATTTTTGGGTCTTTTGATATTTGTATCCATGTTTGGCCCTTTGACCCATATTAGGGTTGTAATATAAATTTTGGTTTGGTGTGATTGGCTTGTTTTTAAAGACTTGAAAAGTGTGGGATATCTATGCCTTTTTGTGCCTCTTTTTCTCGTGTTATGCATCTTGTTTCTTTTACATGCTAAGCTATTCAGTGATTGTTGGGAAAAGATTGATTCCTTGTCTCCACTTTAGTTCAAAGAGAAGCTTTCTTTTGTCCCTCTTTTTCTATATTCACTAATTTGGAAAACATAAATATTCTTCTTGTTTTAATTTGATCATTTGACATTCTTGGTCTTACACTCATAAGAAGAAGAAAGGATTATATCATATTTGTGTACATTTGCGTTAGATAATATTATTAAGCGCTTTTCTTTGTCTCACATTTGATTGGAAACGTTTGTGAAATCCTTCTTTCTATAGCTCAGATGTGTCTTTTTAGAGTGTAAATATATAGGAAACGGATTAGAATTATTACATTTGGTGTTCGTAAAAAGATCTCTTTTATTTCTTTGGGATAGTTTGGGTATGGTTCTTACATGATTGGTTATCATTCATTAAAAAACTAAAATTGCATTTGCATTGGGTTGTGTATTTGGGAAGAAAATATATATCTCTCTCCTTCTTAAGTAGAACTTCATAGAAACGAATACTTGCATTTTCATATAGATCAGATTTGCATATTGTTTAAATTCCAAGCCTTCACTTCATGGATTCACTTAACTGTACAAGATAAAATCAAGCGTTAGTTTAAGTTAAAAAGTTTTAGAAACTTGTGTGTTAGGTTAGTGACATGTTCCGGTGTCGTTAAACGTGGCAGCTGTCGTTATCTACCTGCACTGCATTCTGGGGGCCTGCATTTCTTCCATGTACCAACCGGTATATCGAAGGCTCTTTCATGTACCCTTGGGTATATCGAAAGGCACTTCACGTACTCGATAGTATATCAGAAGGCTCTTGTCATACGGTTTTTTATTAGACAGCACCATTATGGATTTGGCGCTCCCTCGTACCTTGAATATATTGGGAGACCCCATTAGAATTCTTGGAACCATCCGAGCAAACCTTTCGACCATCTTGTTGTCGCAATACACTAAGAACAACACTCAGGGAGATTACTACGCACGTATTGTTAGGTAGTTGGGTTATACGACTAAGGGTATGGTCCCAATCCTCCTTGGTTGGTGCTCTTAAAAATTGGGCTGAGTATAATTGTTGGACCCTATAGTATATCGTGAGTTGTGATAGGTTGACACACCCGTGAGGATCCGGCTTTTACATCCCTCCTATTCACAATTTTTCCTGTTGATTTTAGTTCGTGTAGAATTTCTTGTGCATGATAATTAGAAGGACTTAGAGAGTTTAGATATGGAAACCTCTTCTAGGACTACCAATCCAAAGGCCCCTTTTCAAGGGTACCTTTTGTCTTTCCTCCAGTTGGAGATATTGGTCCTCCCTTTATTGCCACTTTAAATATTCCTGGATTAACCATAGGTGTAATATCCCAATTTTGACCCTATTGCATTAAAATTGTAAATGATGTAAATATCGTTATTAAATCATGGTGAGGAGCTCAAGGCCAAGGCCCCACCATCGATTTAGCGTTGTATGTATCGAAAATTAAAAATAGATGCCTATGGTTCTTGTGCTAGGCAGGCACAATGTAAATTAAGACATCATGTAAATGCGAATTTTAATGAAATACCCACAACTAGCTATGCAATGCAACAAAGAGATGGGGACATGATTCTATAAGGAATAGGGAGGGAAATTATTCAAACCCTTGAGCCAATGGTGTTAACCCAAATGCCAATGAAGGAACCCATAAACCCTCAACTACCCTTTTGATTTATGTACCCAATCATTTAATTCTTCCAAGAGTTGGTTGAGGTAGTTAATGCCTTGGGAATGAAGAGGTATGGTAGCCAATTTCATGTATGGGAAAACCATTAACCTGGGAAATCATATTTTGTCTCCTTGGGAAAGAAAACACCCACGAAATTCACCCAAAATCCATTCTTCACCCATGGCCTTTGCTCTCTCACGCAGTCTGAGCTAGCTGGGGTTTTACCTTCACATTTTCTACCATTTTTCCTGCATTTTCCATGGCTGGGAACTCGTTTTTGGTTGGTACAGTGACTGGAAGAAGAGAACCACGAATTGGGGTTTTGATCGAGGTCGTTTTTTTCTCCTGGGTTGTCCATAAACATTTTCTGAAAACGAATTTTCCTTCCCAGGGTTTATTCCCCATTTTCCATTTCATTTATGATTGCCCACGTTTTTCTGAAGCTCGGGGAAACCCCATTTTGTGCATTCCACTGTAAAAAACGTTTCTCTTCATGCCCGGCACTTGTGTTTTTGCTATTATGTGCATCCCTGTTTTTGTTCGATATTGTGAGCAGGAATTAAGGAGTGGAAGAGGATAGAATTGGCTTGATGATCCTAGTTAGGAGGTAACCTCTCAAGAAGATCAAGAGGGCTGGCTACTCTTCTATGCACACCTTGAACAATACTAGATTTGAAGGTATGGCTTGAGGGACTGTGTGGTAGTGAAGGGAATACTTCCTTGTATTGGGTGTGTAGGTAATTTGGGTACCAAGCTAGATAGATCTAATAGAGGTATCCATAGCTCTATGGGTGAGCCACTAGCTTAGCAATTCATTCCTTTCCATTTCCTTAGCAACCTGATAAACCCAATTGCAGATTGGCTTGTCTCATTTTGGTGTATGTTTGGCTATGTGTGAGTCTGTTGTTCCCTGGTTCCTTGTAGAAATCATGCCCAGCTCGGGGGTGGTCGTTGTGTTGTGAGATTGATAAGCACAATTGGCCTATGGTTGGGTGGAATGTTGCAGTTGCATAGCCAGTTGCTTGGGACTACTTTGCTTTAAGATAATTACTCTCTTGTGTTAATTCTGTATTGTCTTTAATTGATGAATGCCATGAATATCTTGAATGTATGATAGATATGTAGTTGAATTTACTTCTGCTGTGTTTCTTAGATTTATACATCTTCATACTTCTTTTTATATAATGAGAATGTTTACTTAGTAAGCATGGGGCCAATTGCCCAGTTTTAGCATCACGTTCTCTCCATCATGTTGGTATGATAGGTGGGGATGTGACAATAGGATTACCAGTATGGTTATTCAATCCGGTGATTCTGTCTGTACCCAATGTTTCAAATGTTAACTCTCCACCACAAGAGTGTCAATCCCAAACTGCTCCTCCCCCTTCTTCGAATGCTTCTTCCTCCATATCTTCTTCCTCGCTTGATCAAAGCAATGGTGTTAGTAATCAGGAGGATAAGAAGAAGAAGAAAAGGAAGACAATGAAGAAGAAGGATAAGAAAGATACCAAGCATCAACCAATTGCCTCTAACGGCACTCATCCTATTCGAACACCTCATAGACCCAAGTTCCCTTGCAAGCTTTGCAAGGTTGATCACCTTCTCAAGTATTGTCCCAGTCTTTCCAAAGTGTTAGAAGAGTGGTCTAAAGCCTCCAAACCACCTATATCTTCAGCCTCTGAACATCATACTGATGATACCCCATCAAATAGTGACTCTATGGTTAAGAGTCGGAAAGGTAAAGTAAAAAATCCTTGTTTTTTATGCAAGGGTATGCACCTTACTTACCTTTGTCCACATATGGATGAAGCTTCACAATTATTGAAAGAGATTATTGTATCTCGTAAGTTGTCCCTTTACCCCCCATTGGTTGATGAAGTGGTCGATCCAACCCCATCCTCGGTCAATCCCACTCTTTATTAAAAGAGTGAAGTTGAAGTGGTCGATTCGATATCACCTCCACGCGATCCCACTCTTTCATGGAGAATTCCCAGACCAAAGTAGTCACCATGACACAATCTTCGTCCCATTCTAGTCTTCTAGTTGAGAGTGAATTGGAAACTGCTGATTTTTTCCTAGTCAGTTCAGATTGTTCTAGGCAAGGGGAATTCCCATCCATTTCCACAGGACCCCCTCCAAGTATTGAGGTCATTTCCTTTGATTGGAATGGGATAATATTATCTCGTCTCCCTTCGAGTGTTCCTTTCCAGATATTTGTAGGAGTTTCCGATAAGGAAATATTTCACAGTATAATGGATGAAGGAGCTTCTGTTAGTATTTTATCCTCAACTGCTTGGAAAGATATAGGTTCCCCTCAGCTTGTTCCAGTCACTAACCAGATATTGGATTTTAATAAAAGTCCTACTGGACCTTTAGGGATCCTTCCTCAGTTACCTATCACTTTAGGAGGGAAAATTGTATGTATTGATGTTATGGTAGTCCAAGGTCCCTTAGATTTTAATCTTCTCCTTGGACGTGATTATGTCTATGCTATGAAAGCTGTAGTGTCCTCACTCTTTTGAGTGATGCATTTTCCTCATCATGGGAATATGGTGACCATTGATCAGCTTTCCTTTGTGACACCCACTCATTGCATGATTCCTAGTCATCAGACTTCCCTGAATGTTCCACATGTTTTAGTGGTTTCTTCCCCGTAGGGATGGGGGGCATGTCTCCAGCCTCTAGACATCATGCTGGATTTATTCACCTAGCTTCTTATGCTATGAGGCACACTACCAACCTCTGGATGTCATATTGGGTAGGAACTACTCCCAAGCATATTTTACCTTTAGTTTCAAGCTTGTGTAAAAATGAAACCAATCTCAAGCATAGTTTCCCTTTGGTTTCGAGCTTGTACAAAAATGAAATTGTTTAGGACCATAGTTCCCTTTCTATGTCAATCTCGTTAAAAAATGAAACAGGCTATCATAAGCATAGTTTCTTTCTATTTTAAGCTCATTAAAAAATAAAATGGGTCCCTTCAAGCATAGTTATTGTCTATTTCAAGCTTGTGTAAAAATGAAATAGGTCTTTCTCCCATTGAGTCGAGTCTCCCACTAGGTTTAGGACTTGAACCTTCATTTCATCTTCCTGTGCCACTTGATCCTCGTTCTTCCCACCCCCCTAGTGAACATATTCATATTAGTAGCCAGGATTTTAATTACGTAAGGAAGAAGAGTAGTCAGACGAAACGAAGCTTGGGGGTCATGTTAATTCGCTAGCAATCATGCTGGGGGAATCTACCAACCTATGGTTATCATGTTGGGAAGGAACCCGTCAATGGTCCTTAACCATGAGCATAGTTCCCTTTCTTTGTCAAGCTCTTTAAAAAATGAAACAGGTCATACAAGCATGGTTCTTTTCCTGTGTCAAGCTCGGTAAAATATGAAACAGAAGAAAATGAGCAGATTTTTATTCATGTGTCAAGATCGTTAAAAAATGAAACAGATCCTTTTCCATTGAGTTGAGTCTTCCCATAGAATTAGTACCTGAACCTTCTTTTCATCCTCCTATGCCATTTGATCTTCGCTCATCTCTGGTGAACATATTCATATTAGTAACTAGGAGTTTAATCGAGTGAAGATGTAGATTAGGAGAATGAAATGAAGGTTGGGGGGCATGTCTTCAACCTCTGGACATTATGTTGAATTCAACTCGATCGCCTCTCCACACCATGTTGGAGTTAAGTCACTTACTTTTAGAAATCATGTTGGGGGCATGTACCAACCTTTGGATATCATGATGGGAAAGATCCACTAATGGGAATATTTTTGAGCATACTTTATTTTGGGTTTCGAGCTCGCTAAACCATGAACATAATCCCGAGCATAGTTCATTTTCTAATACAAGCTGTGAGGCACCTGCAACAATTAATTAATACGAATATGCGAAATAGCAGAAATGACAGAACTCAGAATCACTTTTATATTGATCACAGGCCACTTCGAGGGGGCAACCTCCTATGAGCAAGCTCAATACAAATAACTTCACGGTGCCTTCATAGGTCTCAACACACACTTATATACTAATTCTAGGCGCCAATACTATGGGTCCAAACCATGGGCCATTACAACTATGGATCAACAATACTATGGGCGACTTACAAAGCATATGCGCCAACAACAATAACACAACTATTGATCAACAAATACTACGGGATGACTTACAAAGCATATGTGTCCAACAACAACATACTAACAAAGTAAAGACTTGGGTTCCTAACATCCCCTCCCCCTTAAAAAAAGCTTTGTCCTCAAAGCTTTAGATGTGGAAATTGTTGTTGAATCTGAAGGAGTGGTTCCCATGTAGCATCCTCTGGTTGCATGCCGTGCCACTGAATTAAGACCTCTGTGATAGAGCGAGAGCGAAGTTAACACATGCGCCGATTGAGGATGGCCTCTGGCTCCAAAAGGATGGATCCTTCATTATCCAGTTCGGGTAAAATCCTTTGTCTGCTGATGTTGGTGCCAAGAACTTTCTTCAGACAAGAGACATGAAAGACTGGATGAATGCGGGAAGAAGGAGGAAGTTCCAATTTATAAGCAACGGACCCAATCTTCTGAAGAATCCGATATGGCCCATAGAACTTTGGAGCGAGCTTATGATGCCCTTTGATTTTCAAGGAGGATTGTTTGTACGGCTGGAGACGAAGAAAAACCATATTGCCGACTTGAAAAGTGCGCTCCAAATGATGTTGATCAGCTTGTTGCTTCATGCGATTTCTTGCCATGTGAAGATTGTCCCGCAAAATGCGAAGAATCTGATCATGGTTTCGAAGGACCGTGTCAACTTCCTGAACTGGTGAACTGGTGGGGGTGTATGGAAGAAGAGCTGGAGGTGCCTGACCATAGACTGCTTCATATGGGGTCATTTTAGAGGCAGTGTGGTAAGAGGTATTGTACCACCATTCAGCGAGAGGGAGCCACTTTGCCCACTATTGTTGTTGTTCCGAGGTGAAGCAATGAAGATAAGTTTCCAAGCATTTATTGACAATTTCAGTCTGACCATCTGTTTGTGGGTGATACCCTGAACTCATCTTCAGTTTGGTGGCAGTGTGGCGAAATAGTTCTGTCCAAAAATGACTGGTGAAAGTCGCATCACGATCTGAGACAATGGAAGAAGGGATGCCATGAAGACGAAAGATCTAGTCCAAAAAAATTTGAGCGACGGAGGAGGCTGTATAGGGATGGCTGAGAGCACAAAAATGACTATATTTGGAGAGGCGATCAACCACAACGAGAATCATTGTCTTCCCTCTAGATTTAGGGAGCCCTTCAATGAAATCCATAGAAATATCTATCCAAATCCGTGTAGGTATGGGCAAGGGTTCAAGCAATCCTGGAAGGAGTGTTGTTTCACCCTTATTGCGTTGACAGGTATCACATTCGGCCACCATCTATTGAATTGTCCTTTTCATGCCCTGCCAAAAGAAGCTACGTCGTGCTCGTTCATACGTTTTGAGGAACCCAGAGTGCCCTGCCGATGGAGAAGCATGGAGTTCATAGAAGATAGCCTGTTGAAGATCTGTGCTCTGGGGAAGCACTAGACGACCCTTGTATCGTAGAGAAGCACCATCCCAAGAGTAATGTGGTACAGAAGAAGGGTTGTTGGTCAAGCGTTGGATGATTTGAGATAAGGAAGAGTCATTGACATAACCCTGTTGAACAGATTGCAACCAATTTGGAACAAGCATAGAAATAGCTGAAAGAGAACCTTGGGCATCAAATGTGCGAGAAAGAGCATCTGCCACAATATTGTCTTTACCCTTCTTGTAAGTGATCTCATAGTTATAACCCATGAGTTTGCTAACCCATTTCTGTTGTGTCGGGGAGGAGACACGTTGGTCCAAGAAATATTTCAAACTCTGGTGATCAGTCTTGATGCAGAAATGATTCCCTAATAGTATGGGCGCCACTTCTGTATTGCATGGAAAATATCCATTATTTCCTTCTCATAGGTAGAGGCAGCTAAATTCTTACCTGAAAGGGCTTTGCTGGTGAACGCAATGGGGTGTTCATCTTGAAGGAGAACAACACCAATTCCATTGCCGCAAGCATCACTCTCAATAGTGAAGGGCTTAGAAAAATCGGGCATAGCTAGCACAGGTGTAGTACACATAGCTTGTTTTAGTTTTTCAAATGCACACTAAGCAGCACGTGTCCATGTAAAAGCATCCTTTCTTAATAGAGCAGTTAATGGATCTGCAATCTTCCCATAATCCTTGACAAACTTGCGGTAGTATCCAGTCAACCCCAAAAAACCACGAAGGCTCTTGAGTGTCCGAGGATGCGGCCAATTGTTCATGGCATCGATTTTGGCAGGATCCATGCGAACCCCTTGTGCTGAGATAATGTGCCCGAGATACTCAACTTCCTTCTGTCCAAAAACACATTTAGACTGCTTGGCATGGAGATGATGGTTAGAGAAAAGTTGCATGACAAGATCCAGATGCTGGAGATGTTCATCCCATGTTTTACTGTAGATGAGGATATCATCAAAGAATACCAGAATGAATTTCTGCAAGTAGGGTCGAAATATTTTATTCATTAAGGCCTAGAATGTGGAAGGAGCATTAGTGAGGCCAAAGGGCATGACCAAAAACTCATAATGGCCATCATGTGTGCGGATAGCTGTTTTAGGAATATCATCCTCATGAACCCGAATTTGATGATACCCAGAACAAAGATCCAACTTGGAGAAAAAGTGAGCCCCATGAAGCTCATCAAGAAGCTCATCAACAACAGGAATTGGAAACTTATCCTTGATGGTGAGGTGATTAAGTTCTCGGAAGTCAATGCAGAGGCGCCATGAACCATCTTTTTTGCGGACAAGAATAACTGGAGAAGAAAAGGAACTAGTGCTTGGGCGAATAATACCTTGCTTCAAGAAGTCCCGAACGAGCATTTCAATCTCCATTTTTTGGTGAAATGGGTAGCGATAGGGCCTGATGTTGAGAGGAACGCTGCCAGGAATGAGCTGAATATGATGGTCTTCTGGCCTGGAAGGTGGCAATCCCATTGGTTCAGCAAAGACACCTGTATATCGATCCAGGATTTGTTGTAGATCCAAAGGAGTAGTGGAGACCGCTAATGGTTGCATCTGGATGGAATGGATCTGAGCGATGACACCATGTGAATTCTTCTTGAGGAGTTTTTCCATACGATGTGAACTGATGATGCTTAACCTGGTTGTAATCTTGTCAATGTGTGTTTTTGTCCATTGAGGGAAAACTGCATCCAAAGTTCAGCAAAATCCCATAAGATAGGGCCAAGTGTGCGTAGCCATTGAGCGCCCAAAACCACATCACATCTGCCTAAGGGCAAGGCAAACATGTCAGAGCGCAAGGTATAATCTCCCATAGAGATACGCACATTTCGACACTTCCCTTTGCAAGGTAAGGTGCCCCCATTGGCAACCATGACTTCAAAGTTGGAGCAAGGATGGATAAAACAATCAACTTGTTTGGCGATCCGAGGGTCAATGAAATTATGAGTGCTACCAGAATCAATGAGTATTGTAAGAGGAAGCTTCTTGAAGTAACCCCTGACCCACATTGTTTGGGGGGTTGTGATTCTAGCTAAAGCATGGAGAGATATCTCTGGCTGGTCATCATGAGATGGAGGGTCAATAGGTGGTTCCTGAATGTCGACCAGAGCATCTAGTGTTTCTGGATCTTCGTCACCAATTTCAGAGGAAGGCGGATACTCCACATCCAAGAGATAGAGCTTTTGCTGAACACATCTATGTCCCTAAGTGAATTTCTCATCACAATTATAGCAAAGCCCCTTTTCTCTGCATGCTTGCATCTCTGTTTCAGACAAACGCTTGATAGGAGTCGGTCGAGGAGCCTGCGGTATAGGTGGTCACTGAGAACCCATATTTCAGAAGGGAACAAAAGTGGGCTTGGAGCATTGTTGGGCTGCAATCTTGTCTTCTGCCAACTTAGCCAACCCTAGGGCTTCCATCATTGTGTTGGGACAGAACATTTTGACCTCAGAGCGGATGGCATCCTTTAGACCACTGATAAAACAACTTCGGTAAAAGTCATCAGACAATCCTTCGGTGTGGTTGGCTAGATTCTCAAATTCGGTTTGATACTCTCTCACCGTGCCAATTTGGTGAAGTTTAGTGAGGGCTCCTGTGAAGTCATCAAAAGCACTAGGACCAAATCATTGCAAAAGGAGCTGGCAAAAGTTTGGCCATTTGGGCTCTGGATGAGCCTTGATGTACCAACGCTACCATTGAAGAGCTTCCTGTTCCAAGTGAAAGGATGCCAGCGGAACTTTGTTGACATCGAAAGTATTATGCAGACTGAAATACTGTTCTGCACGATAGATCAATCCAGTTGGATCAGTACCATTGAAGCGAGGAAAATCAAGCTTCAGACCACGAAAATTGCTGGAAGAGGAGAACCCATTGTCTGATGAAGACTCGGATTGCCGTTTGTTGTTCATAGATGAATGTTCAAGATGGAGGCCGAGAAATTTTTCATCTAGATCCTGGAGTTTGGCTTGGATTGCTGCAAGTGCTTCCTCCATGGTTTTTGCTCCTGCACGGGTGACAACCATAATTAGGAGTTTTTTTTTTTTTTTTTTTTTTTTCCAGACTGGAGCGACTACGGTTCGAAATGGATCTGAAACGATGCCGAATGGATTGAAAATGGCTGGATCTGGAATGGCTCGCAAAATGGATCTGAACGACTGGATGTAAAACGGCGCAGCAACAATCGACAACAGTTCAGCTTAAATTAGATATGGACCCCAAGTATGTGCGGCTTCCTAACAGTTCAAGGGTTTCACTCGGCCACCAATGCTATCTAACGGCTTGTGTATTGGGGTAGTACCCCTCACTCCACGGCTTAGGTAAAACTGATAACCGCTTTGCCACAAACGACAGCTCTTGGTTTACCTCATGGGTGGGAACTAGTCAATCAGGTAGGGGTCGTTGCCCTTTTCACTGGCAGGTCCTCTCAATGGGCCAGCTACTTCGGGGTTCCTATGGTACTCCTCACAATGAGTTTTAGGGATTATGCCCAAGTACTTCCCACAGTTAAGCGGATAGGGATTATTCCCAAATCCGAACCTGCAACAGATGCGAAAAACAATTTGGTAGAAATTTCACCTAGCAAGCCCAAGAAAGTGCTTTGATACTAGATGTAAGGCACCTGCAACAATTAATTAATACGAATATGCGAAATAGCAGAAATGACAGAACTCGGAATCACTTTTATATTGATCACATACCACTTCGAGGGGGCAACCTCCTATGAGCAAGCTCAATACAAATAACTTCACGGTGCCTTCATAGGTCTCAACACACACTTATATACTAATTCTAGGCACCAATACTATGGGTCCAAACCATGGGCCGTTACAACTATGGATCAACAATACTACGAGCGACTTACAAAGCATATGCGCCAACAACAATAACACAACTATTGATCAACAAATACTACGGGACGACTTACAAAGCATATGCGTCCAACAACAACATACTAACAAAGTAAAGACATGGGTTCCTAACACAAGCTTGTTAAAAAAGGAAGCAGACATCATGAGCATTCTTTTCACCTGTCTTTGAGCTCGTTAAAAACAGTAAGATGGTATTGAACTTACTTTTCATTTTTTTTAGTGCTCTGGTTGAAACATGAAAAGCGGTTTGAGCATAGTTTTTACTTTTTCGTGCTTTGGTTCAAAAATGAAAAAGGTTCCGAGTGATTTTGATACCATTGCCGTGCTCATTAAAAAGTTGAGTTAAATGGTGTGTCTGACGAGTATAGGTTTATCACTTTATCTGGCCTCGCTGGACTACTTACAGAAAAGGAATTGTGCTGAGTTTACTTTGTCCTTTGTAGTACTCGATCATCAACCATGACAAAGTTGTATATGGAGTCATTCTTTAAGCTCTTATTCAGGCTCCCTAAATATGAAAAGATCACCAAGCGAACTTGATGCATTCATGCTTGTAAAAGTATTTGAATGATCGTCCTTCTGGTGATAGTTTACCCCTTTTTCGGACTAGGAGGCACTCTTTACAAAAAAGGAGCGCTCCAGCCAACCATGGCTGTAGGAGTTCTCTCTCGCGTTGTTTTACCCTTTTCTAGGCGAAGAGACTAACTTTACGAAAAAGGAACTTTGGAGTCTTCTTTAGTTCTTTTCAGACTCTCTAAACATGAAATGATGACGAGTTTTCCTTCTTTGGACTCGTTAAAAGATAAAATAGAAGGGCTCATCATGAGACAAACCCATCCTATCCCAGGTTTGTAAAATATTTGAGATTGGACTCACCCATGGGATGAGCTATACCGAGCATCTGTTTACCCTCCTCAAGCTCCTTAAAAAAAAAGAGGCACTCATCAATCATGATGGGCAAAAGGAAAGATTTTGTGTTACAATATAATTTACAGCAGTACATAGTCACTCTTGAACATGGCACTCATTTGCATATACATTCAATACTTGGTTAATCCATTTGTCTTCGATTCACACCGATTCCACAAGTCGTGTTACTCCTTTGGGTCATCCAAAGAATGTTTCCATCATCAGTTGCATTATGGGATTGGTATCATTCTTGTCATGTCAATAATACCAAGTCATGCCATGCCCATGTTCAAGAGATAGTTGGCATTCACTATCTGCAGTCATACTTACCTTCCAGCACGTTGGCCGTCCTTGAGTCAGTCTCACACATTACTGTCTGATTTACTTCAAACATCTATGATTGTGTTTCATGTCGATGATGGGGGATTCATCATGGCCCTCCTTCGACGGATTCATCCTTGTTGACTTCAACACATCATCCGAGGGTTGAATCTAGAAACCAATCAAGTACCTTGGGCCTACATGCCTCAATGGTAGGATATCTCACTTTCAACATGAGTTTACATCATTGGCTCTTGATTGAAAGATTCCATCGAGATTTCAACCTTATCTCATTGATTCACATTCAATGGTATGTACTATGATACCTAGGGAATCATTGACATAAATGGTGATCTCCCTCGCGCTTGTTAACGGTATACATCAATGACTGGTAATCAAGTGGTTTCTATCATGTTCGACTTCAAAACTTTGTAATCACATGATTAGAATCGTATCACTACGGGTTCAACTTGAAGACCCTAGGAAATCATATCTTACCCAGGTTGCGATGGAGATTGTTTGATTCATATCACACAGATCCACTTTGTATATGATTGTGTCCAGTAGCCATTGATTCTGTTCAGTTAGTATTTACTAGCATGTATCTTCAATGTATTGGTCGACAGTCGTGTTGTGAGTCATGTGAGACTTGTATCTCAGAGTCAGTTGTACTGCAGCAGCACCTTCCAACCAACAAGTTTTTTCCATCTATCTTTCAAAGCATATCACATGTTTATTTTACTAGCTTCGTGCTTTGGGGGGCATTCTGTTACACCTAAATTTCATCATCATGAGTCCTATGCCAACTCAGTGCCTTGATCCCTAAAGTTTCCCTGACCAAAAGCCATCTAGAGAAAGTTGTTGATCCTTTATCCACATTTTCTAGTTAGGTCGGTGCAGCTTGTATTCCAACAAGAAGCGTCTAACTAGGCTCGGAACAGAGTGTCATCTGGTAGCCTGCGCTAGTGTCTTAGGTTTCCTTCATTCATCCTGCACTTGCCCCTTCCTAGCACAAATTGTCCTCATACAACATGCGTCGGGGTTGCTTAAAATGGATAAATGAGACCTTCAAGTGACTTCTCGAAGCATGATGAAGTGGAGAGTCATCCCTAACTTCTAGGTGAGCTGGCCTTCAGTTCCCTAACCTCAAAAGATGATCCCTTAACCTTCTCCCCATAATCTTCAACCCACTCTATCCAATTGGTCATATAAATATGAAGCCCCTCTCCATTCCAAAGGGAGGAAAGTCTATAGTACTCTCATGCTGGTCAAATTATCTTAGGTGACGTTCGCTCATCCTTGAGAGGTTTACTTCATCTTTGGAGGCTTTGGTTTGGTTTGGCTTGTTGGAAGGAAGGTTGTGATGTTAAGGATTAGGTTGTAACGTTATCTTCTTTTGTACTTTCCTTTATACAGTTAATACAATCTCTTCCCATATATATTATCGTGTTGTTGATGTGTAGAGCTTACTTCCTTAACTGTTAGGTTAGATCAATCATATGTGATATATGATTTTACTATTTGATTGTTTCCACTTATTCAACAGGACTTTGCAGCTGCAGATATGAAGGTATTGGAACATTGGATCAAGTAAAGAGCAAGAGGACTTGTGAATCCCAGGTAAGAGACTCATTTATCTATTTGCATTTCTATTGATCTAGGGAAGGTGATTCTATTTTTTGTTTATTTGTTTTAGATCCACTTGGACTAGGGAGATCTGGCCTTTAAGTCCTCTTAGGTATATTGTCCGAAAACAGTGCCTTAGACAATGATTTTAAGAGAGTGAAGAAGACATACTACTTTATCATCCAATGTTTATCAAACCGTAGGAGAATCAATCATTGTGAAAATAAAAAATTAAGTGGCATATACACTTACCAAATAGGCCTAGCTGTCCACAAGATACGTAATCAAAGCGTGAGATAATATGGTTGTTGTTAATGAAAATGTCATCAATATTTTACCAATATCAAACTCACATTTGTATATCATAAGATGGTCCTAGAATTGTTAGTGTTTAACATTCAATAGAGATAAACATACCCAACCCATGTAATGAAAGATCTGACAATGTCATCACCTTAGAAAAGTCACTCAAAAATATATCAGGTTTGTAGTAAAGGTATTCAATATAACAATAATGCAAAAATAGACATCCTTGTCAATAGGAAACCTTAATAACCCCAAAAATGGAAGATATAATAACCATTGTATCAATCTGTGCATGCAGAGAGGTGTAGTAGCATCAAGTTTTCACAATCATCAAGGCTATAAGATATGCTTACAATGAAAACATTCAATACTAATACTCAAAAATATTAGTATCATTTCTCATCAATCATTGAAAATACGTTTTTAGCATGTTGTATGTAATGGAAATTTCAGACCTGCTGTATGTGAATTTCAAACCTCCTTTTGACAAACAATGACCACGCAAGAGTTAAAAAATATCAAGTCTAACCTGCCCCTTTAATGTCTTTTTCTGTGTAGGCGTAATGCTAGTCTTGTAGGGGCAGTCTAGTTTGAAAATCTAGATTTTATTGCAGACTGTGGTAAGTGGGTTGAGGGTTGCCTTGTGGCTGTTATAGCTTTGGAAAGACCCAAAAGGGTGATGACTGATGCCAAGAGAAGGCTTGGGAAAGGGGACCTAGAGAAAGGGAAATAGGAGGAAGGAAGGAAAGCGATGGCATAAAATGAGATGGATAAGAAGGAGGATGGAAGAGGGAAGGAAGAGGAAGAGAGAGAGAGAGAGGCCACTAGGGAAAAAGGAAAACTACATCTAGGGTTTAGGGATGCAAAATTACATTTTAGTTTGAAAATTTTAGGGCACTTCTTGGAAGAAAATTGATTTTTGGGGTTTACAAATTATAAAAAAAATTTTAAAATACAAAAATAAGACTAACTTAACCAGAAACCTATTCTACCATTTACAAATGTACAAACTAGGTTTTAGAAAATGATAGGAAAATGGGAAACTTAGGGTTTTAAAGGATTCTATCCTAACCTTAGGGCAGGAGGGAGATCGTCATACCCATTATAACCCCAATAGTAGTGTAAATATCTCAACTCCTCTCACTAATCAAGCAATGTGGGATGGCATATAGGATGACATCATCATCAAGGAGAGCCTAGGGAGAGATGGCGCTGGGGAACTAGAGGACCAGGAGGGTGTGGAAGGTGTCCTAGAGAAGAGACAGGTGCCTCAATGTTGAAAAATGTGCCACCAGGATAATAAATCAAGGTGGGGGTCATTGTAATATCCTTGGGAAGATTCAACCAAGATATTATCTCTAACTTCAAATTTTTGATAAAATTCACTAGTTAAATTTTTGACAATTTTTTCGAGCAGAGCAGGAAGTAAGTGATGGGGACTGAGGTAAGATGTGAGGATGGCTGGATGAACATTCAGTTATTGAAAATGTATGGACTGAGGTGCAGTAGTAGGTCAGGATGTCATATCAGATATGTCCTATGGACCATGTACTAGAACCATTCACTTTTCAGCATAGAGCAAGTCTATGCTTACTTCGAGGCTTCCTGGGCAGCTGTCATATGCATACTAGATAGGTGGGGATATTGGGAGTTAATGGAAGAGGTTATATAAGTCAAATAAGTGCTGGTGATGTGCAGGAAATTATTTGAATAGACTTGGGAGTGTTTAAGAATTGGGGTTCAAGAGCTAACCCGAGATTCCTGAGCTAGTAATTTTCTAATATTCCCAAACAGGGGTTAAAGGATTTCAAATTCTCAAATTAGGGACTGATATGGATAATATACTAATTCAATGACCTTCTCCAACTGACAGAATGCAAAATGAGTGCTTAGAATGGATTTGGCAGTAAAAGCGGTGAAACTAGTTTAGAATTGACATCAATCTAGCTATTTTTGCATTTTAACATAACAAACTGCTTTAAAGAACCACAAAATATGTTCTGATGTTAATTACAACTCTGATATAATATGTTCCACATATAAAACTCTAAATATAGCATTCAGAACATTCCTCCTTTTATTAATTGCTTGCTTCAATGCCTCACAGGCTAGTTTTCTATTACAACAGTGGGAGAATAAAGAAGAGAAGAAAGAAGTTAATTTGGCTATGTTCTGGAAGTTAATATCAGTCCATCTATAGGTTAGATGGCTGATCTTGCTGCAATTTTATCTGCTGATCTTCAATGGGGCGCCATCATCAAACTAGTTCTCTCCTTTAGGGAAATCACCTCCAAATCTAGCTGTGGGAGTAGTAGAAGTCGAAGAAGAGTGGAGAATGGTTCTGATATTCGATGTCTGGAATTTAGCAGCCACTAATATATGCAAACATCAGCTTATAGAGCTCACTGGAGGTCCTGGGTGCATCTCTCCATAACTGTCTTCATCCTCTATTGTTCCTCCACTAAATCTAGCTACTAATCTTCTTCATTGGTAGCCTCCTCTTCATTTGACATTAATTCTTCAATGCTGACTGGATGTCACTGGCTATAATATTAGTTACTGGACCTGAATAACACTCACATGAAGCTCATAGGGCCTTGGGGCACATCTCCCAAGAATAACTTGTTGAGGCACAACACTCAACTGGAGGGCTTAGAGCTCTCATTCACAAATTCTAATAATGATCAAAAGTTCTTGAATGAAGTTGGAAACCTTCTTAAATAGAATTCATGTTGACCTGTTGAGCAAGTTACTTAGCTTGGTGACATGTGAGAATAGGTCACCCATGAGTGGACATACTTTCCATGCTTTGCTTTCTTGCTTTGGTTTGACTTTCCTTCTTTTTTCCTCTTTTTTCTTACTTTCCTTCTTTTCTGAACTTTCCTGGTTTTCATACTTTCCTGCTTTCTGGATTTATGTTGCTTTTCCTGAAATATTCCTCTTTTCTTATTTTTGGAAAAAAAATTGGACTCTAATGCTTACTTGACTTCTACTCCCAGTAATTCCTCCAACGTTATCCACTAATTTGAATTGGTGAGCCAATTTCTCCATTTATCCAGCATAACAAATAAAATATTAATAAAAAATAATACAACTCATAATTAATTCCAACTTCATCATTTAATTAATTAATTAATTATTAATTAACTCATGTGGTATAATTGCCTCCAAAAATACACCCTACTCTATTTTTTGCAACATCTTGCACATGGGTGCCCTCTTGGCCCACTTTTTCATTATCCATTAATTTTATTTATCAAAATTACCTTTAAAAAATAAATTTGCCAATTTGTGAGACTTAGGCTAAAAGTAATTCTAAGAAAATAGAATTAATACCATTTAATTCCTTTAGGGGTTACTCTTGTCCCCTTTCACCCATGGTACTGGATGAGCCCAAAATTGGGGACATGACAGTCCTCCCTTCCCAAGATTGCTTGTCCTCAAGCAATGTTAGGACTCCACCAAGCTTATGCTGCACCACTCTGATTATAATTGTTGCCATCCACTGAAAAAGCTGAAAATTAAACTTGGGGCCTTCAAAAAGATCTAAAAAATGCAAGATGACTATGAAGAATAAACTACACTACAAAATCTATCTGCACTAAATCATGAACAAAAATATTAACCCCGTCAAGATAACTGAGTAGAATTCCTGGCTCCCACTGCTTCCTGTGTAAGGACCTAGCTTTTTTAGCTACCTTTGGAAATTTGTCACTCCAATGAATTCTTGGATCCCATGGTCCCTGATGAATACCATCTATCATCACTGTTACTTGTGTCAACTTGTCACTCCAGGGTATGCCAAGATCCATCCACCAAGCTGGAAGTGTGCCACTCCCATTGCAATTGAATAGCTATGAGACTTATCCACCAAACATAGAACTTATTGAGAGGATACAAATCAGAATGCATCTCTTGTGCATGTGTACTGGAGATATCTAATGGCTGCAAGATATATATTTGTTGTTGCTCACAATTCAAGACAATGTCAGTTATAACAAAAACTTTATTGCAGAAATAAGAAAACCTTTTACCTCCCAAGGTCTTCATTGCAATGATACCTCTACCCATCCAACTAATGGATGAATAAACACTTTTATTTTATGAACCATATGGAATGTGTTCAGATATATTTTTTTCTTCCTCAAATAAAGGGATCTCATGATCTCTATGGAACTCTGCAGGTGCTCCCCTCTCCATCCAATGTCTCAACTCTCTTCCATTGATCCAAGGGTGAAAAACTCCATCAATTGACCCACACATTGAAGGTAAGTGTAGATATCATGTCTTTTGGTCGAAAGTGGCTGCACACAAATGCATGGGCTGCCTCAACTGCTATGGGTTAAGTAACATGTCATCGACCTCAATTCTAGCATCCTTCTGCTCAAAATGTGACACAAAAAGGAAGAATCTTTTTACCCAATTTTCATTCCCAAAATTTGTGGTTGAATGTGAAGTGGGGAATGAAGGATGGTGAGCCATGATTCTAGACATTTCATCCATTGAAGTTGTGGATGTATCCTCTCCATTGATCCCTTACCAATCTATGGTGAACTCATCTGCCTCTTCCTTGGAAGGACTTTCTTCAATGAACCTCTCAGGTTCATTCTGGGAAAAAATATGTGCTTGTTTTTCATCCACTTTTCCTGCACTTTCTTCAAGCACATACTGAACAGACTGCTCCTCATGGTCCACCCACTCATGAGGTTCCTCCAAGGAATTTTTTATGTCATTTACCCAAAAGGGATGACTCTTGGGAAAAATTGAGGATTCAGTCAATTCTTGCCACTCTTGTTGGAATTGTTCTATCTTCATTTGTGATTCTAAGAGAGCACTTTGAGTGTATCTCAAAGAATCTCAGGTGGCCAACAACTCACCTTTGAGCTTGTAGTTCTCTTTTTCATATATGTTAATACTCTCTTCATCATGCAGTGTTGTTTCCGACAATAACTCAACAAGATCAAACATGTAATTTTTTATCTGAAAGCAACTGTGAGAAATTACCTTTGATTTTGGACATTGCTTTATGGATGTTCTCCATGGCTTCAAAGGAAGATTGGTCTTCCATTAAAGAAGCTTCCCAACACAAATTTCACACTGAAGCATGAGTTTCATGGAGAATTTTCAGGGCCTCTTGGATCTTTTGTTCATCCATCTTTAAAGATCCTGTAAGAAGATAAGGTTCTTGAAAATGTTCCTCCTCTTCATTTTCCATCACTGGATCAATTTCATGCAGTGCACTTGAGGTTTTGTAATCTGATCTATATGTTTCTACTGCAATATATTCATCTTTTAGGTCCTCAAAAACATAATTCGGGCTGCAACATAAGTTATCATTCATCCTTGGTGCAACATAAATATCTTCTCTCAAAGTTTCAACCTTCACACTGCTTTCATTTTTTACACCAGAATTATAAACCTCATCACTAGGGGGATCAACCATTATGAACTTTTCAATTGAAGTGGATGCCATATCAGATTGACATAATGACACATAAAAATCAGAGATTATTAATTCACCATGTGTCATGGTATCCTCCTTATGTGGTGGAACTATGATGGCTTGTTCATCCACCCATTTCTCTGCTTCACACCCTACTGAGATGTGTTCAATTTATGCTTCCTTGTGAGGCTCAAGGGGTGATTGTAAATTTGAATTATGTTCCTCTTTTGGATCAGATCCAAAAGATGTCTCACCTTCATCAATCTGTCCCATTTCTTTTTCACTTATTTTGAAATCAACCATCAAAAGATCGAGACTGATTTTACCTCCCTCATCACCAACAATCAAATGTTTGACTGCTGGATCTTCCACTGTACAATGACCTTCTTCATCCACTTCTTGGAGTAATGGGGCAAAAACAAGGTCTTCTTGTTCATTTCTTTCCAGGAAACTTGATGTCTCTCCACATTGTGTGGTGCTCAGATCACAACCTTTGGACTTCCTTCTTGAAGGAAAACCAAACAGTCTCACAATGCTTGGACCTGCTAATGGCCTTGATGAGACTTCCTTCTTGATTCCTTTTCCCTAAGATTGGGATGGATCCACATGTAGGGATGCAACTTCATCTTTATTTTTTCCTGGCTGTGAGAACACATCTTTATCCCTCCCTTCCATCTTAGCTCCTAGGGGTAAAAATATTTCCTCGACTTCTTTGCACACACCATCAACCATATGTGCAATCCTTATTTTGCTATCACTATTGTAGGGGTCTTTGAACAACTTCTGAATCTCCAAATCACAATAGTCTCTAAAGGTTAGGGACTTTTGAACCTCCTTCTTCAAAGCAGAGTACTCCATGAAGTACTCATAGGATTTATGTGGGTTCCCTCTATTGAGTATTCCTCCATAATCCCAGTTATTCATAGGTAGATCATTTCCTATGTCCTCTTCAAACATTTGCTCAACAAGGAAATCATATTCAACTTTCTGCAAATAGAAATTCCCAATAGGTGTCGTCTCCTCCTCTTGATATGGCTCGAAATAAAATTCTTCTTCTTCACTGAATCGTAGGAGCCACATTTTGCATCTATAAGAAGATCTTCAACCCTCCTTCAATAAGTGAGCTTCTTTCTTTCCATGGGGGTGAAGGAAAGTGCTCTAATACCACTGTAATATCCTTATGAAGATTTGACCAAGATATTATCTCTAACTTCAAATTTTTAATAAAATTCACTAGTTGAATTTTTGACAATTTTTTCGAGCAGAGCGGGAAGTAAGTGATGGGGACTGAGGTAAGATATGAGGATGGTAGGATGAACATTAAATTATGAAAAATTTATGGACTAAGGTACAGCAGCAAGTCAGGATGTCATATTAGAGATGTCCTATGCACCATGTACCAGAACCATTCACTTTTCAACATAGAGCAAGTCTATGGTTACTTCGAGGCTTCCTGGGTAGCTGGCATATGCATACTAGAGAGGTGGGGATCCTGGGAGTTAATGGAATATGTTATATCATTCAAATAATTGTTGGTGATGTGTAGGAAATTATTTTAACATAATTGCGAGAGTTTAGTAAGAATTGGGGTTCAAGAGCTAACCCAGGATTGTTGAGCTAGTAATTTTCTAAGATTACCAAACATGGGTTAAAGGATTTAAAATTATAGAATTAGGGACTGAAATGGATAATAGACTAAGTCAATGAACTTATCCAACTGACAGAATGCAAAATTAATGCTTAGAATGAATTTGGCAGTAAAAGTGGTGAAACTAGTCTAGAATTGACATCAATCTAGCTAATCTTGCATTTTAACATAACAAACTACTTTAAAGAACCAAAAAATATGTTTTGATGTTAATTAAAACTTTGATATAATATTTTCCACACATAAAACTCGAAATATAGGATTCAGAACATTCCTCCTTTTATTAATTGCTTGCTTCTCAAATAATAATGCCTCACGGGCTAGTTTTATGTTACAGCAGTGGGAGAATAGAGAAGAGAAGAAAGAAGTTACTTTGGCTCTGTTATGGAAGTTAATATAAGTCCATCTACAGGTTATATGGATGATCTTGCTTCACTCTGAGCTGTTGATCTTCAGTGGTGAGCCATCATCAAACTAGTTCTCTCCTTTAGGAAATCACCTCCAAATCTTGCTGTGGGAGTAGTAGAAATAGAAGAAGAGTGGAGAATGGTTCTGATATTTGATCTCTAGAATTTAGAAGCCACTAATATCTACAAAAATCAGCTTATAGAGCTCACTAGAGGTCCCAGACGCATCTCTCCATAACTGTCTTCATCCTCTAGTGTTCCTCCACTAAATTTAGCTGCAAATCTTCTTCATTGGTAGCCTCCTCTACAATCTGACATTAATTCTTCAATGCTGATATGAACTGGATGTCACTGGCTGTAATATTAGTTATTGGACCTAAATAACACTCATAGGAAACTCATAGGGCCTTGGGGCACATCTCCCATGAATAACTTGTTGAGGCACAACACTCAACTAGAGGGCTCAGAGCTCTCATTCACAAATTCTAATAATGATCAAAAGTTCTTGAATGAAGTTGGAAACCTTCTTAAATATAATTCATGTTGACCTATTGAGCAAGTTACTTAGCTTGGTGACCCGTGAGAATAGGTCACCCATGAGTGGACATACTTTCCTTGCTTTGCTTGCTTGCTTTGCTATGGCTTTCCTTCTTTTTTCCTCTTTTTTTGACTTTCCTTCTTTTTTGAACTTTCCTGCTTTTCATACTTTCTTGCTTTCTGGATTTATGCTTTTTTCCTGAAATATTCCTCTTTTCTCATTTTTGAAAACATTTTTGGATTCTAGTGCTTACTTGACTTCTACTCCAAGTAATTCCTCCAACCTTATCCACTAATTCAAATTGGTGAGTCAATTTCTCCATTTATTCAGCATAACAAATAAAATATTAATAAAAGATAATACAACTCAGAATAAATTCCAACTTCATAATTTAATCAATTAATTAATGATTAATTATCTCCTGTGGTGTAATTGCCTCCAAAAATACACCCCACTCTATTTTTGGCAACATCTTCCACATGGGTGCCCTCTTGGCCTACTTGTTCATTATCAATTAATTTTATTTATCAAAATTACCTTTAATAAATAAATTTGCCAATTTGTGAGACTTGGGATAAAAGTAATTCTAAGCAAATAGAATTAATACCATTTAATTCCCTTAGGGGTTGATCTTGTCCCCTTTCACCCATGGTACTATATGAGCCCAAAATTGGGGACATGACAGTCATGTGACCCAGTGATCCACGCCTGGAATCCCTAGACACTAACCTCGGGTATTTAATCACTTTCATGAGGCAGACAACTATGCCACTAACCCATAGTAATTACAATGGAGAAACCAAAGGGTTTGGCCATAACCCATACTTAGAAAAGGACGGGTAACACTCCTCCTGGTCATAAAAATGACCCCCTATCCCCGGGGCATCACTGCAAGGTACACAGGTACTGGTACCACGTAACACTGGCTCCAATTGTGGGATGAGTAGTCCTCTTGAGGGTTCTCAAGAATCCATGAATAATTTGGGTACCTATAGACCTACATACACATAAAAAATACAAGGACATCAAACTACCATGAGGTAGACATTTACGTCCTACTTTGCTCATCAAAAAAATAAAATAAGTGCATATTAAAACGAATAACGACATTATGACTAATCAAACGACTAATAAATCGAATAATAAATGACTAATGAAACAACTAACATGAATATATAACGGATCAGATATCACCTGTAAAGTACATCTTCAATAACTGTTCTTTGACAGGAAGAGGGATCATTTTTCCATCCAGGTAGCTCAACTGGAATGTACTTGGACCTGCAGTGTTAGTAATCTGGTATAGACCTAACAATAAACTTTCAAATTTTCCATGCTTACCTGATTGTTATCCTCTTTTGTTCGAAAATAGTACCAAGTCTCCTAACTGGAAGTTACCGTGGCGAGCTTTCTTGTCAAATTTGTATTTGACTTTGTCTTGGTGTTCTGTGAGGTGATCAAAATCCTTCCTTCGATTCCCGTCCAATTCTATCAAGTTGTTGATTCTTCTTTGGTATTTTTCTGGATCGTCAACATTATGCTGGAGCATATTGTACACGGGAAGCTTCAATTTGATTGGTAGAGTAGCATCCAATCCATAAACTAACTCGAATGCGCTCTTATTAGTAGATTCCTTCACAGTGATTCTGTCAGCCCAAACTGTATACTTCAATTTACTCTCCCAGGATATTTTGTTGTCACCAACTGTATTCTTTATGATGTTCATCAAAGTTTTGTTACTTGATTCGGAAATTCCATTCCCTTGAGCGTAATAGTTGGAAGAGTGTGATAATACAATTCCGTAGTTGAAACAGGAGGTAAACAATTCTCCTCCTATGAAAGAGGGTGCATTATCTGTCACAATCTTGGCCAGTGTACCAAAGCGGGTGATAATCATGTCCTCCAAGAAGTCTATAATCACTTGGGTTGTGGATTGTTTTGTTGGAATGGCTTCGACCCATTTGGTAAAGTAATATGTATCTGTCAATATCCACATATGGCCATTATTCAAGTTTTCTTTGAACTCACCAATGAAGTCTAGGCCCCATTACTGGAATGGTGCTTAGATTATAACTGACTGAAGTGGTAAGGCCGAGAGTTTTTGTTTCCTGTAAACAATTGACATGTCTAACAAGTCCGCACATACTTGTACACATCCTAAAATATGATGGGTCAATAATATCCTGATCTCAGAATCTTATGCATGGTTGTATAGGATGCATAATGCCCCCCGCAAAGTACCTGGTGGAATTCCTTCATCAATTATTTAGCTTTGGGAGGTTCAACACAGTTGAGAATAATTCCATCTATATTCTTCTAACCAAGTCCCTGAATCCATCCATTGTCTGCAGCTATATCCATGAAATAGTCTCTGGATGCCTTCAATTTTAGAGCTCTCTTTTTGTGATCGAGTAAATGAGTGGGACATGAAATATTTTGCAGATAGTATACAATGTCTCTGTACCAGCTACATTGTTAGGTCCAAGGCCTTTTCATTTCCTTCCACTAATAACTGAGCCAGTCCTCTACCTTTGATCAACTTAGTAGGCTGTATTTCCAAGTCATACTCCTGTATCTTCATAATCCACTTGGCTTGAGCGTCTAAACCATCTTGCTGCTTCAATATTTATTTTACTTTTGGATGAGGAACATAAACCATAATCTTTGAGTACCCGATATACACTATGAAGTGATTTAATGAAATCACCAAGGCATACACTTTCTTTTCCATACTATGATACTTCACTTCTGTGCTGCTCAAGGTGTTACTCCTAAAATCAATTGGTTATTCTTTGTTCTTTTCATTCTTTTGAAGGAGAAATCTTGCAATAGTGTGAGCAGACGCAAAAGAAAATATTTGAAATTTTTTGGAATAGTCCGGACTTACCAACATTGGAGCTCGAGTGATTGCATCTTTGATGTCTTCAAAACCTTTCTTTGATTCATCGGTCCATCTAAATTGTCCATCTTTCTTAAGCAACTTATTCAAAGGTTTAGTAAGTTCAAAAAAATTGGGTATAAATATATGAATAAAATTAAATTTTCCAAAGAAAGACCTCAAATATTTAAGATGTTTAGGAAATGGTATCTCCTTGATAGATTTAAATCTATCGGGATCAATTTTAAAACCTTCTTGAGTAACAATATGGCTTAGCAGCTTATCTTCAGTGACCCCCAAAATAGACTTCTTAGGGTTTAAAGAAATTCCATACCTATGACAACGTTCAAATACATGTTGTAGATGCTTGATGTGGTTCTTTCTTTCCTTGGAGTAGACCATTAGGTCGTCTTCGTATATTTCCAAGAATTTCTACAAGATATCCCTAAAATAATAATCCATGGCTCTCTGGAAGGTGGCCCCGACATTCGTCAAACCGAATGGAATTCGTAAATACTGATAAGTGCCCCAAGGAGTGGTGAAAGTTGTCTTAACTCAATCTTCTTTTTTAACTGCCACTTGGTTGAAGCCCGAAAAACCATCAAGGAAAGACATCATCTATGAACCTGTAATCCTTTGTAGCAGAAGCTCCATATTTGGGAGCGGGTAGTTTTCTTTCTTTGAGGCCATGTTCAGGTTTTTGAAATCAACACACACTTAGACATCTCCCGTCTTCTTTTTGGTAGGGACTATGTTAGAAATCCATTCTGAATATATGATCGGAGCTATTATCTTTGTTAAATTTTGAGCATTAATTCCCAATACTCTAGGATCTTCACTGAGAGAATAACATATACAGTATATCAATGCATAACAATCACAATAAGCATGACAAACATCACAAGAATCAAAAGCATGAGAGATAAGAGACACGGAGTTTCCATGGGGAAAACCCTAAGGTGAAAAACCCCACAACTTCCTCAGAGATAGAGAGAGCAATGGCTCAACCAAAGTACAACCAAGATACACTTGAGATAGTCTCCTAGAAGCAGATGATCCTACTCCTCACTAGTGTGCCACTTTCTGAGTGAGAGAGAGATGAATTTCTGAATGATCTAAATAGAGATCTCCTGATATCTATTTATACTAACCTATTTTCCCAATGACCTTATGGGGCCGACTTGTCTAGCTAGGTACATCCACGTTATAATATATATATTTCAGGGCCAGCCCCACACATGGTGGTCTAATAACCCATCGGCAAGTACACACACTTGCGACACTTGTCAATCCACATGACGACACTTCCTTATAGAGGAATAAGACATCTCTAGTAAGGGTACAATAAATATATATGAAATACATTCCAAAGTTACATATACATCAACACTCCCTCTTAACTAGGAAGGTATTTCTCGACACAGATCTTCTAGACAAGTCTTCTTCTCGGGATCATCATCATCGATGCATCGTCACTGCTGTTGCTATCTCAACTAATCTCTAACTCTACTTGTCATAGGAAGTTCTACAGAGCTAGTCCTTTTTAATACTGGATGTAGGCCCACCACCTGCAGGTCTTTGTCATCACTGGCCATACAGTGGAAATCTCAGGACTTATTACATGCGTCACAAAACCTTAAAAGAGTCTCTTGACTAGCAAGAACTCTAAAGAGCATTTGAGGCCTTTTTCATCCTGTCCAGATCTCCAGGACTTATTACATGTGACCCCACCACAAAACCTCGAAAGAGAATCCCAGGACTGATTACAAGCACAAGGCTCAACCTATTGGATCTCCCAGGACACAAATTACATGTGGTCACCACAAAACCTCGAAAGAGCATCCTAGGACTGATTACGAGCACAAGGCTCAACCTATCGGATCTCCCAGGGAACAAATTACATGCCATAGGACAAAACCTCGAAAGAGCATCTGCCAGATATCCCAGGGCACAAATTACATGCCAGAGGAAAAACCTCGAAAGACTATCTGTAGATCTCCCAGGGCACAAATTATATGTCCTCCCAAGCAAAACTTCGAAAGAGCATTTGCCAGATATCCTAGGGTACAAATTACATGCCATAGGCAAAACCTCGAAAGACTATCTGCAAATCTCCCAGGGCACAAATTACATGCTTATCTGCACAACCTGTTCCACGGCCACAGAGTATCAACCTGATACTCACCATACATCATCCTGATGTACACATGATCATCCTGATCATCATCACCACAACATCCTGCTACATGTCATCTGTAGCAACATCCTGAAGCTCATCATCCATGATCATCCTAATCATACAATGCATCTACCTGATGCATACCAAGTATCTACCTGATACATATCATCATACATGATCCACCTGATCATACAGTGTATCCACCTGATACAAATACAAATACATGATACATATGAACATACATGATCTACCTGATCATACAATGTATCCACCTGATACATATACAGATACATGGTCCAAGCATCCAACATGATGCGTACATACATATAAATGATCCAACTAATCATATCCAGCATCCAACATGATGCATACATACATACATATAAAAATGATCCAACTGATCATACAAATCAGAAACTAGAACATCATCCTGATGCTCATCATCCAGTGCTTACATCCACAGCCATGTGAAGGATCCTCCTTCCAACATGCTTGGAATGGCTTCAGCAAATGTTTCCATCACTTCTTCCTTGAAGTGTCATCAATCCGAAGAACACCAAGCCTCTCTCTGAAGTACTCAAACTTCACCCTGGCTAGTGGCTTCGTCAGCACATCTACAATCTGCTCGTCTGTCGCAACATACAGGAGCTTCACAGCTCCTATCTGCACCATATCCCTGATATAGTGATATTTGATCTCTATGTGCTTTGACCTGTCATGAAAGAATGGGTTCTCGGACAGCTTCACACAACTCTGGTTATCACAGAAGATACCAGTAGCATCCAACGGGAGATCAAATAATTCAGACAGTAGCTTCCGTAGCCATACTGCCTCACAACTAGCTGAATAGGCTGCAACATACTTTGCCTCAACTGTACTCAGTGTTACACAGGATTGCTTCCTGCTAAACCAAGAGATCACTCCTGATCCCATACTGAAGCAGCACCTAGATGTGCTCTTCCTATCTGCAGCACTGCCAGCCCAATCTGAATCAACATAACCCTACAGGTTAAAATTTTGATTCGCCTCATACTTGAGCCCATAATCCACTGTACCCTTCAGGTACCTCAGAACATGCTTTACAGCAACCAAGTGAACACTCCTTGGATCCATCAGGAACTGGCTTAAGGTGTTCACCGCAAACCAAATATCTGGTCTCGTGTTCATCAGGTACATCAAGGACCCAATCATCTGACGATACATAGAGACATCAACCGGCTCAGATGAAGCATCACATAGAAGATTCAGATTCGATTCCATAGGTGTGGCCATGGCCTTGCAATCCATCATCTCGAATCTCCTTAGAATATCTACTGTGTACTTCCCTTGACCAAGGAATATCCCACCTGCACTTTACCACACCTCCATCCCTAGGAAATAATGCATCATCCCTAAATCTTTCATATCGAACTCAGCAGCAAGCTTCCTCTTAGTATCTACAATCAATCTGTCATCTCTTGTTACAAATAAGTCATCTACATATAGGAGTAGAATCACAAGATTCCCTTCCTCAATCTTGTAGTAAAGGTTGGAATCCACTTTACTCTTGGTAAAGCCCAAACTAGATAGGAAACTGTCCATCCTACCATACCAAGTTCTGGGAGCTTGCTTCAAGCCATACAAGGCTTTCTTCAATCTGCACACATATGACTCCCTGTCATGTATTTCGAAACCGAGTGGCTGCTCCACATATATTTCCTCTTCAACTACACCATTCAAGAAGGCAGTCTTGACATCCATCTGGTGTATTTTCCATTTCATTGCTGCAGCCAGGGAAAGTACTGTTCTGATTGAAGTATACCTGGCTACAGGTGCAAAAGTTTCTTCATAATCTATTCCCTCTTTCTGAGAGAAGCCATGAGCTACGAATCTTGCTCTGTATTTCTCTACACTGCCATCTGCAGCATGCTTGATTTTGTAGATCCATTTAGAAGTCACAACAGACTTTTCTTTAGGTCTTGGTACAACATCTCAAACATCATTCTTCATTATTGATTGGTATTCCTCAACCATGGCATCCTTCCATTCTTTCTTTTCTGCTGCTTCTTCATAACTGGAAGGCTCTTTGTTCATAATGTCACAGAGTAAAGAAACATAGCTGGTATGTGATCTGGTTCTCTTCTTTGCTCTGTGTTCTTCTTCTAGAATGCCAAATCTTTCTGCATCTTGAATGAGCTCTCTAGCCCATGCAGGTTTCCTCTTGTGAGAGTTATCCTCACGGGGTGGATTTACAGGTTCTTGCGGATCTTCAAACTCACGAACAACTTCTGGAACTGCTTCAGTCATGGTAGTGTCTTGAAATCTAGTTTCCTTAGGTTCTTCATAAACTTCGATAGGTGTCTTCCTTGATTTGATGAATGCTAAGTTTTCATCAAATGTTACATCTTTGCTGACATCAATCTTCTTGAACCCTGGAAAATATATTCTGTAAGCCTTCGAGCTTTCAATTTAACCCACAAAGATACCCTTCTTTCCCGAAGGATCTAGTTTCGTCCTCTTTTCCTTTGGGACATGAGTGTATACTGGACAACCAAATATTCTGAGATGGCTGAATTCAGGTTTCTTACCAGAAAAGACCTCTTCTGGTGTCTTGTTGTCCAATATCTTGTGGGGTGTTCTGTTCTGCACATATACAGCTATTCTCGCTGCTTCTGCCCATAGATGCATAGGTAGATCCTGGTCATGCAGCATTGCCCTTGTTGCTTCCATGATTGTTCCTTTCTGCAAGTCCATTCTGTTGAGGATTATAAGGAGCAATCAACTCCCTCTTGATCCCTGAATCACTACAAAGCTTCTTGAAGTCACCTGAGGTGAATTCTCCACCATTGTCGGATCTGAGTGTTTTGATCTCTTTGTCAGTTTGATTCTCCATCAAGGTTTTGAATTCCTTGAATTTATCAAACACCTTATCTTTGTTCTTCAAGAAGTATACCCAAGTCTTCCTGGAGAAGTCATCAATAAATGAGACATAGTAAACATACCCACTCAGAGAACTGGATGACATAGGACCACATATATCTGAGTGGATGATTTCCAGGATGTCTTTTGCCTTGCTTTCACTGCTTGGGAAATCCTTCTTAATGTTCTTACCTTTTGCACATCCTTTGCAAACACCTTCATGTTTGGTCTTGATTTCAGGAAGACCCTCTACAACCTTGCTTGCAATTGGAAGTGCCCTATAGTGCATATGAGCAAGTCTTCTATGCCAAAGTTCACTTGGCTCCATGGATTCATGTACCATGGAATGTTCAGTTTGTCCCTTCAATTTATACAAACCTCCCTCTTGCTCTCCAATCACTACTGCATCATCTATGTTCTTTCCCTTTGGCCACATTAGGACTTGGCCAGCCACAAATGCAACCCTCATACCTTTTGCATCCAATGTAGAGATGGAGAGTAAGTTCTTCTTGAGCCCAGGTACATAAAGGACTTCTTTCATCTTCAAAGATTTTCCAAAATCTAGGTTGTAGGAGGCTTCACCACTTCCTTTGATTGGGTATTGATAATCATCCCCAAGTTTCACCTTATGGGGTGATTCATGTTCAGATAGATTCACAAAAGATTCCTTAAACCCAGTGATGTGTTTGGAAGCCCCATTATCAATCAACCAATCATTACAACCATGGGAGATAGTACCTGTGAGAGCAGAAATTAGAACATATTCTTCTTCACTTGATGAGTCATCATCACTATCACTTTCTGCCCTAGCCTTCTTCTTTGGGGGTTCATCATCTTCGGCAGCATGAGCATGATATATTCTTTTGTTATTCTTTTTCTTCTTATTGAAGTTTTTGTTATTGTCTTTCTTTTTCTTGGGACAATCTGAAGAAAAGTGTCCCTTCTCATTGCAATTGAAGCATCTGAGATCTTTCTTATCTTTATGATAATGGTGGTGTGAGAATCTTCTGTTATGAGATGATTCCTTCTTGGACTTTCCTTTCCTGGCATGTGCTGCGAGAGCTTGATATTTATTTCCCATCTTTTCTTCTCGGGCCACAAGCCTAGCTTCTTCTTGAGAGCATTCTTCCCACAATCTGTTGAAGGAGATCAACTTCTTCCTTGCATAAATTCCTTGAATAAAGGAATCCCATGACCTGGGTAGGCCATTTAGAGTGGTCATCACCACTTCACCATTCTCCACCATTTCATCCACTGCTTCTAGTTGTTCCTTGATCTGGGAGACCCTTGAAAAATAAGATTGAATGGTTTCTCCATTCTAAAACTTTACTCCTTTCAATTGGTTCCGCAGGGTCATTTTCCGATTTATGTTCTTCCCTTCAAATAGCTTGGTCAAAGAGTCAAACATCTCCTTGGGTGTCTTTAGAGAAGACACATGGGGTATGAGATGGTCTTTGATAGAATCAGCAATGATTCTCTTTTCCTTGACCAAGTTTTTCTTATTCAATACCTTAGCCTCTTCATCCTCTGGGATAGGGATGTCTTCTCTTACATATGAGTCCAACTCATTCTCTTCCAGGATTAACCCAATCCTATACTTCCAAGCTCAAAACTTATCAGCTCCTTCAAGCTTATCCTCAAGCTTGGTGTGGTGAGACATCTTAAAGAGTACTTCAAATGGAAATAGAAAAGATTTAGGTCTTACCACTTGAAATGTTGAAAACTGGATCTGGTCCTGAATTAGGGTTTGTCGGAAAAACCCTAAAAATTCAAAATATGAATTTCAATTTTCTGAAAGGATATAAAGATGCGCCTTGATGAGCTGATCAGCCTGGTGTATTCAGAATTTGAGATCAGCAAAGCTTTACCCTTCAGATTTTCCTTTTTGTCCTCCCGGGTTTACTAGGGAGAGCCCTAAATTAGGGTTTGAGTTTCCTGGAGATCTACCCAGCCAAAAATCTTGATCCAAAGCTCTAAACTTCTATTTTTGCAAGGAGCTTCTAGCTATGTCTTCAGATTTCAGAAATTCCTATTTTTTTTAAAACCCTAATTTTTAGGGCCAAATCTGAAAATGATCATAATTGAATTCTGATTGGACAGATAGATTCTCCTTGATGAGTAGAGTCAATCTACTATACTACTTTTCCAAAATCTGTGGAGAGAAACCCAATAAACAAGAAACTCAAGTTTCCATCACTCCAAAATGTCTTCTTCTCAGGTTAGCTCTGATACCATGTTAAATTTTGAGCATTAATTCACAATACTCTAGGATCTTCACTGCGAGAATAACATATACAGTATATCAATGCATAAAAATCATAATAAACATGACAAACATCACAAGAATCAAAAGCATGAGAGACAAGAGACACAGAGTTTCCGTGGGGAAAACCCTAAGGTGAAAAACCCCACAACTTCCTCAGAGATAGAGAGAGTAATGGCTCAACCAAAGTAAAACCAAAATACACTTGAGATAGTCTCCTAGAAGCAGATGATCCTCCTCCTCACTAGTGCGCCACTTTCTGAGTGAGAGAGAGATGACTTTCCGAATGATCTAAATAGAGATCTCCTGGTCTCTATTTATACTAACCTATTTGCCCAGTGACCTTATGGGGCCGACTTGTATAGCTAGGTACATCCACGTTATAATATATATATTTCAAGGCCGACCCCACACATGGTGGTCTAATAACCCATTGGCAAGCACACACACTTGCGACACTTGTCAATCCACATGAAGACACTTCCTTATAGAGGAATAACACATCTCTAATAAGGGTACAATAAATATATATGAAATACATAGATGAAATACATTCTGAAGTTACATATACATCAACAATCTTGTCTTCAACCATTTTCTATAATTCCTTTTTCACCAATGGAGCTAGCTTCAGATTTATCTTCCGTAACTTATGTCGATGAGGTTTCATGTTTTCTTCCAGAGGTATAACATGTTGAATTATGTTATTTCCGTATGTCTTGAGCTCATCATATGACCAGGTGACACACATCTCCGAATTCTCGGATTAGATCAATCACTTCTTTTCTTTCCTAAGAGTTTAGTGCTTTTCCCACCTTTATAGGGCGAGGGTCTTCTTGTGAACCGATGTCTACTTCTTCGTACCTGGGATCTAGAGATATTTCCACTTTATGTTTGCACCGATCATCCATGTCAAATATTCTTTCTAGAGAGGCCTTCTCCATTGGGATGGGATTGTAATCCGACTATTTTGTAGATTCCTCCTCTCTCCAATCGATATGGTTGTTTGAGTATTCTTCCACATTGGCCATGAACTTGTGGATATGTTTGTGATCATCGAACACTTCCTAATCATCAAAGTTGTCAGGCACAAAAGGAAGGAATACTATTTGAACTTTCCCTGTATCCCATACTGCATCAGTCGGGTCAAAAGTAGATGCGAAAAATACAAGCGCATCAGATGTCTGATTCTAAAGTCTTAGAATGGCCTCCAATGATAAGGCATGGAATTATTCAATAGCCAACCTAACTGCATCCATGTATATTTTCAATTGCGTCTTTTTACAAGAGAATATTCCTTTGACTTGGCATACAACTAGGTCAGAATCACCGAACACATGTAACAATTTTATACCATAATCTTTAGCCATTTTATGACCCAACAATAGGGATTCATATTCAACATCCTTGTTAGTACTGTCAAATTCTAATCGAAATGAAAAACAAATCTCTTCATACCTGGGAAATATCAATACGACACTTGCACCCATACCTGCTTGGCATTTTGACCCGTCGAGGTGTAGAGTCCAAAACTTATCAGTGTCTTTCTGAGGAGAAACTTCTGTAGTAAGTACTACGTATGACCCGATGTCATTTTGATAGATGTACTCATTTTTTGGATCTTCAGTATCCTCCATGTGGTGCTTCCGCATAGTTTCCCTTTGTAGAGTAATGTAACCACCTTCGAGAGTGGGCACCGTGGCATAAAATAAATCCAACTGTAAACTTCCTCCCAAATCTAAGCCAAATTTCCTGGATAGCAGCATACCCCATGACTCTGGTAGGTCAATGACTACAATATCCATATTTATCATTATGGTAGGATGTAATGTCCCTTATTAGGAATTTTATTAAAATTGCAATTTTCCACTTTTTTCCTTGGTTCGACCTTTGACTAGTTTCGATCTCTAGGTCCCAAATTTGCCCCAAATGATCCCAAATCTTCTGAGAAGGTATATGAATGATATTAGAACATAAATATGTGTTTTAGGGATGCCTTTGTACCTTTAAAACACTTCTGCAAATACTCTTTCAATTCTGGTCAATGTAGGTAACTTTACTAGTGATTTCCCTTTGACTAGTATTGGTCTCTAAGTCTCAAATTGACTCCAAATGCCTTCAAATCTTCAAGGAAGGTTTATGAATGATATTAGGAATTGAATATGATGTTCAGAGATAACATATGTCCACCAAAAGACCTCTGCAAACTCTCTTAAGATTCTGGACCAAGTATGCAATTTTACTAGTAATTTGGGGTTCAAATCCCCCTAAGGTAAGTACTGAAAATGGCTTCCCAAATGCCTCCAAACCCACTCAAATTTATGAACAGAGGTATGTAATGTGTTAAGTATGTTATTAAGGTCTCATATGCACCATTAAGGGTTTATTACAACTGTTCTCACCCTCTCCCATTCAACTGCAAAAATTCCCAATTCGACCCTTGGGGAAATGGCACTATTTCTTCTCCCAATGCAATTAAACTGAGTAAAAATGCTTCAAGTGCTCAAGTACAGTAAATTAAACTTGTATAAGACATCCATGGAAATATATTTATCACAAATATATCAGAGAATCATCCATTCATTCGAAATCATCATCAATACATTGGCCCACAACAAGGTAGTGGGGAAATGGCATTGTTCTTCCATTAAAAATGAGATTTATACATTTCTACTTGGAATTTCAACCTGAAACTTTTTGGAGATGAAGAACAGAGTATTTAATTCATATTACAAAATAAATGGGGCATTAGAAGCTCCCCCAAAGAGTACAATAGCTCACCAAAAATGCCCTCCCTCAAGGATCAAGAATATGCCATCAAAACTGGAAATGGTTGAAGGAGCGAGCTGCAATAAAAGAAACCATGAGCTGCCCTATAGCTTACACCTGCAAATAAAGACTCCATTAAAGCTCCAAATGAAAGGTCTGAATGGCCTTTCCAATTGCCAACTTGGATGGGAATCTTTCACCCTCGAAATTGGCTAAGGCAAGAAACTAGTCATCCACTAGCTCTCCCTCTTCACAATTGCAATTGCAAATTCTACAAATGATCAAAAGCAATTCTCATACTTCATTTCTACATTTTATAACCAACATTATCCTTCTAAGGGTCGAAATCCTCTCAATAGATTCAATAGATTTCCATTTAGGAAATATTCCACATTTGCCACTTGTCTCCTAGTTCCAACCTTCCATCTTCTCCCAAATTCATTTTTGAGTCTCTTTGGCTTCTCCAACTCCCAAATTCGCCTTCCTTGAGCCTATTTTTGGGGCTGACATGTCATAGTGGTCAGATGTCAGAGGTCAGGTCTGCAATTTGTCATAGTTGTCATAGATGCTCCATCATTGGTGTCATAGGGGCTAGGGAATATAGCCCAAGTGTCCACAAACTTCCACTTTGACTCTTTAGATTCCATGGAGGTTACCAATCCTTCCCAATTCGAACTAAGATGCTCAATGAAATGTGTTATGACTTACCAACTCACCCAAGAGTGTTCACATTCCCATTAATTTGAATTTGCAAAAGAGAGATACCATGTATTATGAAAAATCAAGCTAGTGTGGGTCCCACATCCCCCATATGTCTCCAAAACCATTTGTCACCTAGGATTTCTCTTGAATTTATTTATTCACTCTATTTATTAAATACTTGAACCCTTCTAATGTCTAAACATCATTTATTATCCCCATTATTGCAAATCCCAAAGCTTCCACCCCAAACCTAGGAAACTAGTAATTTTCCTCCTTGGCAATTATTTGACCTTTAGCATCAATTTGACAAACTCTAATGAATAGGGCCAATGTGATTAGGCCATTGTGACCCAATACAAAATTTGGGACATGACATAGGATGTACTGCCAACTAAACTGGGAAATTTACCACCACCTCACATACCTTCACTTCTCGAGAATCCATGGCACAGATGTTCCTGTATGGTATAGATATACTCAAACCTAACCTTTTCATCACAGCTAATGGCATAACATTAATGGAAGCACCTGAATCAAACATACAATTATGTAAGACTAAATCACCAATGCATAAGGAGATAAAGAAGGGTTTATGTCCAGGTTTCTAATTATCGGTTGGTGGCATATTCGATAATATTATCATAGTATCCTCTTCTTCAGTCTAGTTGGCCACTGGTTGCTTATACCGGACTTGATCTTGAAGGTGGAAGTGTTCTATAATTTCATCTCTAACTGATGTAATATTTTCTAGCTCAGCTATCAACACTTGTATCCTCATAGAATTAAGGGCCCCTGTAACATCAATCCTCAAAGGTTCATCAGTAACTAAATCAATAACAGGCCTACCTGTGCTTACCTATGGTGGGGAAGGATCCTTTTCCCTTTCTACATTTGTTGGAGGAAACCTTCTTATTTTATAAGTGCCACATGCAGTCCGATTTTCATACCATTTTCTAATATGTTCCCAAGGAAGCATTTCTCCGAGAAGCTTATTTACTTTGTCCGCATCAATATAACCTTTTCTAACTTCCTGCATCTTCTTGTTAGATAGATTAAACTGCTTTATTTCAAATAGATTACATACCTAGGAGTCATCCTCTTTGAAAGGAATGTTGTTCCTGATGTACTCCATGTAGTAGGTGCAAGTATTTTTGTCAAGGAAGAGACAGCATGCCCTACAATAATATGGGAAATCACTTACCATGTTGGTGGGCTCCAAGGATGAACAAGGCCTTTGTTGTTGTGAAGGGGCTTTATTGAAATTCTTTGGCAGAAATCTGGGTTGACTAGGATGTTGATTCCTTTCTGGCTGCACAATTCATTTCTGCATGGTAGTAGTTTGTTGAGTCATCTCAACCCTCAACTGTCTCATATTTTCAATCAATATGTTCATTGGATCGGGGCCTTCAATAGAAGAAGAGGCCTTTTTCTTCAGTTATGGTTTAGCTCTTGAGTAGCCAGAAGTGTCGGGCTTTCCAGCTGCCTTCCAACTGTCATCTAGAACCATTACCTTTTTCTTAGCAGCTATAAGATCCCTTGGTCTTGAGGCTTGCAATTTGCAAGGAACTCTTTTATAATCCTATCAAACCTGTGATCAAACTCGTTAATAGTCTCATTTTCTCTTATTTTAATAGTCATCAAAGCATTATTCAACATTATCATATCTTTCTTTTCTTTCCATCTATCAAATAATTTAGTCTTGAAATTAGTATAATTAGCAATACTTCAAGCAGGCAATGATTTAAACCATTCTGCAGCTTCATCAATTAAACACGAAGCAAAATGCTTGAACTTAACATCCAGATGAGTAGTGTCAATGAGCATAAAACAATGTTCAATAGCATCCCAATGTTGGGCAGCAGTAATAACATTTGATCTAGAAAACATGGAAAATTCTCCAATGTCTTTGAACTTTAATGCTTGGTTAGGATACCCAAGGATACCCTTGAAATCAAAAGCAGCAAACGCCATCTTAGCTTGAATGTAAGCAGCAACAAAAACCTTATGTATATCAAGTAAAGTATCAAGCGTTTGCGAATTATCTCCATTGTAACATCATTATCAACTATACTGATTATTGGATCATGTGACATTATTATGTTCCTATCCGAATTCTCATGCATGATTAATTGTCTACTCATTTTTACTACAATTTTCACTGTAATTATTCTTTTATGCTCATTCTTTCTCTATGAGGTATACTCAGCTCCATGATTTGTTGTGATTTAGAATTTCACATATCTTGTGTTATTATGTTGATTGTTGTTGATGCCCAATTTTTTGACCAGTTGCTATGCACCAATCCAGAGAGTTAAAAGTAGATGTGCGCCCATGAAGACAGTTAAATTGCACACCATTAACAGTTTTCTAGATTTGGGAACCTTACCCTATATAAGGCCTGTTTTGTAAAGGGTTAGGGTGTCGTCACTCTGCACTTATGTTGTAAATAATTGTTGTATTGGTTGTTGTAGTTCTATATAAAATAAGCTTTGATGTATGAAGAAGTATTAAGCTATTGAGTTGAGTTTTATAGTAATGTATGGCTGTAGCCAAAGTTTTTCCAAGTAATACAATATACTTTGTGGTTTCTTATATGTTCTGCGCAATGTATTTATGCATAAATGTCCACTGCTTTCTTAGTAGTTTGATTATGAATGTTGTTGTATTAAACAATCAGATGCATTTCTAAGTAAGGAACTATTAACATGATGAGTAGAAAGAATCCATTCCTTCATATGCAACCTTGATTCAGTTTTGTGTCTTATATCTTGCACTCATCTTGGGTGAGACCTTAATCTGCTTGTAGAGTATTGAAAATGTCGATTCTTGTGAGGTTTTTGTTGTCCATATAAGTTTAACCCTGGGTCTAATAGATTGCAGCCAACAATGGTTCTGTTGCTGAGATCTGATGGGGATTATGTGGGGAGGATGAAGTAATGAGTTGGAATCCTGCCAAGGATGAGATCGAATAATGGCTGGAAATCAAGGACATGTTTGCACAAAAAGAGACTATAAGACTACGGATCTCACCTCAAGAATGGAAAGAAAGGTATATTTACTTTGATCTACATGAAATTTTCTTCTGTGAGTTTCCTATTTTGGTGTATGAATGGACAAAGAGGTATTCTGAGATAAATAGCACCTAGAGCGCACCTTGTCTAGTAGTATGGACTGAAGAAATATTACAAGAGCTAAAAAATCTAGACAATACCTGGTCTAGAGATATGTATTTTTTGTTCTTGCACGTGAAATATGGTTATATTATAGAGATTTCTATTATTTGTAGTGAATCCTATTGATGCATAGAAGCAAGACTTGAAGAAGTCCCAAGAAACAGATCCTTGAAGCTTATTCCATTGTGGTTAAATATGTTGTTCATTGAAAAGGGGCTAATGAAAATGGCCCCCGATATTATGGCAGCATAAGCCCTGTGCTATTGGGGTGAGGTATGAAGAAGTGGGAGAACTTCTAGGTGCAGAGATGGATCTAGAATATTAGAGACTCTAAAGAGAGAAAATATATGTAATAAGGGATGATATAAAGTAGGCAATCATAAGAAAGAAACAAGAAAAATAGCTGAAAGGGAAAGGTAAGGTAGATCGGAGAGGAAAGAAAATTTCAAAAAATGGGACTGCGCGACGAGAGTGTGCAGAAGGTTTTTATGTGCTAGAAGGGTGCACAAAGTCTGGGAAAGAAGAGTGCTTAGAATATGGCAGACCTACCAAGTGGTGTGGAATGGAAGAGAGTGAGGTCTCCGATGAGAATAGTGATATTACACCCCTGAGGCCAAGAGAAAGAAAGAATCAATAAGGTGTGCAAGAAGAGGAAGCATAGAATAATAGAGGTACTTGCATGATCATAAGAGAGACTACACAGTTAGATTATAGCTCCCCTCGACCCAGCATTATCAGAAGATGCGCGCCAATAGGTAACCCACTCTTCGTATCAACCCCCAGTTCTCTTTTTCTAATTAAGAATACCAATTATTACTTAAGTTTGCATGGGAAGAAAGACCCAAAAATGAATTAGGAAAAAGAGAAATAAAATTTAGTCCGATACAGGAGAGTAACCCAGATCTATAGAGTTCAAGAAACAATAGTATTATTCCAAATCCACTAATTGCAAGTAAAAGTACTAGTTTGTCTATACCTACAAGGATGGTGATGACATTAGATTCTACCCATAGATTGCCTGCGTTTCATGGGACGGTTAAATATGATGCAAAAAAACATTGGTTCACCTACGAGGCGATATGGTCTATAAAGAACATTACAGATGAGGTTTCCAAGATTGCACTTTTGGAGACCATGTTTACAAACAAAGCTTTGACCTGGTATATGAAGTATAAGACTCCTGTCAATGTAGGACAAACCAGGACATTAAAAATTATCAAAGCATACCTCTTGAAGGAGTTCCATAAATCAAAGTTTGAGTCGCAATGTATTACTGAGATTAAGGAAATTAAGTAAATAGTTGGCGAGTCTGTCAAGGACTACGACCAATGATTCAATATTTTATTGGACCAACTGAGCTTTTAGATCCTTGATGTGAAACATCAGGAATGGTTCATCATGGATCTACTACAACATATCAAAGTTCCACTTGCACAACAAAAGGTGGGGACTCATTCAACTTCTCTTGAGATTGCAATAAGGTTGGAAACAACTCCTAGAAGTGAGACATCACTAAAAATGGCGCAAGTGTAGATGCATCTTGTTGCACTCACTACGCAATTGCAGTAAATATCTACTAGAAAGGTAGTCAGAGAAAATGTGTGGTATAGATTTTGTAGAACAGAAGGCCATCACAAGAATGAGTGCCCAACATTGAACAATTATATTGGGAGAGGCACACCTATTCATTTTACAATGGAGCCTAAGTTTGAGTGGTGTGACATTTTTTTAAATTGGGGCCATGTACATCCCAATTTCTTAACATTGTAGAAGTACCAAAGCTCTGCGCATGCACCATTCTACGAGTTATGCAAGTTTATTTTCCATGATGTGAAAAACCATTGCGTTCTACAATTGATGAAGGACAGTACAATGGATGCCTACTGAGTTTAGGGAACAAAAGAAAATAGAGAACCCAATCTGCAAGGATGGAAAGGAGCAGTGCACTATGGGTTACGAGGCTATGCACTACTACATATGGCCAAAATTGCCATGTTTTTTCGTTGTAATTGCCACGATATTTCATCCCTATTGCAACGATCTGGGGTTTGTTTTTTCGTGGAACCAACTTTGTGGATATAGGGACAAATATTCCCCATCATGGCAATAGAAATGTTTCTCAGTGGCCACGTGTCACCTTCACAACAATCCTTAGATCTTCGGAAAATTAATTCTTCCACGAAGTTTTGTCGATATATCCACGCCCCTCATCTATATGTTTCCACGCAAATGCTTTACCTACCACGAACTTTCGTGTCTATAGAGATGAACTTAAATTGGAGGTTCATTGCTATAGCAACGAATGTTCGTGGCAGGTTCACATCTACGTGGTAACATCTTATACAGCTCCACGAAAGTTCGTCGCAATAGAGACGATTAGATTCACTAACTTTCGTGGTAGGTTCAGCATCTACATGGAAACATTTCTATGCTTCCTTGAAACTTCGTCTCTATATCCATGAAATTGCGTCTATGTATCCACGAAAATGCGTGGCAGGAATCCGTCAATATTGCGACGATACCTGGAAGTGTTAAAAAAAATTCCTAAATGGCGATCGTTGAATCAGTGTTAGTGGTTGTGTTTGAAGCAGTGCAGAGTGAGCCCTCTGCTAGATCTGGGTTACTCTCAAGTGTAGGGAATACACCTATGTAGAACAATGAAGACCTTGTAAATCATTGGTTTGTTGGATCCAATGGGGCCCAATTGAGCAACAATGAATCAGGGTCTGTTGAAGATCAAGTCAATGCTATTAGGGCATTCAAAATATAAGTGTCACGGTGATTGCCTAAAGAAACACAGTAGCAGAGACAATAGTTGATGATGAAGAGAATATTAGCCTAATGATGGATCCTGTGGACCCTAAGGAGAAGCTTATGGAGAGGAGGATGAGAGCACCAGTTTCCTTTTTGATGATATTGTTGAACATACAGAATAGTGGAAGTACTTGGAGCAAGGAGGAGTCATATTATATTTCCTTTGAAGAATGTTGGATGAAGAATCCTTTAGTCATTGAACTCATCCAAGGGGATTGGTTCTTGATAACTCTGCTTTCCTTTTAATTCTAAGATGGTTGTTAGGTATGATTTGTAGTTTGGTACATGAACAATAGCTAGGCCATTGCCCTATATCCAGTCTTGGAGACATGACTTCAATCCAAACTTCAAAGAACATTAATCAAGCACAATATTCCCTCTAGATTGAGTATGCCAGCTTCAGCTGATATGAGGCCCTTTGTTGGTATGTTTGCAAGGTAATAATTAGTGATGACAACCATGTTCAAACCCAAGAGTTTTTGTTAAAGTGGATCTAAACATAAAGTGGCCTCAACGTCTCAAATTATTTACCAAGGTTAGGGTACATGATCCCCATGCTCCCAGGACATTGGTGTTCCAAGGGGGATATTTCCCCATGTTCCCTTTTAGAAGGGATGCAAGGAAACACAATAGATAACTTCTCCCTCAAAACATGAGACACTCCCACGCTCCCATTTTACCAAAATCTGTTGTTATTTACAGTTGATGGGGTACTTTCGTAGAAGGTGAAATACTTGAATTTATTGAATGCGCTCTTTGCTTACCAAGCTTAAGACTACTAGATAAGGGGGTACCCAAGTAGAAGGCCTTGTTCATCACCTAAGGCTATCCTTCTAACCTACCTCAAGATTTTTCCCGGACAACTACTCAAATGCCAAGGCCATGAGGAGACCCATATGTTGATGTTGTTCCTCAAATCATTCTATTAAAGATTCTTCTTAGGATAAGGGAATGGATCCAACTTGTAGAAAGCATCACCTTCTTGAGATCAACATTGAAATATGGATGAGGAATGGCAAGTAAAGCAGTCAAGAATGAGAGGATCTCAAACTCAACCTGGTCCATCCAAAGAAATCCAGTAAATGAGTATTCTCAGCCACATCACAGGACTAACAAGGATGCAACTAGGCAATCTACCACTCACTAAGCCATTACCATGGGACATTTTGTGCCCAACAATCGCTTTGGTTCACTTTTGATTCAAGGTATTCGCAATGTAATTGTCACCATTGTCATGGAATGTGACAAGGATGTCTATCCCCGGTAGGAGCATGCTTGTGAGAGATATGTTGCATGATGTGAAGTCAAATATTGCCTTCCTTCAGTAAGTGAGGACATTTCGTTTTGAGCTTAGGACTAGGATGTGTTGGTGAGGCCCCTTTTGGTCTACAAACCATCAACAAGGTAGCAGTACAGGGATTCTTCTTGCTCCTTGGTCTCAAAATTTTAGACATGCCTACTAGCTCATGGTCTAGATTCATTGCACAGATGTGTATGGGCTACATTTATTTATATGGGAAATATGTGTATGTACTACATTTAGATATGCACCCAATGCAATCCAGTAAATGATTACTGTGGAACTAGACTGCTCCTTCCTGACAGAATGTTGAATACATTCTAGGGGTGATTTAGAATATGGTGAAATGAAGGTGACCGGGAAGGAGGGAACTGTCATTCTCTGTCTGATAATGAAAAAGTGGCTTGGAGCAGATCCAAAGCTACTTTAAAAGGGTTTGATCCCAATTGGAGACCAAAGCATCTTGATTATGGGGGGGAATTCACTTGATCTAATATGCAACCAAGAGACAAGTGTATTCAAACTAGATTGTCATTGGACAGAATTTATGGTCGCAAGAATGCTATCACATTTGCAAGTACCCAAGGCAAAGCGATTGATGTCCAAATGTTGGTCCTACGTTCTAACCATTTCCCAATAGTGTCAGCCTTTTCTATTGAACCAACATAAGAGAACCCTCAATTGTACATCAATTGTGAAGCAAAGATGACAACTTCTTGTGAATTTCTTCACATCAACAAAAGTTGCAAGAGTTAAATGGTGTGTAGGCATGATAAGTTATTCGCTTAAATGGTGTGCAAGCATGATAAGTTTTCCTCTTAATTTTCCTATCATGATTAATGGCCATAATACTTCTGTAAATTTGTATTTTTTTGGTAAAGGTGTTGATCTATTGTTTGGTCAAGATTTTGTTGACTATCATCTTCCTTTCTTGATAGGCAAAGATAGCATCACCTTTCATACAAGTGGCCAAGCAATTACAATCCATAGCAAAAGCACTTATGAATGCCATGTACCTAGTAATATTAAATATGTTGTTGAAAAATATGTAGAAAATCCTATCAAGATCAATAATATTTCCAGACATGCAACATAACACGACCAAAAAGTACCTCAAGATAGAAAAGATAAAATCATTAAGGATTGTACTTCTAAGTTCTAATTTCCTATATTTTGGTGTGCAAATAGTCATCTTTTGGTGGGGAATGCTGGGTTTGGAATTGTGATGTATCTTCTATATTTCTTCTTGAGTCTTCATTAATGACTACTAAATGGATGACCTGGGTATCATGCAATACTTTTTTATCATATCCACAACCAACAGCATGTGCCTTTCCACAAAATAGGCAACCATTTTTCAGTATTGCACTGATGGCATTCTTCAACAAATCTATCAAAGAGACAAGAAAATTTATTGACAAAAAGTTACCCATGAAGGAAACGTGCTTGCATCTTGTTCCTCGTGTCCAAGTGAACCTGGCATCGTTTTACGGCATGTATTGTATCTGGTCAAATGTACCAAACACAAAATATGTTAAGTTACCTATATATATGTTAAATTAAGAGTTGATAATGCATAAACACATGAGATAGAAAATATGTTAGGTTACCTTATTCACATACTGATATCTGACCTTGGATAATCCAGTGGAGATCATTGCATCAGTTGTATCATGCAAATTCATAAGAAGGCACTGAATTTAATATTATATTCTGACTGGAATAATTATTTATATGTACAAGCCAAAACCTTTTTTAAAGCTGACTATTTACAAGCGATATAAGCAAGCTACCTATTCCAATCCCATGTGCATTCTTCCTAGAAGTACGACCCATGAACACCTTAAAAGCTAAAGGTTTGCAATTCAGAATTTGGATACGCTAAATTTTTTTTTTACAAAAACTAGTGAAACATTAGAAAACATCTATCTCTAGTCTTCCACAAACCTTATTTTAAATAGTAGACATCTATGAGCAGCATAATTCAATAGACACGGTAAATACTCCAGGACTATTGTATTGCAAGCTTCCAAACTAAGAAAGTATTCATGTGCAACCTTTCTCTCCTGTGTAGCAAAAATTTTACCTAAAAACTGAACAAGTTCAATATTTGGATTCCAAACCTGTCTATCCAATATTTCTTTAGTGTCTATAAGGAAAGCACCCAACATGAAAAAGAAAACATTAGAAACACTACCACAGCATGATAAACAAAACACCAATATGCTCAAGGATATCACCTTCTGTTGTTTGGAGTGAGATAGATCCCACTCCTAGAATTGGATATGTGGCATAATCACTAAGTTTCACATGCATACTTACCTACTGTAACCAAGCACTCCAAATGTACAACCAGTAAGTTCTTAACACAGGCTCTTTGGTATATTCATAATTGCCATATCAACAGATTATAATTGCTTATAATGACAAGCAAACTAAAACGATAAACTAATATTCAGTAGCATGTAATAAAATAAACATGTATATCATATAACAGAAATAGAGATATAGTTGAAGATACCAACCAGCTAGGTGTGAAACCATTATTGAAAATATACTCAGAAGTGTTACTTTCAACAATGACTGATTGTGCCTCAGAGAGGCCAGTCTTATCTAAGAATCAGCTAACCCTACAAGAGGGTGTGTACAAACCAGAGAGAGAGAGAAATGACTGGAGTTGATTAGGTCAATGACAGTCAATGACAGTACATAACTCAACATAAATTAAGTCACAAAAATTCTAAACTTCGACAAAGTCAAGTACTGTATAAGACCAAAACTTCAACAAGGTGGTATAAAAAAAATGAAGGAGGGTAAATGACCGCATTAACCACAAGTCTTAGGGAAGGTACCACAAGTCCAATAATAAATCAATCAAGGTGGGGAAGGTACAACAAGTATTTAATAACTCAATCAATAATAGGTAATAAAGTAAACATATCGATCATATAACAATAAGTGAGTTATAGTTGAAGATCTCCACGTCAACATTAAACCAAAAATCAGATCTTAAGTGTGGGTACAAATATAAACAATGGTCATAAAATATGAAAAATATAAACAACGGTCATAACATAGGTGTGGGTAGTAGAATACCCATGACCCTTAGAACCAAGGGTATGCTCCAAATGTCGCCAAACAACATAGGACTCTATAAGAGCAAAACTTCAACAAGGTGGTTTTTAAAAAGTTACGAGACCAATCATAGCTCAATCAAGGTGGGGAAGTTACAACCAGTCATATCTCTCTCAAATGTACAGACGTTCCATATAACCTGAAATTTCATCATCACAGTATAAGGAAGGGTGGTGGGATGCCAAATAAAAATATCCATCATTTCTCTCTATGCAATCCTGATAGCATCACACAACAGTTAAGTACCTTGTACTATAAAAAATAAAAGCCACCTGTTTAACCTTTAAATTTAGAAATATGGTCTACAAAAGCAAAATTTCATCACAATTACCATCCAAATTTCTGACTAGTGCCAAAGCAACAGTAAAATATTTAATAACATAATTTTGATCTCTATCAACTTCGACACTCCTCTTTGGTCCCTGTGCTGACGTTGGTACTAGAGATGTAAGGTTAAGTACAGACCTCAAACAGGTTTACACAGTCCACATACTACAACAATTAAGCACACAGATGATGAAAGAAAGGTACAGTAACATAACAATTCTATAGCCGAATGATAAAACGGTACTATTTCTGAATAGTGCTAAAGCAACAGTAAAACATTTTATAACATAATTTTCATCTCTTTCAGTATCATGTCATAAAATAAACATAATTATCATATAACAATAAGAGAGGTATAGTTGAAGATCTCATTTAACCAAAAATTAGATCTAAAGTGTGGTACTATTTCTGAATAGTGCTAAAGCAACAATACAAGATTTTACAACATAAATTTTGATCTCTATCAACTTCAACACTCCTCTGTGGTCCCTGTGCTGAAGTTGGTCCTCGAGATGTAAAGTTAAGTACATACCTCAAACAGGTTTACACAGTCCACATACTACAACAATTCAGCACACAGATGAAAGAAAGGTACAGTAACATAACAATTCTATAGTTGAATGATAAAATGGTACTAAATCTGAACAGTGCTAAAGCAACAGCAAAATATTTTATAACATAATTTTCATCTCTTTTAGTAACATGTAATAAATTAAACATATCAATCATATAACAATAACAGAGGTATAGTTGAAGATCTCCACGTCAACATTTAACCAAAAATCAGACCTGAAGTGTGGTACTATTTCTGAATAGTGCTAAAGCAACAGCACAAGATTTTACAACATAAATTTGATCTCTATCAACTTCATCACTCCTCTCTGGTCCCTATGCTGAAATTGGTCCTCGAGATGTAATGGGCAGTAATCAAATTATAAAGAGTGATGATGATCGAAATCATGATGAACATATCTAATATAAACATAATCAATGTTTCAGAATTGTGATGACATTTAAATTTAAAACTCAAATTCTAAGAAAATAAGACATATAAATGGGAAAATTCCTTAGAGCATCAAATTAAAGATAAGTACCTCGTAACTATACCTAATCAAATTTATCTATGTAGCATACTGACAATGTTTTATACTAACAACATCGACATCCATCAAAATACAAATCATGAATTTATGTTGCATCTACTTTTTTGTTGTTTTATGTTTCTTTGCATGTAAAAAACTTGCGAGTGGGGTATCACAATCATCCAATGGTGCAGTATTTACTGTGATATATCCTATTATTGTTTGTGTTTCCATGCCCTCATTTATGCCACTTCTTGTACGTCATTGAGCAAGGCGTGGAGGCAGTTCTGCAGGGGTGTGAACTACAACAACGGAAATTAGCATATATATATGACATAGAACTATTATTGAGATAATTTTTTTATTTTTTTTTAAATTACAATATTTCTCTTTACCATTCGTTGTAGATGTGACAACTGGGGTGTTAATTGGAGGTATAGTTGCTTCCTCTTGTAGTTCATGCTCCTGAGCTGCATGGTCTTTCATTGAAAGAAGAAAATTTATAAGTATACGTCAGGAAATATATATATCTAATCACAGTAGATATTTCTATTTCCAAAGCATACATACCAGAATGGACACTATGCTCCTCACTATCATGGGACATGTGCACCCCAACACCAATTGGTACTTGTTGTGTACCGCTAATTTCACTGCCGCAGTTGCATTGTTGCTTAAAAACAAACATAAATTTTTAGTTATGGGTGATATAATCAAAAGTACTGAATATGCTATAATAGTATACTACCATTGGTGATATACCTGCATTTGCGTCATTGGGGAGATTGGAGTCTGCCCCAATCTTTTTCGATATTCAACCACACTTTTAAAACCAAACTTGAAACCAAGCTTTAGGTCTTCATCAGTGGCAGCAGCTTGGAACGTATTTCCCTGCAATGCATGATAACACACTTTGAAATTTCCAGTATCAAAATCCGATATTTGTTCGGTATTGTTAAATAAATATTCCCAACAATTAATCATTTAATACTTACGATTCTTGCTCTTAGTTTTCTATAGCCACCCTGGCCCAGTCTATGTTGCCCGTGCTTTTCCATTCTATCCTTGGTTGCTTTGGACGTGTCAGGTAGCCTATATATTAAAATTTTTAAAACCTTAGATATCAAAAATCTCACTTGAAACAAAAAAGAAAAAAATAATTGAGCTTATTTCAGTAAAAAGATGATATATGTTTTACCTTGCTTTACCAAGTCGTGGTTGTTTTCCTTGTCTTTTAAGAAAGTTCTCATTTGCATCATCTATGAGTTCCTTCCACTCTTTCTCTGGAACCATGGGAGGGCGCTCATGCTTGAGGTCAGCTTGCAATATTTCCCTATATTGAGCCCTAGTATATTTCAAATTCTCACCGGCTAACCTTGCAACAACCTTCCCGTTGAAAGTATTGCCGAACAAGTTGACCATGTGGTCCATCAATTCATCTCTCTTATTGCTATCTTGGCTATTCCACCATGTGCGAATGGTGGGGCCAAACAGCTCCAAGGCTTTGTCATTCAAATGCCTGTAGAATACATTGTTTCCTGCAAATTAAATATGTAATCCATTAATTTAAAATAATTTCAGCGTATGACTATTTCAATTTCATGATTAAAATGAATAATTTAATTAGAAAATACCAGCAATCTTTTGGATCTTGATAGGAACACAAGAATCATCCACCAGAAAGGTGATATCGAGTGATCCGGTGCTTTTAACTCGTGCTGCTCCAGTAAAACTATCCTAGTTGTCTACAGTACGTTCATCTCCAGAGTCATGTGGAGTGATAGGCTCCGTCTCATCATGCTGAGGCATAACATTAGGCTCCGTCATGGCATCATGCTCTCTCTCATCAATTCCATCATCAATGGATTTGAGGCCAACCACAAAAGTGCCAAAAAGCCTCATTGGTACATTGCTTCTTTTTTGCTTCATTGGACCATCACTGCTGCCTATACCTATCGGGGCAGGTTCTGTAGTCACGGGTTTTAAAAACTCCTAAAAACAATAAACTTTACCTTATTAGATCACTTGGAAAAATAAAAAACATAATATCAGATATGAAATCATGTCATAGCTTAAAAAAAATTGTGAAGATGCCACTTACCCCATAAGACTATATTTCATCTTGCAGTTGTTGAATCCTTGCCCTGTTCTCTTGTGTCATGGGTTGTTTGTGAGCCAAGGCAAGCATTTCTATGTTTTACTTTTTCAAGGCTGTTCTAAAAGTGTGCAGTGGGTCAGTGGAATAAAAAATGTCTTCCTCATACCCCTCAGCACCTAGATCGGGTGCACGTGACTAAATTCATCAAACAATAATTTAAGTTAAGCAATATAATTTTAACATCATTCAAATATTGATATTGTAATGAAGATTAAGTCACTATTATGCACTAACACTTACCTGGCGCAGTGTTATCGCTGGTGAGTGTCCACGATGAACCGTCGCCGTGGAAGCAGCAGATGCCTTTCCGCGGTCCTGAATGAACCAATAATCCATCATAATGTCATAAAAATGAACTAGTAGTCCATCATAAGCTCAGAAAAATGTGATTGTCAATAGTGGACATTGAATGTTAACATACTAAATCAAAAAATTTAGTTATTTTACTAAACAATTACCTGACGGGCCACAGAGTGTGACCTTCCACGCTCACCCTCGACCATGGTAGCAGCAGGTGCCTTTCTAATGGCGCCACACTGACACAATCAATCAATAAATAAATGTTTACCTCATACTAAATAATTGTAACATAAAGAAAAATGAGATATTGCATTAATATTAATTTTTTCCTCAGAAGTGGAAGATACATGTTTTGCTCCATGTCCATGAGCAGACTCCTGCCACAGTATAATAAGCATGCTTTCATATGGAAATATTAACAATAAGCACTGAAAAAACGAATGCTAATAGCGAAAATCGGAACATCTTGTTGTTGTAGTCATATTTATTTACTATATTTAACATTTACCTGACAAGGCATAGTTTCTGACCTTCCACGGTCACCCTGGACCGTGGACCGTGGAAGAAGCATGTTCCTTTCCACTGCCATCACCCTAAACAAACGTCAATAGTCAATAAATGCATCATAAAGAAAAATGAGATATTCATAGCAGTGTAATCACCATGTAATCACACGAAAATATTCATAATAAGCATGAATAAAGCAAATGAGGCATAGTTTCTGACGGTCCACAGTTCCCCTGGACCGCGGAAGCCACATCTATTCTATTTAAGTTGTAATCGATCAACAACTCTTCACCTGCAAGTATTGTTTTTATTGCACATACAAATATATGATGATGTTCGTGTGCCTCGAATTCGCAATTTGGTAGCTTATTTGTTGTCACTGGTCGTGTACTATTTATAAAGCCAACAACGTTTCCGAATGCTTTTGGTCTCCCATCAATATACATAGTCGCTCCTTTGTTTTTATTGTTTTCTGCTATTTGAATATAATTCACGGCAACTCCGTATCTCCGCATACTTCAAGTATATTGGACCAAGATCAACCAATTATTGTATCTATATAGTGGTCCTACATACTCCATCAATTCAGTTATAGTGCCATAGTGGACCTTTATTCCATCCATGGAAAATAGCCCCAATCCATGTAAGGACGAAGGAGCGATGTGATACATCCTCCCATTGATGAAGAAATCTGTGTCCACTTGAGGTAGCATATTAGGTATCCATCATTGCACTAGATGTTTATACCTCAATGGAAAATCAATGTCTCCTATGCTCTCAGCATCATAATTACATGACCCACCTTTGGCAATAAAATATTTCATGCGTCTATGAAATCTTTTCCTTATCTTTTCTAATCTGGTTAATATAAAACCGGTAGATCTAGTACAATTCGTCTGACTTCCAACCTCTCCGAGTATATCTTCATCATCACTTGAGGAAGATAGATCTGGTAGATACCTATTTGGTGGTACCTACTTGGCACTCAAATGGCCATGAGAAATTTGATTTTCAAAGACTATTTTCAGACAATATGTGTATATCTAAGTACACGTTTTATATACATATATATATATATATATATATTTTAAAATATATTTAAATTTAAAAATATAGACATATAGATCCAATAAAATTTAGAAACTAGAACATTTACAGATATTCAATAGAAATTAGAATCAAAACACATTATCTTGATTTGATTTGTCATACACATCTGAGCCTAATTTGCATATCAGACACAACAGTTAGTGACTTAGGCATAACTCACGATAGCTGGAAAAGCACAAGCTGTGAAGCAAGAGAGATGAACGTTGAGGTGAAGATACCTATTCATATATGCTCCCATGGTTTAATTCCACAAATTTCTCTCTTAACTATTTATGGTAAATTCACTTGCTCCTAAAGTTGTAAAACAAGATGTGGATGGGTTTTTTAATGAAAAATAGGCTCCTGTAATAGCTAGCAGAATGTACTTTCAGATTCAACCACACTTCTCTCTGCTGTGAGATCTTTGAATTTGGCAGATATCTTATTATAAGGGACGTGATATGGGTAGACCATGCCATTATCATTGGATATCACAGTATAGGGCTTATGCACATCTACAACTAAATTTCTTTTCGAAACTCTATTTGGCCTACCATAGCTAACCAAACCTTAGTTGCGTAGGTGCATAAAATACAAACACCACAACAAATAGCACAACACATAACAAGAAAAACAACATTACATACGTAACAAAAAAGAGATGAGGTGCAATGCTATAGATACTAATTTCACTTAAGTATAGATGCATTGCAGAATAATACATTAATTTCATTAGACTCCATTCTCAAACTTTGTTACAAGAGGCATTCAACTATTTGTACCTTTAGTTCATATGATACAAAAAATACAAAAGCCATCGTTTAATCTTCCAACTCTTCAACTTCTAATCTATTTATCTTAAATTTGTTGTATGTTGCTTCAACTTCTCCATACTTTCTGCATTGGATATTCCACAACCTGTCAAAATCCTTTCTCTCCAAAAATCGTAACCTGACATTATAGTTTTTTCTATGGCCTGCAACTAAACCTTGTGTATCCACACCAGTTTTCAAATAACCCACGGCTCTAGATATTCAAAATTCACACAGCCTAACCTTGTTGGTCTACATATGTCTTTCACTTCCTACAACCTAATTTTGTGGGGCTTGGTCCTTCAATCAAAATTCTTGCAACCTAACCTTGTAGGTGTTAGTTCTTCCTATTACCCCCCATTTTGCATGGGTGTCCACTTTTGATTCTTGTCAAATATCCAATTGGGGGTTACATCTTGTTGGAAATTTGATACCTTAGATGACTTTATGGATCTTCATGCTAGTAGCTATGGGATGATGGTTGGATATTCAATGATACATCTCTTTCATTTGGATCACTTTCATATGACGTATTGAAGACATTTAGAGTGTTGGTTACGTCATTTTACTTTCATACTTAGGATGACATGATTGATTGCATGGATGGTCACTTCATAGAATCATTTTGATGATTGTTTCATGCATGGAAATCTTAGATAATGATTTAGGTAAACAACCCATTCACTCATATTTGAAGACTATTGCAGACTCACAAAAAATCAATATCTTAGGCCTGAATTCACACGGCAGTTAAAAGCATGCATTTATTCTTCCATCTGATGAAAAACAACACATGGATCTGCCCACCTTTCAACAGGGGTTTGTTGCAATGTTAGGTCTATTGTATATTTTTGTCCTAAAGATGACATTGATGTGTTTGTAGCAACATGGCATCGGATTTTGAATGCACCACTAGTAGATCCTTCATCATATTACAACATTACAGGGTATATTAAGATCTAAGATGGTGATTTTGCTACCTAAAATAATGTTGACCTGTAGCATGATCTATGCATTTGGTTAATGATATGATGGCAGCTAGAGGATAATATTGACAGTCAGCTCAGCATGATAAAGTTTCATCTCTTCAACAGAAAAAATAAAAAATAAAAAAAAATCAACATTTAATCCATCATTATCATGTGTAGTATGGAAGTCAGATGAAAGGTTTTTAGACTACCCTATTGGCTATTTCTATTTCTAGTGTGAGGGTCGATCCAGATTGAATATCCCTGTAGATCTGTAACTACACCCATGGAGAGATAAAAATAAACTTTTATCATATCAAATTTCAGTTCAAGGATTCAACAACTGGCTTTCCTCAAAGTAAGGGTCCACTCTAAAGTTGCAAGCAATGGTTGAATCCCTCTTTCCATGGTTATAATTGTCATTATTATTTTTCTTTGTGTGCAGTGGTCTTTCAATATTTCCTTGTAAGTGTTCCACTATTCCCACATCGAAGGGAAATGGAACCTATTATGGGAACCTTGCAACAACTATGACTTTCAAAATTTTGAAATAAAGAGATTGGAGGTAAGAATTTTTGTGCACCCCAAAATTTTATGGAACCAGAGGTTGGAACATAAGCGAATATCTGAAGCATATTATTGTTCTATTGAATTCCATATAACCCTAAAATACTAACCCTTGAAAACATCTAATTGACCAACTCAAATTTATTGCACATTTAGACCTAAATTACTAGGTTCTAATGGAATATGCTTTGAGAATTGGATATAAAAAAGGGTAAATGTAGAAAGGTCAAGTATGTCTAGAAGAAGACTTGACCATTTTCAAATCCTATTTTTAACTTTCCTACATAGAATGGCTTATATTTTGGCAATTATGTAAAAAAAAGTGAAATTGGGGAAAATGGAAACTTTTGTAGACCTGTAATTCATTGCTCATAATGAAATGTAGAAACCTGGAAATGTGGAGAGATGAGAACCCTGGGACAATTCACCTCCCTTGCTGCAAATTCCATTGAAATAGCTTGTACAAGGATTAGTGTGTGTTAACCCTCATATTTGTAATGTCCCCATTTTGACCCCCTTTGCATTAAATCGTAAATGATGTAAATATTGTTATTTAATCATGGTGAGGAGCTCAAGGCCAAGGCCCCGCCATTGATTTAGCATTTTATGTATCGGCAATTAAAAAAAAAATAGATGCCTATGGTTCTTGTTCTAGATAGGCACAATGTAAATTAAGACGTCATGTAAATACGAATTTTAATGAAAAACCCACAACTGGCTATGCAATGCAACAAAGAGATGGGAGCATGATTCTACAAGGAATAGGGAGGGAAATTATTCAAACCCTTGAGCCAATGGTGTTAATCCATGTGTCAATGAGAAAACCCATAAACCACCAACTACCCATTTTGGGTTATGCACCCAATCATTTAATTCTTCCAGAAATTGGTTGAGGCAGTTAATGCCTTGGGAATGAAGAGGTATGGAAACCAATTTCGTGCATGGGCAAGCCATCAACCTGGAAAAACGTACTTTTTCTTCTGGGGCAAGAAAATACCCACGAAATGGTGCCCAAAGCCATTCTGAACCCATAGTCTTTCCTCTCTCACACAGTCTGAGCTAGCTGGGCTTTCCCCATCATGTTTTTTTTACCAATTTCCTGCATTTTTCCATAGCTAGGGGCTCGTTTTTGTGTTACACAGTGGCTGGGAGAAAGGGAGTCACGATTTGGGGGTTTATAGAGGTCATTTTTTCCCCTGAAATGTAGAAAAACGTTTTCTGAAAATGAATTTGCTCTCCCGGGGTTTATTCCCCATCTACCAATTTGTTTTGGTTGCCCACGTTTTTCAGCACTTGTGTTTTGTTATAGGGTGCATCCCTGTGTTGGTTGGAAATTATGAACAAGAATTAGGAGTGGAAGTGGACCAGAATTGGCTTGATAAACCTAGTGAGGAGGTAACTTCTCAAGAGTATCAAAAGGGTTGGTTGCTCTTCTATGCACACCTTGAAGAACACTAGAATGGAAGGTATGGCCTGAGGGACTATGTATTAGTGAAGGGAATGCTTCCTTGTGCCAGGTGTGTAGGTATTGTGGGGACCAAGCTAGATAGATCTTGCAGAGGGTGCCCATATCTCTATGGATGATCCCACTAGCTTAGCAATTCTTCCTTCCATTGCCTAACAGCCTAATAAACCCAACTGTAGCTTGGCTTGGCTGATTTGGTGTATCTTTGGGCTATGTGTGAGTCTGTTGTTCCCTGATTCCTTGTAGAGATCATGCCCATCTCGGGGGTGGCAGTGTGTTGAGATATTGATGATCACAACTAGCCTATGGTTGGGTGGAACGTTGCAGTTGCATAGCCAGTTGCTTGGGACTACTTTGTTATAAGATAAGTATTCTCTTGTGTTAACTTTGCAATTATTTATTTGATGAATATCTTGAATGTATGATGGATGTGTAATTGAAATTACTTCCGTTGTGTTTTCTTATAATTATACATTTCCATATGTCTTTTTATATTATGTGAATGCTTATTTAAAAGTTCATGGGGCTAGATGCCCAGCTTTAGCATCACGTTCTCTCTATCATGCTGGTATGATGGGAAGGGACATTACAATATTCCATGTACAATTTGAGATATCCATGAGGCATGGTGAATCTCACATGATAGCAAATTGGGTTTATGGAGGCATATTTGAAAGGGGTGTCTAAAAAAGAGGGTTAAATCTATATTTTGAGGACATTTAGCACCTTACAATGGGGTCTCTATCTCCATATGGATCCAATGTTAACAAGTGATATTATACTTCAAATTTTCACAAAATTAGAGTCATGTCCATGATCTACCTATGTATAAATTTTTCATGGTTAATTTTAAACCAAACCTCCAAGCATGTAGTTGGAATCCTTGGAAAGAAAAGAATTTCCACTGTCATCATACATAGTTACCATGCCTCCCCCAAGCTTGAAAATGCATTTGTTGATTAGGAAGGGAATTTTCCTTTAATTGTCTTGCACGTTCAAAATTGGCAAAAATGGCCAAAATTAATTTTTGAGTGCCTCAAGTTCATAAAAGAAGGAATCATCAAAATTTCGATTTTTTGCATCATGATACTTGTCACCAATTTTATGAGGATTGTGAGTCAAACTCGCCAAATAATGAGCTTAACTTGGATTGGGTAGGAAATTGTTTTTCATGAACGACTTTTGTCAAACTTGAGTTTGACCAAGTTTGATGATCAACACAAGTTTGACTCCATCAATGCGAGTTTGATGTTCAACACAATTTTGTCTCATGGTTATCCCTAACTATGATCAATCACTAATCTAACATATTCAAACTCGCATGACAACCTATTAAAACCTATTTTTTACTTGAATTCGATCAATTTTAGCTCTACAAAGTGCATTTCTCCTCTATCACATGATTTTCTTGTGTGAAATAGAGTGAAAGGAGGTCACATTGGCACATCTTAGGGAGTCCATAGATGTTTGTTGGAAATCCATTGACACATCTAGGGAAAATGGGGCATCAAAGCAACAAGTTTTTTTTATGCGCAAGCTTTATACCAGTTGGGAGTAATTGTTACATTATCTTTTTTATCATATAAGGTATCTTAACACAATTTTATTCTCCATTATTTGTTGTCCTTAGTTAGTTAGGGTTAAATAACAACTATTTTTAGGGCATTTTACTATTTTTGGAGTTATTATTTAGTTTTGCTTCTCTTCCTACTATTGGTTTTTCAAGGGTTTCAAGTCCAATTTTCAAGGTTTTTCCTTTTTTCTGTCCATTATTCCTCCCAAATAACATCAACCCCTCCTTGCCACAAAGTTATTGATAGTGAAAATGTTGAGAAGGACTTTACTTGGATTCATTGTGAAAATATCCAACCCCAAGATCAAAATTTGTTTTCTCCAAAATAATTATAGCCACACAAAAGATGATTTACAGCCAAATACCTCTCATTTTGAAGTGCAATTTCAAATTTTGACAAGAAAAACTCAATTTATAATATAATTTATGCCCAAAATTATTCGATTTTGTTCAAAGAGTGTCGACAGGTTTTTCATTAAGTAAGACAACCCCCATAAACTACAATGGGATTTGTATTTTCAATAAAGACAACTCGTTTTCATATTTTATAGTAAAATAAACTCAAATGGTGGATTTATTCAGATTAGTTGCAAAAAATAAAACATAAAATGCCTTATCCCTAAATCCAAATGACCTCTTTTTGAGAAATTTGACAGAGTAATGGGGTTTAATGACAAGATACTGACTGATTTTGGGGACATTGTGTCCTCTTGGAAACCTCTGCAACCCCTCTGTGTCCTTCTTGACCCCTTGGTTTCCTCCTTCACCTTGTAACCCCTATGCGTCCTCATTCACCTCCTTACAACAAACCTCTAGGCTCTGCACTTGGTGAGGCAAGTGCAAATCAGTGAAAATGCAAATGTTGTGCGTGTGCGGTAGGGGAGGTAACCCCTTGGATTCCTCCTTCACCTCGCGAACCCTATTCGTCCTCCTTCACCTCCTCGCACCAAACCTCAGGGCTCTACGCTTGGTGAGGCAAGTGAAAAATGGTGAAAATGTGTGTGCAGGAGGGGAGGTAAGTTTCATATAAGGTAAGGTTCAAATGTTTGTTTTGTTTTATATTTTTTTTTTAATTTAAATTTAAATTATTTATTATTTATTATTATTATTATTTTACTATGATTAATATTTATTTTTTATGTAATGTTTTATTTGAAAAATAAATTTTAACTTAAAATGAAGAACCATGATGAGTAGAGAGTGGGGGTTGGTACTAGATATATGGATCACACATGTTTCCAACAATTCATGAATGAACTATTCCATCTCATTTTTGTGTGTAATAGGATTTTGATATTGGTGCACATTGGTTGGTTGGATTCCTATAATAAATAGAATTACATAATCATGCTCCCCACATGAGAGTGGCAGTCTTGTAGCCTTGTTGGTGTTTTGTTTGAAACCAACTACATTTTAATATGAACTCATTGGTAACATTCTCAGTAGGTGATATTTTCTTGAGGGGTGGATAAATATGATATGGACATTGATGCTAATTATGTTGCACATTGCTTATGGAGAGGTCTCAAACCTTATATTGGACTCCTTGTGCCACCCATTGCATTGATTTCATGTTAGATCTAAGTTTTCATGTGTGTTAAAGGGTTCAAACAAATTGAACAATGAATCAAAGGGGCGGCGATCTTATAGACAAAATATACAACAACAAAGAGGATAAACAATAGTCATAAATAAGATAAATTTGGGGTGAATCTTCTTGTCACTCGTGTGTACAATTAGCAACCTACAACATGGTACCTTAACTCCAATCTCTTTGCAACCTTTAAACAATAGTAAAAGAATAATTTTATAGGTTTGAGAGTAATAACCAATAGAAAGTGTCTACCATATTGAGGATAATATGGTACATACCATGGTTTAATCCTAACAGAAGGAGTTATCAGAAGTGATTTATGGATCTAGGTTATTAACGCTCAACTTTTGAGAGGTTTTATATGCCACCTTTGGAGGAGCCTCCCCTTTGAGGTCTCATTGCATGGAGTAAATAGCATTCAAGGGAACCCTAGCATTGCACATTTATCTTTATAGAACACCTACACATGAGTGCATGGAATTTTTTTCATAACATTTAACCTAGAGGTGTTATATCCATTAATTTGTGCCTTTATTTGAAGAACGTTCCACTTTGTATGGTTTCTATCCTACTTTGTGGAGGATTCTCACCCATTTGAAACCAAATCCCACCTAAGGAGGTTTCTTATGCATGATTTATGGAGAGGAATTCGATTTTTGGGGTCTTATTGAGCATTTTGTGGAGTTCGTTTGCATTTGGTGGATCCACTTGCTATAATGCCCACTTTTTAGCATGACTTTGCATGCATTGGAGTTCTAGCCTTTGGAGGCTATTTTGAGACTTCTTAGCATTACTTTATCATTTCTTGAAGGAACCCCCTCTTTATTGGGATTTTATGGATCTTTGAGACTATGCATGTAGCATTTACCACCCTATATTGAGTCTAGAAACCCTCCCATACCGTCACTACACGTGTCTAGTATAACCATGCAAAACTCCAGTCTGTACAACCACCCATTGAAAAAAATTCAACGTTGGCCCCATTCGATACATTAATTATTTAAAATTAAGAAAAAAATATACTTTTCTTTACATTATACAAATCCACTAATTAGTAATTGAAATATCCCAAAAAATAACACATAAATCTTATAACTTGATTTTGTGTCTTGGTTAATCGACACATGTTCGATTCAAACCATTACCACTACAACCTCGAGGAATACCAATGCTTCTGCACATGTAGAACATAAGATTAGAAAACTAATTTTCAAATATAACCAAGTTAATCAACACAATGAACAAATGGTACGTGAGTGCATTTACTTTAACCCATAAACATTGCGTACCTCAACTTTTCAACAATTAAATATCATTCATCTTCTTCTTCATCCAACTCAACATCTGTATCAGGACCTGGTTCTGAATAGATATTGATGAAAGGATCATTCACATCGTCATCATCATCAAAGTCATCTTCGCTAATATAGTCATCCATATCGTCAATGAGATCATCATCTGCTACATTTGCATGATCAACCTCTTCAACTTCTTCATCTAACACATCGACTGCAGCCTGATCTGAATCATCATCTTCTTATTCTTCTCCCTGATTATCTTCATCGTCTAGTACATGATTATACTTTACTAGTCTTCATCTTGGATCGTAATGAACAATGTATGACCAACCTGCTTTACCTGGTACCTCGGAGTAGTAGACTTGCTCACAATGACTTGGAAGAACATATGGATCTGTACCCAGTTCAATTGCCCTTGTGTTAACCATGGTAAATCCATTAGCATGCTCAATAACAGTTCTTTCAGGATCATGTTCATGCATCCATAGCCTGTACCACTTCCATAGCATGCATGCATCCATGTGATTTTAAAGGAATTAAAATCACACTCAAGAATGTCCTCCAAATAGCCATAGTACCTATTCTCGGTTTCTTCTGGATGTCTATCACTTCTAGAGGAAACATTGGTGACCTTAAACACTGCAGTTATCCCACAATCCGAGGTTTTCCTGTTATCATTCAACTTTTTGATATGAAATTTACGACCATTACACCACATAGCCTTGTGATGTTTCAATTGCAACATTAACATGTTACAAATACACTGTGAATTAATAAACATCATATAGGAGTTAGTAAATATAATTCGAAACTTAAACAAACGAAATGTAATAATTGGAAAAATGGATCGAAGTAACTAGAAGAAATGTGGGTAAAAACATTACTTGCCCTTTTATCTTGTAAATCATAGGCTAAATCAACTTCTCTTTGCGACGTAAGGTCAAGAATTTGATGTCGAAGACGATGAGCTCTTTTAATCATGTTATTGACCCCTTCCCATGATAACCTACCGAAGAATTCTTCACAATCTTTTATCCAATTCTCCATCCAATCAAGGTTGTTTGCAATGTATAAATGTAAAGCATCCCACACTTGACCAACTATATGATAAAAAACAATTCAATTTCATAATTAATTAGATCATCATTAAAGGAACATATTTTAATATAGTTGAAAATGAATAATTATTAAAAAGAGTTAAAATCAATATGATAACATAAAATTGGAAAAATCAAATGTGTAACATATTAATTCAACATTAATGTATAATAATAATTACCTTTCATAGTCCTCAATGTACCTCTCCCCAGTAGGACCTCCCCTTCAAATTTGTTGGTGGAGTCGAGATGCCAAATGTGAAGCACATTCATATTTTTTGCTATTTTAGGTAGATATTCACTAAGGTACACCATGCATTGATATACCATTTATCCTTCAACCAAAGAACCCTTGGGACGTGCTCTTTGTCTAACAAAATCCTTTAATGACTTCAACTGCCTCTCCACCATCCACATCGACCTTGTGTGTATTGGTCCACAGAATTCAATCTCCTCAACTTGGTGTATGAGGTAGTGTTCTTGTGCATTGAAAAATGCTTGAGGTAGATATTGTTGGATTTCACACATTAGTCATGGAGTTTCTCTCTTCCAATGCCTTATATCTTCTTTATGGATTTCTTTTGATGAAATCCACCTACAAATGATGCAATAAAACAATATGTCAAGGCATATATAATATTTGCGGGAAAAACATATTATATGTCAATAAGTTCTGCTGCAGACCACAGACCAAGTACATTTTCCAAGTAAAACATTACTTACCTCGTGTATTTTCCAAGAACATAAATAATATGTTTTATATTGTTGTCAAAGTCATTTGGGAGAGACAAAGGTAGAACATACTGTATCAAAAAACACATAATTATTAATATTTATTTCTAGATAAGAGAATAAAATTAATAAAATAGTGCATACCGATAATGAAATATATTATAGACTAATGATTACCTTAATGAATGTATGCCAATCATGTGTTTTAACCCCTGTAAAATCACCTTTTTTCATCAAGATATTATTTATGTTTGACGAAAAACCCGTCGGAAACCTGATATTTTTTATGACCTCTCTTACAACATTGCTTTGTTGCTTTGTCAAGCACTAAGGAAGACTGAAATTCTGTTGATGACCATCGCCATTAGAATTAATGATCACACTTTGCAATGCGTGATTATATTCTTGGATGTCACTACAAATCTTTCCAATTCTTTCTTTGTCAATCCTTCCATCTAATATTCGCCATAACATTTTTGTTATGTTCTTCCCGATATGCATTGTGTCAAACAAATGAACTATTTGCAGGTGCTCGTAGTATGGAAACCTACTGAACTGAATCGGGTAAATTTTGATTCCTCGTGTGCCTTAATGACATTCATGAAACATCAACAAAATCAAATTAAAACCAATTAATCAATAATGGTATAGCATATCGCGTTGAACATAATTCAATACAAAAAAAAAATTGGCATACCTTGACGGTTTCTATTATATTCCACCTTCCATAGGTGAGGTGTCATTCTTCATGGTTTTTTTCCATTCTCTTCTTTACTGTTAAGTTTTTCTTTGTCTGTAGTTCGATAACTATGGTTCTTAGGAAGAAAGTGCCTATACTCATCGAACACTTCCTTTGCTAAACTCCTTGAACGACGAGATTTTATCCTGGGACCGCAAAATGGACATGCAAATTTACACTTGGTTTGAAGACCTACAAGATATATGAATTGGTGTAGCAAATTAGCATTAAAATTTAAAATAATGCATGATATTATCAACAGATATATAAAATATTAAGGAACAAAAGAAAGTAACAACATACCACAAAAATGTGTTAACCCAGGAGCATCATGAATTGTAAATGCAAGTATTCCATGGAATTGAAATCGTCTTTGCCCGATTGGTCTAGAAATATCATATATAGTGACGCCATCCCATAACTTCAACAACTCATTGATAAGAGGCTCAAGATATACATTCATATCTTTAACCTGGTACTTGCCTAATTGGTCAAACATACATGATAAATTATATTTAGCGCCTATATGTCGTTATATATAAAAGACATAATTATCATGCACGAAACAAATCAATGAAATATTTATTGATCAGACTTTCAATTAAAAAAAACCTATTAATTAAATACCTCGAACAATCATTGCCAACATTGTGTGCTCTCTCTTGATTGACATCCAAGGAGGAAGGTTATTGTTTATAACAAAAATAGGCCACACTGAGTAGGTAGAACGAAGCTCTCCAAATGGATTGACACCTGTTGGGCCCTGGAATTGTCCATTTTTCATCACTTACCGACATACCTTTCATCCATTTTCTTACCATTATTTCTCATTTTTCATTCCATTTTTCATTCATTTGTTGTAGCTGCGCGTTGAATAGCCTGCTACTTCCATTGATGTTTTAAGTGGTTAATAGTGATTATTTTCTTTTATCTTTGATGAATTAAAAGACTATTATGCATAATTTTACTAATGATGGTTTGTGGAGTGAGTTGTCACGTACAGGACGCTCATAGCCAGCTGTTACAGCCTTAACCAAAAACGCATGCCACATAAGAACACCTTGATTTGCATCTTGATTTGCGGAGAGATGGAAACGAATCTCAAAAATATGAGACATGGGTTTTGTGCGTAACATCCGCATTTACCTGACTCGCGAGGAACTCGCCCAAACAAGCTACGGTTTGTGCTATACAGGTGGTTCTTTGAGAGGGTATTTTCCAGATTTGGTGTTGCGGCCGGCTCCAAAGTTGCCAACAGTTACGGCCGTGTTCCAGCTGTTGCAGATCACAAGCTGGGGGTTCAGTTCTTCATTTTCATGAGATAATTTTATGTATAAATATGTAATCAATCTCATTAAGAAAAGGGGATAGATTGATAGAGATTAAGCATGATAGATTAGGCAGGATAGGAGATGCAAGATAGGAGAGAACACAATGTTATGATGTAGGATTTGATCCAGATCTATTGTAATTCTTCCATTATGATAATATATGCTGGCAGTTTCTTAATTCTGGAGTTGTAGACTTTAATTGTGGAGATCCAGATATGCTCAATGGAGGAAGGGCCCTCTTCCCTGAGCAGATGCTGGTAGTGTTAATTGTAAGTGTTTTATTTTGTAGATCTGTTAATTGTTAACTTATGTTTTCATTCATTAGATTTATCATAGTTGTTTTATTATTCAGTTCATGTTTTATTCATTTGATTTATCATAGTGTTCTTCTGTTAATTCATTTTGATAGATCGTTGGCCAACTTAGCATTGCTTTCAGGTTTATGTAATTAGATCTTATTTCATGATAATTTATTTTGTTAAAGTGTGATTAGATTTACAGTGTGATTTTATGAATAGGCTGAGGATTGATTTACTTTCAAGCATGTGTGATCTAGTCTACAAACAATCACGATTGCATACCAATAGATAACAATGCCAGGTAGAAATTGTACTTGCATATATTTTGCACGATAGCTTTGAAATAAAAGACTTCCTCGGGTTGATAATTTATGTTTAGCACTCTGCATGTTAATTTTTAATTAACTGGCATATAGTGGGCACGACATTTTGGCGCCATTGCCGGGGAAGTTATCAATTGTGCAATAGTACATCTGACATTGTTTTGCAGATGCATTGTTAAAATAGGGCATGTAGGTTGCATGATTACATTTCAGTTTATTGAATTTATTTTGAGTGTTAATTTTTTGTCTTTACATTCTGTTTTATTTCATTTTCAATCTTGGCAACATAAATCTTTTCATTCCCCTTAGTGGTGTTGTAAGCACCACCCATTCTACTAACAAGTTGACAGGAACATTCGAAGGAGGAGCCTCAAGATAGTGCACAAAGAATCTAATGAAGAGATGGTAGGTGAAAAAGATGGAGAAGTTGTTACCTTCGAATTTTCCATCAGAGATTCGAGAGGAGTGGCACCAACGAAAAGAATTCCCTCACGTGTTCTACCAAATTTTCATGGTTTGGAAAACGAAGACCCTGATGTATTTTTATTTCAATTTGAAGTACTTTGTAGAGGATATGGTTATTGTGCTAATGATCAAAAGTTAAATGTATTTCCCCTTACTCTAAAAGGAATAGCCCTCCGATGGTTCATGAGCCTCGGTGGGAATTGTATACAAACTTGGGAAGACATGAAACATGAGTTCTTGAAAAGGTACCAAGATTATTGCAGGGTCAATGAAGACATCTTCGAAATGATACAAGGAGAAGAAGAGAGTCTGGAGGAATACATAGAACGATTTCAATATAACCTCCAAAGATCCAAACAGAGGAAACTGGCGAAGGAAATCTTAAAAACACTTCTACTCAAGGGAATCCAAGCTGAATGTTTAGAAATATTGAATCTGATCGGAATAGGTAATGTATTTCAGTTAGCATATGATGATATTTGTGAGTTATGTAGAAGGTATTCAAGAGGAAACTTCAAGACTGGTAAGAATTCTAAGGAACTTTTATCTCTATTTTTGAAATCTGCTGCAAAAACAAGAGTTTTACGAACTGAAATCAACAATTTATTTGACATTTCTAAAGCTGATTTACAATTGGGTGTTTTGCAGGATAAGGAAAAGCAGGAGGAAATAAGAGAAGCAAGGGATTTCCCTTTGGATAGTCTTGAAAGTTGTGGTATATGTGACTTGAATCATTCCACAGATCATTGCCACTCCTTACCAAGGATGAAAGAAACATATCAAAGAGATCTGGGAGTTGCAGCCAACTCGTTGCAACAGTCATGTCAACCATCGCCTACATCTATGGTTCAAAATTCTATCCCTCCATTTCCTTACTTTCATACTCAGTCATTGAATACTCTTCCACCATGGCAATTGTTGCAGCCTCAATTTAACTCTTACCTACCTTATCCACAAGGTTGGAATGCCCCATCGTATGATCATATGGCCACTCTCCCTCATGCTGCAACACAAGTTCGTCCTTCAATATAAACCTCACAAATCAATCATCTACATCAACCACATCTATCTTCTCATCAAACTCCTTGGTACCCAACACAATTTCCTGTCCAATCCACCCTCCACCCTAACCATAATAAAGCAGTACAGTATGCTTACAATGTTGAACTGCAAAATGTTCCTACATTTCCCTCTTGTTCTACCTCATCTACACCGCTGCAAAAAGGCTGTGCATTGTTGCAGCAAATCCATATGAGGCCTGAACATGTTTTAAATCCAAGTTTTGCAGATGGAGTTTCTTCTAGTCCTCATAAGCAAGCAGACAAGATCAACAATACACACGTAATATTTGATGGAGAACAGCCATTGGAACCAAAAGCATCATTCACATCATTAGATCTGAAACTCTTATGCATTGAGGAAGATCAGTTTAATAAGGATCTTCATGGTGTAACATCCATGAGCAATCAAGGGAACAAAGACTATATTGAAGCTTGGTTTCAATCTGTCATCGGTCTGCAGCATCATTCCATGCTTCACCAATTCTTGGCACCATCATTTCAAGGGAAGTTGATCTCTCGTATCCTAGAATTCATAAAGTTATATTTTTCTATTAGGAGTATGAGCATACTTGAGTCACTTTTTCGAAAATGGATTCATTGGAAATATGCATACACTTGAATTTTTTTTTTATATTTCCAAGTAGAATAGGGTAGGATAGAATAACAGAATAAAACCATGCTTTTGTTTGTTTTTTATTTTTATTTTTGAATAAGTATGCTCTATTACTGCGCCTTGTTGCGATCTGGAAGATCAGAAAGTAGAAAGATAAGGAATGGGTATGAGATGTTTTCATGAATGCTTCGGAATTGTTGACTATTTGAACAAAAATGCTCAAGTCCTTTTTGTCATCAATTTCTCAATTTCAATTTGTTTCTATTTATTACAAATAAAAATAAAAATATCATGAAAACAAAATTACAGTAATTAGGGAAAGTGAATGAAGAATCCACAGGAAAATGAGCCCATGATTATGGAACCCTTCAAGCTTGAAATTTGACATGAATTTGTTAGCTGCAACACCCAGCTGTGAGTGATTACTCTTAGCTACAATAATGAGCTGCAACACTAGCTGTGACAGGGAGCTGCAACATCCAGCTGTGACTGTGTTACAGGTAAAAATTTATGAGTTTGAGATATGTGTGTGTTGCACATCATGATATGTCTTTAGTTTTTATTTTCCATAAAAATTCACATGCTTTATTTCAACATTAGGTCATTTTTTAAGAGTTGCAGCTGCGGCTGCAACAAACCGTGTAAGTCAATTTAGGTGCTCAATGCTTGAAATTTTTGGTATGGATGTGTGTTATATTTAAATTTACATCATTAAAATCATTCACACCTATTTCGATCACTTTTTGGGGGTTAAATTTAATTTATTGGATTTTTGTGACATTTTGGCTTGAAAATTTTACTGAAACATAGACGGGATAGTCCATTTTTGGGAGACCAAATGAACTTATTTTTAAAACTTGTTTACATCCCAAGTATCCCTTTGAATCTAGTTTCCAAAACAATTTGAATTTTTACAATTGGGTGTCAAACGAAAATTTTATGGCCAAAATACTAACAGGATGTCAAGCTGGCAGCTTAGGAACAGAGCTGGGACAGTCAATTTTTGGATGCCTTATTGGACATATTTTGCAAACCTGTTTCATTGGTATACTCCCCTATGAATCTAGTTTACAATTCAATTTGAATCACTCCATTCCGATGTCGTATGCAAATTTTATGACCAAAATACTGACTGCTTATCACAAATCTGCATTCCTAAAAGTATATTTTCTAGACTGTTCATTGGCTTATTTGACCCATCAATTCTTGTTGGATTCAAAACCTGTTTCTAACGGAGATACCTAAATGAATCTACTTTCATCTCCAATTGGAATCACATCAATCCGTTATCAAACGAAAAATTTAAGCCTAAAACCGTGACTGTTGGTCTAGTCCAGAATTCAAAAAAACACCTTGTCATGCAAGTTGTTAATGAGTGATTTGGAAGATCATTGCATAGAATTTTAAAAACCTATTTCTAATGGAAATATACCTATGAATTTACTTTCATTTGGCTTTTGAATCACTCAAATTGGACAAGGAACGAAGAAGCTATGATCAGAATACCGTTGGTGAGTCTAGATGGACATTGCTCTGCCGCAGGTATAAAATGGATTTTGCTTTGTTCATTTTTCTTTGGATTTGTTTTATAAGTAATTGCTTGTTGTTTTTTTCATAAGTGTTGGGTGAAGAGAGACCAATCATCTCTCTTCTTCCATCATCTCATGTTTTATTACAGGCAAATGCTAGGTTTTGCAGGTCCTTGGAAGAAGAAGGTCAATGCATGCACGAGTGACTCTTGGAGACTTTTTATCAATTTGCAATTGGATTGAGCACATAAAAAAAAAAAAAATGGAGAGATTGATGTGCAAACCATACAAACTCCAATGTTTCCGAAGTCAAGTCCCATTGCTACATGCCAGAAATCATTTTTAGACACCTGTCATCCCACTTGTTGCTAAAAGAAACCCCTCAAGAAGCCAATTGCCCTATGGTAGATTCATTCACTCTCCTCATTTCAAAACCCTAAAAATCCATTCATGTCGAAGTCCCATTTTCCACTGCTTATGTAGTCACCATAACCATTTTATTTCCCATCACTACTACATCATGACTTCACATATACTTTCCGCTTCTAAGTTTCATGTTGGTCCTATTTTTCACTATGATTCTTCACAATCATTTATTTTGTACTCGTATTGGATGATGTGGAATGCATTAAGGTCCACCTTCCAATGGTCTTGTCCCATCGACTCCGACACATCATCTGGGATCAAGATTAAAGTTTTTATAGTGCCCTGGTATCTGCATGAATCAATGGCAGATTTCCTTGTTGTTAATCATGGGGATTCATCAATGCCTCTTGATTGACAAATCTTGCAGGTGACTCGACTCCAGCACATCCATTCGTACCTGTCAAGATGCACTAAGGTACTTTAGAGCTCATTGTCATCAAAGGTGAGTTTCTTCACATTGGTTAACGGCATACATTAATGGCCGGTAATCCAATGATTTCTTTCCATGCTCGACTTCAGCACATTCATTCGCATGGTAAGAATTGTACCTCGGGTTTGTAGCAGCTGAAGATTATGTGATCTAATGGTTTCAACAATGACTTGCAGCATCATTTGTTCAGTAGTTTTGCAGTTGATTTGCAGAATAAGAGAAAGGGCTTTCTGCTTCTATGGTAGAATTTTTCCTCATCAATTGTCTCAGCAGTTAGTCTTACAGGCAACCAGCACAATATCATGGATCAAATTCAGTCTCATCCAGTTTCAGCTCTCATATACATATGTCTCAGCATCAAATCAGCCTACATAGCTCCAGCATACACCAGTCCATTCATGTCAACCAAGGCTTCCATGGAGGTAACACTTGAGGTAAAATAGCATGAGTTTTTTATTTATTAAAGATTTAGGGAAATGTCATGAAGAACCACTAAGCATTAGCCATTTGCATTTTCTAAATAGCATTTTATGTCCATCCATTCCCATCATTTCCCACTCAGTTTTAACACTTCATCATTCATGCACATCCACTTCAAGTTCCAACCCAACATCTCACTAACCCAACTGACCAAGCAAAAAAAAAAAAAAAAAGGGATACCTTATTGTTGTCACACAAGAACCAACAATAAGAAGTCTTGCTGTTGCCACACAAGAACCAACAGTAAGAAAATAAGTCTTGCTGTTGCCACACAAGAACCAGCAGTAAGAAACGGTGCTCTGTTGCCATATAAAAAATAATGAGGAGAAATAAAGCAGCTGATACACATCTTGAAGGAGAAGGATAGGCTGGACACAAGAACCTACAACAGAGGATGCATTTCAAAGATATGTATTTCTTGGTTCACCTAATACATAAATTGGTTCAAACGCATGGATATTGTGGCTGAAGAAGAATATAGGGGACTTAGTTGCAAGTTACATGAATGGCTCTTCTATCAAAAACCACATATCATCATTTTTAGTATATACAAGATAGAAGGAAAGTTTGAAAGTAATAATATCAAGTCTTATTACTGTAATTGTGAGGGATGGAAATCACAACATTCCTGTAGCAGTGCATACCAGGGTTATCTTGTACATTCAAGGCAGAGGAATGATAACATTTATGACTGGTTCTAATCTTTTATGGGCATATTTCAAAATCAGTAATTACAGCACATCTTTAACAGTATTGTGTTGTAGGTAAAAGATGAGACAATTTTATGACATTCCTTTCTCCACATGAAGGTTGGAGGGCTACAAAACTCAGTGGAATTTCCATATTTTGTCTTGGGGCAGCCACATCTTTGTTACTTCATCTTAATTACATGGTAAAATTGGCATTTGGATACCATGAGCTGATTTGAATTATGTTTGGTGCTATCACAAAGTTATATGCATGAGTATTGTTGAGTGATCGAGAGCCATAAAAATTTGATATATGCATTTATGTAGCAACATTCTAAACAGATCTATGCTATATTCTTCTCCATGGAGCAATGGGCCAGCTGTTACAAGTGAAATGTTTTTGAGAATTTGAGAATCATTGAATGCTACATATGTTAAGTTTGGGGGAGATGGCTACTTTCCAACTAAGAAACAAACTCCTACTTTCCATGAGGACATGAAAAATTATTCAGTTTGGGGGAGGAGCTACTATGCTTGTTGCTTTTTTATTCACATTCATAATTTGGATGCATATTGTTCTTCACATAAAATGCCTAATTTGAATTGAGCATATCTCACAAACCACGAATTGGATCCTCATGAAATTTGGACAGGGAATGCATAACAGCATGATGAACAACTGTGGCAAGTTTCAGCTCAATCCAATGCACGGGTTTCGAGAAAATGACCATTATTATCTACAGCCAATTCACATTTTTCTCGAAATCTGTGATGTGGGTTCATCTAATTTTTGGTGAGGAGATGCACTATAATGGTATTTACCTGCTTGAAAATTTTCATCCCAACCCAGTTTGTAGTTTTTGAAATATTGGCTCTGGAAGTTCAGCTGCAATACATTTTTATTCATGTTCAAAAGTGCAGAATTTGATTTGGGCATATCTTTCAATTGGTAAGTTAGATTCTCATGAAATTTGGACAGGGAATGCATAACAGCATGATGAACAACCGTGGCAAATTTCAGCTCAATTCAGTGTGCGATTTTCGAGAAAATGGCCATAATCACCTACAGCCAATTCGCATTTTTCTCAAAATCCGTGATGTGGGTTTGTCTAATTTTTGGCGTGGAGATGCGTTAGAGTGGTAGCTACTTGCCTGCAAAATTTCAGCCCAACCCAGTTCGTCGTTTGGGAGAAAATGGCTTTAGAATTTTCCCGTTCAAAAAGACTAAAACGCCGTAAAATATTGCCGTTTCCCGTTTTCCGACAGCTGCAAGTCCACCAAATTTGCCGCTAAATTTAGTGCTATTCAACCAAATTTGCCGCTAAAACCTTCTCCAATTTCTCTGCTAAAATTAGCTGCCCGTTTTTCGGCAGCTGCGACATCTTTTCCGGCAGCTGCAACATATTTTCCGGCGACCGCTTTTCGGCAGCTGTGACATCTTTTCCGGCAGCTGTGACATCTTTTCCGGCAGCTGCGACATATTTTCCGGCAACTGCCCGTTTTCTGGCAGCTGCGACATCTTTTCCGGCGGCTGCGACATCTTTTCCGACAACTGCAAGTCCACCAAATTTGCCGCTAAATTTAGCGTTGTTCCGCCAAATTTGCCGCTAAAACCTTCGCCAACTTCTCTGCTAAAATAAGCTGACTCCGCCAAATTTGCCGCTACATTTAGCGCTGTTCCGCCAAATTTGCTGCTACATTTAGCGCTATTCCGCCAAATTCACCGCTAAAACCTTCGCCAAATTCTCTGCTAAAATAAGCTGACTCCGCCAAATTTGCCGCTACATTTAGCGCTGTTCCGCCAAAATCTTTGCTAAAACCTTCGCCAAATTCTCTGCTAAAATAAGCTGTGACTTTGCCAAATTTCTACTAAAGAGCTGCGAATCCGCCAAATTTTCTGCTAAATCCTTCGCTAAGTAACTCTGTCAATTTGTGTTAAACTCTCTATTTCTTCTAGCTACAGCTGTGCAAATGGTAAAATAAAAGAACAAGTGAATGAGTTTTTTTTTCAAGTTGGATGCTACACAGGTATTGGGTTGCATGAGGACATGCAACAAGTTCAGTTTGGGGGAGATGTTGGGCCCTGGAATTGTCCATTTTTCATCACTTACCGACATACCTTTCATCCATTTTCTTACCATTATTTCTCATTTATCATTCCATTTTTCATTCATTTGTTGTAGCTGCGCGTTGAATAGCCTGCTACTTCCATTGATGTTTTAAGTGGTTAATAGTGATTATTTTCTTTTATCTTTGATGAATTAAAAGACTATTATGCATAATTTTACTAATGATGGTTTGTGGAGTGAGTTGTCACGTACAGGACGCTCATAGCCAGCTGTTACAGCCTTAACCAAAAACGCATGCCACATAAGAACACCTTGATTTGCATCTTGATTTGCGGAGAGATGGAAACGAATCTCAAAAATCTGAGACATGGGTTTTGTGCGTAACATCCTCATTTACCTGACTCGCGAGGAACTCGCCCAAACAAGCTACGGTTTGTGCTATGCAGGTGGTTCTTTGAGAGGGTATTTTCCAGATTTGGTGTTGCGGCCGGCTCCAAAGTTGCCAACAGTTACGGCCGTGTTCCAGCTGTTGCAGATCACAAGCTGGGGGTTCAGTTCTTCATTTCCATGAGATAATTTTATGTATAAATATGTAATCAATCTCATTAAGAAAAGGGGATAGATTGATAGAGATTAAGCATGATAGATTAGGTAGGATAGGAGATGCAAGATAGGAGAGAACACAATGTTATGATGTAGGATTTGATCCAGATCTATTGTAATTCTTCCATTATGATAATATATGCTGGCAGTTTCTTAATTCTGGAGTTGTAGACTTTAATTGTGGAGATCCAGATCTGCTCAATGGAGGAAGGGCCCTCTTCCCTGAGCAGATGCTGGTAGTGTTAATTGTAAGTGTTTTATTTTGTAGATCTGTTAATTGTTAACTCATGTTTTCATTCATTAGATTTATCATAGTTGTTTTATTATTCAGTTCATGTTTTATTTATTTGATTTATCATAGTGTTCTTCTGTTAATTCATTTTGATAGATCGTTGGCCAACTTAGCATTGCTTTCAGGTTTATGTAATTAGATCTTATTTCATGATAATTTATTTTGTTAAAGTGTGATTAGATTTACAGTGTGATTTTATGAATAGGCTGAGGATTGATTTACTTTCAAGCATGTGTGATCTAGTCTACAAACAATCACGATTGCATACCAATAGATAACAATGCCAGGTAGAAATTGTACTTGCATATATTTTGCACGATAGCTTTGAAATAAAAGACTTCCTCGGGTTGATAATTTATGTTTAGCACTCTGCATGTTAAGTTTTAATTAACTGGCATATAGTGGGCACGGCAACACCATCACCTGCCAAAGAAAGTTTAACATTACGAGGACCTTCTTTAAAAATTAGCCACTTTTCTTTGATGTATCTCAATGCAAAACCATCTTCAGGCATTCGAAGAACATCATCGCAACTTCTGTTCTTTGCATGGAAATCCATAAACTGTGCTATACTTTGACACCTGAACAACTGCTGGAAATGTGGGATTATCGGAATATAACAAAGAACTTTTTTAGGAACCTTTTTTGTCACTTTATCGGTTTGATACCTACTTGTTTGACATTGTGGGCATTCAATTTCTAATGCATATTGTCCATAGTATATGATATGATCATTAGGACATGCATCAATAGCTTGATACTCCATACCAAATGCTTTCATAATTACATATATCCCTCGATATGTGCGTGGTAAAATATTTGAAGTTGGTAATAGAAAATCACCTAACAATCTACAAAATTCAAAAGAATAAATCAATGAAAACAATATTAATCATCAATATCGCATCCAAACTTTACAAATTAGATAACAATAGCAACAATATAGGAAAAAAGTCAACCCTTTCTATATATAGATATTGTGAACATGCAGACAAAAATAAAAATAAAACAAATTACATACCTTAGTATCTGTGTCATACAGGTGTTTGATAATCCATTCAAAACCTTCAAGTTCAATAACAACAATATAGCAGATAAAAGATTTGTTTTTGAGCCTTCATAAAGAGTTTTACGTGACTTCTCAAGTAGAGGATCAACATCATCACTATCATCCTGGTTGTCCTCATCCATTGGAGCAAATGTGTCTTGGATCAATCTATGTATCTCATCTTCCTGATTTGTGTCACTAATGTTATCTACATCCATTATATCATAAGAAATAACTACTTGATCATGTTCAATATTCTGATGTAGAAGTTCGTCAGGCCGTGAATGAGTATTTCTACTAGTACTTGGCAAATAACTCTCTGGAATGCGACATTTTGGGGGCATTGTCTCTAAATTTACAAACAACATAGAAAAATTAGTTTGTATAGAACATATAGTAAAAAAAAAGACATTTTACTAAAATTCATGCAGACATGATGAATATTACAGTGAATATATTAACAATTGAACCCCAAAAATAGTCTTACCAGGGGACGATATTCATAACCCCCTTCGGCGTGCCCCTTCTCCCTAAAATGTCTTTCAGTTGTTTCTATTAAAAGTCTTCTTTTTTGCAAGCCCTTGCAATCAAAGCAAGGACAATAACATTTTCCATCTCCTCTCGCATCTAATGCAGCTCTAAACTGAGCAAGCTTCCTTGCATTTTCATTCATAGTGACAAATCCTTGTAGTGGTACAAGTAATTGTCTTACCTACACCATACAAAACAAGAACTTGTCAATTACATTAGATATTATAAGTACATTTATGAATATAGTATATTATAATCCAATATTTGCTATATTTATAAAGGAAAAACATGAAGACTAAAGTAAATATGAATGGAAAGATGGTTATAAGTTGGTTGTGAGAAAGTGAATTGAGAATGGAAAGATGGTAAGTTAATATAATCTAACGTTTAATGTGAACACTTGGAGGGAGATTGTACCCATGCAGTGGTTGGAATTTTAAATAAATATTCTTTCCATATTTTTAGGAATGCATTGTATCAAGAGCACTAAAATTAGAAGTGGTTCTAGTTGGTTACTAAAAAAAATGGTAAATGTCAAATGTTAAGGAACCAAAAATATTGGAAAATTGATAACTACTTGTATAGTTTGAAGACCTGATCATATAGTTTGACCACCAAAGAGGGTAGGCTCTTAACCAATATTGTAGAAGAAAGGATTGTAATAGATCCCAAGTATTATGTATGTCAAATGTTATATAAGACCTCAAACACACTAGAGATAGTACCAATTGCAAGAGAAAACAATTTCAAATATGTTGTTTTCAAAAAGCAAGTTAACATGACCTAAGCCAAAAAAACAAGTTCTTGAAAAAAATATAGCAAATTAAATGAAAATGATAGCAAGTTCTTGAAAAAAATATTAGAAAGGCAAAAAAGCAAGTTAACATGACCTAAGCCAACTCATTACTAAACAATATTAAAATCTAACCCTTATAAAAATATAGACAAAAAATTACACATTACTAACCTTGCAAGTTCAAAATCAGAACTATACAGAACATCCAAGCTCATATAATCACCCCGCAAGTCCAAAATCCGTGCTCAATGTGCCGCAAGAAAAGAAAATGTGAAAATCATCGTGAGAGTGTGTAGTTTATATAGCTTGACATTCGTCCCTATTTCCATGAAAAATGAAACCTAGATTTTTCGTCCCTATATCGACGAATGTTCGTGGAACTTTAAAAAACGTGGGTATTGACATGATTTTTCCGCCCTGACAAAAAAAAAGGTTAAAAAATAATTTTTTGAACCCACGAATGTTGAAAACGTGGAAAATTTTCGTGGAACAATCCTCCCATATGTAGTAGTGATGGAAGAAGCTATGGAGGTGATGGAAGACAACTAACTTCCTTTAACTGTAGAGAGATATGCCACTTGGAAATATTCTTCACTAAGAACCATGCCCTGTGCACAAACTGCCATAGCACAGAGCAAGCAACAGAGGATTTCTAGGACTTGTTGAAAAAATGGGAGGATAAGAAAGGTCATTTTAATATGGTAACCACCGAACCAAGCAAAGAGAATCATGGAAAGTATCTCGTGCAAGTAAATATAGTGACTCAAGGAGGCACTCAGAAAAGTGAAGATATTCTTGGATGTTGTGGTAGTGGAATACCAATGTAGTATAAGGTAAAGAAATCCACATAGCCTCCACCTAAGTATGAAGCTAAGGATCCGCTACAGATCCTATCCAAGGCACAAAGATTGGTCGAGGAAGTTGTGCAGTAAGAATAATACATGCACCAAGATAGATTGCGCCAAGAATATAAACTACGTATACCACATGAAGAAGAGGATTGTAGACAAACCTCATGCAAGGAAGAACTAATGCACAACATGCGGGATAAAGAATTGATATGAACTATGCAACACAAAGCTATAGAGTGCAAAGAAGAAGAACATAAAGGGATGTACAAGTGTCACTAGGAATATCTAGTAAGTACCTTTCTACGAAGTTTCTTGAATATATTGAATGGCCCACATGTTGTCAATAACGTAAAGAATATGGTTGTGAAGTTACTAATGTCTAATGAGGTCGAAGAACCTATTTAGAGCCACTTCCCGAAAGAAATGCACACAGGGTGGAAAAGAAACGAAGAACCAAAAAGGAAATCATGTTGTCCCTTGAGTTGGGAGGATTTCAAATGAAAGATGTTTAAATGATTAACTTGGGGATAGATGTGAACATTATTCCTAAGAAGACCTAGGAGTTGATGGTAAATCCAAAGATGGTATGGTCTCCCATGAAACTCATATTAGATAATCAATACAAGGTATTCCCTATCGAAGGGATAACCGAGGTGGAAGTAAATGTTGATGGCATAAAGACAATGGCATAATTTGAAGTGATTGAGATACTGTAGGATACTGATCCTTACCCATATCTATTAGGAATAGATTGGTCATTTGAGAACAATTCCATTATGAACTTGAAGAGAAGATGCATGCCCTTTTAATCAGAGGAACTGCACATAATGGATTATTTGGATGCCACAAAAAGAAAGAGGTACATAGATCCAATTAAGGATGAAATAAATAGTGACACGATAGAGATCATATACAATGTCACTATTAGGAAAGAAGATTGCATAAACATCATGGTGTATGGTGAGCTCAATTGGTGCAGTGTTTTTTCTTTTCATATTGATTCACAAAATGTAATAGATCAGTGGAAAAAATAGTTATATGAGGTGTTTAGAAGGAGATGCACACACATTACAAAGTCTGTGAGAAAGATTAGGTCAGAGCTTTGTGATCCACCAATGTTTGATGGAATAGAGAAAGTAGATAATTTCCTTGAACAGATGCAAGCCCTAGTTCTGAAGGATCGATGAGTAGAAGCAATGGATGGTGTCACTCGAGGAATTCCTACGTGCTGGTGAAAGACGCACATATAGGAGTTGAGAAATTGGGAAGCTATTGAAACATGCATTAAAGAAAGGTTCCAACCTCTTACAGAATTGGAGATTCTTAATAGATTCAAGGGAACTGAGAATCCCATAGAGCAGCTTGAATTCTCTTAGTAGAGATGGGAGACGAAAGGTGTACCAAGCAGTGAATGGGTGCACTACTTCTACCATGCACTAGATGTCATACCGCACAATTGGTATGTTCAACATGAACGAAGAAGGCATACCACAACTTGGGAGAAGGTGTCTACCAAATTTACTATCACATTTTGGCTTAGTACTAGAGATCCTAACCTATCCAAAGTTCTCCATCGAACGAAGAACCTCATTTTTGGAGAAACACCACAACATGATGTGTTGTAGAGGACAGTTTGTGCTTACCACCAGGACTTGGAATGGATGAACAAACCAATTTATTATTGGAAAGTTGAGATAAAGGAGCTTGAAGAAGAAGAGGATCCACACAACATACATATCAATAAGACTATCGAAGAACGTGCGGTGAATATTGAGCCATCCACCAGCATTGCACCAGAGTTTAGAGAGACTCTCGAGACAAATAAATATAACATTGGAACTAAGGAAGAGCCAAAGATGGCCATCATAGGCGACTAATGGGTCCAATAGACATTCCACCCATATAGTTTACCTTCTAAAAGAATATGAATATCTCTTTCAACAAACCTTCTCATAGATGAAAGGCATTGTAGGAGCTCTCAGAGAGATGAAGATTGAGCTGAAAGAGGGGTGAAGAGAGTAAAGAAGAGACCATATAGATTGAACCTGTGATACAAGGAAAAAGTGCACAAGTAGTAAGACCACATGTTGGATGCAGGGATTATATTTCCAATTGAGGAATCAGAGTGGATCATGTCAATGGTGGTCCAGGATAAGAAGACAGGGAAATTTGGATCTATGTGGATATGTGCAACCTAAATACAACTCCATGACCCATTCCCTACACCATTCATAGATGAGGTGTTAGAGAATTTAGGGGTTCGCAAAGTCTATTCGTTCACTGATGGATTCTCTAGGTACCATTAGGTTTGCATCGCAGAGGAGGATCGCAAGAATACCACTTTCATGATCAAGTGGGGCTCTTTTGACTATAATGTGATGCCCTTTCGGTTGAAGAATGTGCCATGAATATTTTCCAGAATAGTGGTGGCCACATTCAAAGAATTGATGCATAATTTTTTAGAAGTCTGTCAGAACAAATGGACAGTGTTCAGTCTATTGAAGGATCACCTGCAGGTATTGAGACTCATGTTAGATTGCTGCAAAAAAATGCAGATCCCTTTGAACCTAAATAAATGTATTTTTTGCACCCCATTTGGAATAATGTTGGGACATGATGTTAGAATTTCGATAATTTCATTCAAATATTATCTAGGATCCTACTAAGAGAATAACATGGACAACATAACAATCATAGACACAAGAGACACAGAGTTTCCTCGGGGAAAACCAAGAAGGTATAAAACCCCGTAACTTCCTCAGAGATAGAATAAGCACCAATACAAGGATCACAAAAATCAAACCCCAAAATATAGATGTCTTCAACATCTACTCCTCCTCCACTTGTGCGCACTCCTCTCTCTCAACTATGCGAGTTGGATGAGTGAGGGAATGAGTAAAAAGAGAGAGTCACACTCTCTATTTATACAACAACTTAACCTGCCTTTAACCCTAATTGGGTTGACTTCCTAAGGAAGCCTAATAACCCATCCACATGACTCATACAGGGATGACCCCACCAAGGTGGTCTAATAACCCATCAAATATAAGTTACAACACTTGAAATGTAACTTGCGACACTTGCAAATACAAATGACGACACTTCCAATCAGAGGAATAATACATCTTCGTTGGGGATACAATAAAGTGCAAATGTAATACATACAATATACAAGTGAATATCTTTCGAAGTTACAAATACATCAACACTCCCACTTAACTAGGAAGTTATTCTCTTGACATAGGTCATCAATGCATATAAGCACAAGTCTTCAATACTGGAGTTGGATCATTGTCACTGGATCATGGAGCAACATCATCACTGTTGTTGTACTCATCATCTCGATCATTGGTGCTATCTCTCAATTCTTCTCGTCATAGGAAGTTCTATAGAGCTAGCCCTTTTTCATACTGGATGTAGGCCTAGCATCCATGTAGTTCTTCATCATATCTGTGTGTGGCAACCGATGGAATCTTAGGACTGATTATGTGCATCTGCAAATCCTGACAAGAGTATCCCAGGATCCTTTATGTGCCCAGCATGACCGACAAGATCTCCCAAGACTGATTACATGCAACCTTCACAAAACCTTAAAAGAGCATCCCAGAACTCATTACGTGCCCAGCACAACCTATGGGATCTCCAGGACTAATTACATGTGAACTTCACAAAACCTTAAAAGAGCATCTTGCAACCGGCAAGATCTCTAAAGAGCATCCTAGGACTCATTACATGCCTAGCACAACTTGTAGGATCTCCAGGACTGATTACATGTGAACAGGAAAAACCTTAAAGGAGCATCTTGCGACCGATAAGATCTTAAAGAGCATCCCCAGGACTCATTACGTTCCCAACACAACCTATGGGATCTCTAGCACTGATTACATGCCTACAGACAAGACCTCGCAAGAGCATCCCAGGAATTATTATGTGCCCAACATAACCTATGCGATCTCCCAGGATCCATTACATGTCCAACCAGCACAACCCGCAACATATCCACGGCCACATAGCATCATCCAGATGCTCATGATCATACAGATCATCATCATACTGAGCATCGCTCGGATGCACATCATCATCTCATGATCATACGGATCATCATCATCTGGAACATCGTACGGATGTTCATCATACAGAGCATCACCCAGATGCTCATCACTCAACACTTACATCCACAGCCATGGGAGGACCAGCCTGCCACCATGCTAGGAATGGCTCCAGCATCTGTGTCCTGTCACTTCCTCCTAGAAGTATCCTAAATCTGCAGGACACCAAGCCTCTCTCTGAAGTACTTGAACTTCATTCTGGCTAGTGGCTTGGTCAACACATCTACTATCTGCTTGTCCATCACAACATACAGGAGCTTCACTGCTCCTTTCTGCACCATATCCTGGATATAGTGATATTTGATCTTAATATGCTTCGACTTGTCATGGAACACTCGGTTCTCGGACAACTTTACACAAATCTAGTTGTCACAGAAGATACAAGTAGCATCCAACTGGAGATCAAATAAATCAGACAGTAGCTTCCTAAGCCATACTGCCTCACAACTGGATGAACAAGATGTGACATACTCTGCTTCGACTATACTCAGTGCTATGCAGGATTGCTTCGTGCTAAACCAAGAGACCACCCCGGATCCCATATTGAAGCAACACCCCGAAGTGCTCTTCCTATCTACAGCACTTCCTGCCCAATCCGAATCAACATAACCCTCCAGGTTAAAATTTTGATTTGCATCATGCTATATCCGTGTCCGGATAATGCTATATCCGTGTCCGGATATACTCCGTGATTATTCAAGCGAATAATCCTCCAATGGAAAATAACTCCATTTGATAAAATAGATAATATATAATTGATAATGGATAAGATGATTTAATAATTTACAATGAGGCTCGCTTTTATAAGCTTGAGCGTGTATAGTGAAGGGTTACACCCTTTCACTTAATAATTAATAACTTTAATTAACATATATATAATATTCATAGCATTGCCACTCTCTTAGAAAGGCTTTGTCCTCAAAGCCTTATAATCTTGTCTCACTGTTCTTTGCGATGTCATGGCTGATGAAACATGCCGATACGAACTGCTAAGTGTAGAGCATAACTTCCGATACATCGACGGATCAATCCATCCCAAATTGATTTGTTGTGGACTGATGGGATTTCCTACTGATATGTCGTTAGGAGATTTGATCACATTAGTAGCATTATTTTTCGACATTTCCCACTTTTTCAAATATCGGTTTTTATGGTTGGGGTGTCGATAAGGAACTTTCACGATGTCATTTTCGTTTACGAATGTCGCCTTTAGATCATTGATCTGAGTTGGAAGTTGTATTTTCGTCTCTTGAGGATTTAAGTTTTTGTTCTGTATCCTTTCCAACTTGTTTTCTAACTGCTTATTATCATTTTGAAACTTCTTAATCAATTCGACTTGCGATTTTCTGTCATCTTCAGATGTCTTAAGTTGTTCTTTAAGATCTTCATTATGACTTCTGATACAACTATTTTCTTCCTGTTTGTCTAGAAGTTTTCCTTCAATGTCGTCCAAAGATTGTTCTATCTTCCGACTATTTTTCAACTTCTTAATTTTTGTGACTAGTATCTTGTTATGATTTCTTAGTCTAAGAATTTCTTCAGCATTGTTAGATAATGCTTTATTACTCTTCGCGATCTCTGACTTATGTGTCTTTTTAGAGTCGTCATTTTGTTGTTGAAGAACTTTTATCTGTTGTCGACATTGACCGACCTCTGATTCTTGACCTCCTAATTTATGTCGTAACTGCATTAGTTCTTCATCTTTGTCGCTAATGATTTTGTTCAAGCGTATTATTTCTGCTTCGTAATTATTTATTTCCTTCTTTATATCTTGATTTCCTGACCTCTGATTGAATTCATTTTCGGCTTTTAATTCATCAATTTGCGCATACAATTTTTCTATACGCCTTTCTTGGTCAGAGATTTTTATTTGATTGCACCTTTCTTGTAATTCAATTCTTATTTCTGAACTGTTATTTATGTCGTGCAATCTTTCATTGTCTTTTTGATAACGTTTTAACATGGCTTCTAATTCCTCTATTTGTAGTCGCAAACCGGCTTCCATGGTCTTCGACTTCGACGGTGGAATGATCTTCTTTGATTTCTTTGATGAGTCTTTAAACTTGGTCGTCCTTGTCGTTAACGCGTCTCGACTTCTTGATAAGCCTTCTTTCCTTTGACTTTTTCAATGACAATTGTCTTCTTCGATTTTTCTTAATCTTCTTTCCAAAAATATTATTATTTTAATAAAATAATAATAATTATTAATAATATTATTAATGCTTTCATAAACTATATATATAGTTTATTATATATAAATATATATATGTTTTCCAAAAATTAAAATATTTAAACAATATAATAATATTATAATGTTTAATATTTTATTTTATTTTTTTGAAAATTTTGTTAGGGTTTGTGAGGATGGAGGCGAGGGCGTGGGCGGAGGCTGGGTGTGCGTTGGAGGTGGTGGTGGGCGTGAGGGAGCCGGCGGTGGAGTGGTGGTGGAGTGTTGGAGACGTTGGGAAGGGTTCGTGCAGGTGGAGGGAGAGCTGTTGGCGGTGGTGGGAGTGGTGGCCAGTGGCGGATTGAAGGGGAGCAGCGGTGGAGGTGGACGGGGGGCGCGCAATAGGAGAGACGGCAGGCGGGAGGGACGAGCGCAGGAGGGAGGGGAGGCCGACAGTGGATGAGGGACGGGAGGAGCACGCAGGTGGGTGCGTGAGGAGAAGAGGGATAGCAGAACGAGTGGGGAATGGTGGAGAAGCACAGAGAGGGTGGGATGGTCGTAGAGGGGTGGACGCAGTGGTGAGGGGAGGGTGCGTGGGAGTAGAGGGAAGAACTGCGCGGGGAGCTGCGCGTGTGGAGGGAGGTGCGCAGCCTGGGAGTAGAGGGAAGAGCAGGCCCGTGAAAATGAGCAGGCTAACGAGGAAGGGAGATGTGATGGTGGTGGCGGGAATAAGAAGCGTGGGTTGAGTGGAGAAGTGAGCAGGCGCAGAGATGTGGGAGACGAGTGCGCAGGGGAGGTGTATGAGGACGACGGGGAAGAGATAAAATGTGGAGAGAGGTGGAAGATGGAAGTGAGTGAGGAAGAGTTTCAGAAAATCTGGTTTTGGCCAAAGGCCACTTTTTGGTCAAAGACCAAAATTCAGGGAAACCCTGGTTAATGGCTAAAAGCCCAACGACAGCCAAAGGCCGGAATCTAGCACGAAGCTCTGATACCAATGCTATATCCGTGTCCGGATAATGCTATATCCGTGTCCGGATATACTCCGTGATTATTCAAGCGAATAATCCTCCAATGGAAAATAACTCCATTTGATAAAATAGATAATATATAATTGATAATGGATAAGATGATTTAATAATTTACAATGAGGCTCGCTTTTATAAGCTTGAGCGTGTATAGTGAAGGGTTACACCCTTTCACTTAATAATTAATAACTTTAATTAACATATATATAATATTCATAGCAGATGCACATCATCATCTCATGATCATACGGATCATCATCATCTGGAACATCGTACGGATGTTTATCATACAGAGCATCACCCAGATGCTCATCACTCAACACTTACATCCACAGCCATGGGAGGACCAGCCTGCCACCATGCTAGGAATGGCTCCAGCATCTGTGTCCTGTCACTTCCTCCTAGAAGTATCCTAAATCTGCAGGACACCAAGCCTCTCTCTGAAGTACTTGAACTTCATTCTGGCTAGTGGCTTGGTCAACACATCTACTATCTGCTTGTCCATCACAACATACAGGAGCTTCACTGCTCCTTTCTGCACCATATCCTGGATATAGTGATATTTGATCTTAATATGCTTCGACTTGTCATGGAACACTCGGTTCTCGGACAACTTTACACAAATCTAGTTGTCACAGAAGATACAAGTAGCATCCAACTGGAGATCAAATAAATCAGACAGTAGCTTCCTAAGCCATACTGCCTCACAACTGGATGAACAAGATGTGACATACTCTGCTTCGACTGTACTCAGTGCTATGCAGGATTGCTTCGTGCTAAACCAAGAGACCACCCCGGATCCCATATTGAAGCAACACCCCGAAGTGCTCTTCCTATCTACAGCACTTCCTGCCCAATCCGAATCAACATAACCCTCCAGGTTAAAATTTTGATTTGCATCATACTTGAGCCCATAATCAACCGTACCCTTCAGGTACCTCAGAATATGCTTTACTGCAATCAAGTGAACATGTCTAGGATCCGTCAGGAACTGGCTCAAAGTGTTCACCGCAAAGCAAATATCTGGTCTCGTGTTCGTCAGGTACATCAATGACCCAATCATCTAACGATACATCGTGGCATCAACTGACTCTGATGAAGCATCACTCAACAGCTTCATGTTTGATTCCATGGGTGTGGCCATGGCCTTACAGTCCATCATCCCAAACCTCTTCAGGATCTCTACTGTGTGCTTCCCTTTCCCAAGGAAGATTCCATCTGTACTCTGCCACACCTCCATCTCTAGAAAATAATGCATCATACCCAAGTCCTTCATCTCAAACTTGGAAGCAAGCTTCCTCTTCATGTTGGCAATCAACCTATCCTCACCTGTCACAAATAGGTCATCCACATATAGTAGGAGTATCATTGGATCGCTTTCCTCAACCTTGTAGTAAAGGTTGGAATCCACTTTACTCTTAGTAAGACCCAAGTTGGATAGGAATTTGTCTATTCTACCGTACCATGTCTTGGGTTCCTGTTTCAAACCATACAATGCCTTCTTCAATTTACACACATATGACTCCCTGTCATGTGTCTCAAAACCGAGTGGCTGCTCCACATACAATTCCTCTTTGACTACACCATTCAAGAAAGTTGTCTTGACATCCATCTGGTGTATCTTCCACTTCATTACTGCAGCCAGAGCAAGTACTATTCTGATGGAAATGTATCTGGCTACAGTTGCAAAAGTCTCTTCATAATCGATCCCTTCTTTTTGGGAGAAGCCACGAGCCACAAACAGTGCCTTGTATTTTTCTATGCTACCATCTGCATAATGCTTGTTCTTGTAGATCCATTTGGAAGTCACAACAGAATTCCCCTCTGGTCTTGGGACCACATCCCAAACATCATTCTTCATGATCGACTGGTATTCCTCAACCATGGCATCCTTCCATTCTTTCTTTTCTACTGCTTCTTCATAACTGGAAGGTTCTTTGTTCATTATGTCACATAGTAAGGCTACATAGATGGTGTGTGACCTTGTCCTTTTTCTTTCTCTATGTTCCTCCTCTGGAACACCATACCTCTCTACATCTTGAATGAGCTCTCTTGCCCATGTTGGTTTCCTCTTGTGAGATTTCTTCTCACGAGGTGGATCTACAGGCTCTTGTGGATCTTCTATTTCATGATCTTCTTCTGGAATTTCTTCATTCATGGTGGTGTCTTGTATCCTGGGTACCCTTGCTTCTTCATTGTCTTCAACAAGTGGCTTCCTCGATTTGATGTATGTTGAGTCTTCATCAAAAGTCACATCCCTGCTGATGTCAATCTTCTTGAACCCTAGAAACTAGATTCTGTATGCTTTCGAATTTTCACTGTAAGCCACGAATATACCCTTCTTTCTTGAAGGATCTAGCTTTGTCCTCTTTTCTCTTGGAATATGTGTATATACTGGACAACCAAATATCCCGAGATGGATAACTTTGGTGTCTTACCAGATAAAACTTCTTATGGTGTCTTGTTGTCAAGTATCTTGTGTGGTGTTCTGTTTTTTACATATACAACTGTCCTTGTTGCTTCTGCCCCTAGGTGCATAGGCAGATCTTGGTCATGAATCATTTCTTGTGCTGCTTCCGTGATAGTTCTATTCTTCCTATTTTCAACTCCATTTTGTTGTGGATTGTATGGAGTGGTCAACTCCCTCTTAATCCCCGAATCACTGCATAACTTCTTCAAGTCCCCTGAAGTGAATTCTCCGCCATTGTTGGATCTAAATGTCTTGATCTTCTTATCAGTTTGGTTTTCTATCAAGGATTTGAAGTCCTTGAACTTATCAAACACTTCATCCTTGTTCTTCAAGAAATAAACCCAAGTCTTCCTAGAGAAATCATCAAAGAAGGAAACATAATATACATACCCACTCAGAGAACTGGATGACATTGGACCACATACATCGGAGTGGATAATTTCCAAAATTCCTTTTGCCTTGCTTTCACTGCTTGGAAATGCCTTCTTTGTGTTCTTTCCTTTTGCACATACTTTGCAAACACCTTCATGCTTTGAATGGATTTAAGAAAGACCTTCTACTGCTTTGCTTTCAATTGGTAGTGCTCTATAGTGCACATGTGCAAGCCTTCTGTGCCAAAGTTCACTTGGCTCCATGGATTCATGTACCATGGCTTGTTTAGGTTGTCCCTTCAATTTTTACAATCGTCCCTCTTGCTCTCCAATCACTACTGCATCATCTATGTTCTTACCTTTTGGCCACATAAGTACTTGGCCATCCAAAAATGAAACTTTCATCCCTTTTGCATCCAAAGATGATATGGACAGAAAATTCTTCTTAAGTCTAGGAACATATAGAACATCTTGCATCTTTAAATACTTCCCAGAGTCTAATTTGTAGGAGGCTTCACCACTTCCTTTTATTGGGTATTGATAGTCATCCCCAAGTTTCACCTTATGAGGTGACTCATGTTCAGATAGGTCCATAAGAGATTCTTTAAATCTCGTCATATGTTTGGAAGCCCCACTATCAATAAGCCAATCATTACACCCATGTGTAACAGTACCTGTGAGAGCAGAGATTAGAACATACTCTTCGTCCATTGAAGAGTCATCACTTTCCACTCTAGGCTTCTTCTTGGGAGGTTCATCATCCTCTGTAGCATGAGCATGATACCTCTTCTTGTTCTTCTTCTTGTTGTTGATGGAGCCTTTCTTATTCTTGGGATAGTCTCGAGCAAAGTGTCCCTTCTCATCACATGGGAAGCATCTCAGATCTTTCTTCTCCCTTTGATGGTGGTGAGAAGATTTCTTGTGATGAGGTTTCTCCCTCTTGAACTTACTTCTCTTGGTGTGTGCTATGAGAGCTTGATCTTCACTTCCCATATTTTCTTCTCGGGCCACAAGTCTAGCTTCTTCTTGTGAGCATTCCTCCCACAGTCTACTGAAAGAGATCAATTGCTTTCTTGCACAGATTCCTTGGATGAAGGAGTCCCATGACCTAGGTAGGCCATTTAATGTGGTCATCACAATTTCTCCATTCTCCACTACTTCATCCACAGTTTCAAGTTGTTCTCTGATTTGAGAGACTTTAGTAAAGTAGGATTGAATGGTGTCTCCATTCTGGATCTTCACACCTTTCAATTGGTTCTGCAGTGTCATCTTCTGATTTATATTCTTTCCTTCAAACAACTTGGTCAAGGAGTCAAACATCTCCTTAGGTGCCTTTAGAGAATACACATGGGGAATGAGATGGTCTTTGATAGAATCTGCAATGATTCTCTTGGCCTTGACCAAGTTCTTCTTATGTAAGGCCTTAGCCTCATCTCCCTCTGGAACTGCAACCTCTCCACTTGTGTAGGTTTCCAATTCATTCTCTTCTAGGATTAACCCAATCCTATACTTTCATGCTCAGAAGTTATCAGCCCCTTCAAGCTTATCCTCAAGCTTGGTGTGGTGAGAAATATTAATGAGAAACTCAAATGGAAATGAAAGATTTAGGTCTTACCACTTGATTTGCTGAAATTGGATCTGGAGTTGGATTAGGGTTTGTTAGAGAAACCCTAAAAATTCAAACTTCTAAATGGATGGAAAGATGCGCCTTTCTGAGCTGATCAAGCTGGTATACTTCAATTTTGAAATCTCTGAAATTTGACCCCTCAAAATTGACTTTGAAACTTTCGGATCAGCAGTTTCTGTCAAAATCTGGTTTTCTGGTCAAAATCCCGAACTAGGGTTTGATAGAGCTCAGGGTTCTGTCCAACCAAAAAGTTCGATCTTGGTCTCTAAACTTCAATTTTTCTGAGGAGCATCCAACTGTGGTCTTAGATTCCAAAAATTCCAACTTTTTCAGAAACCTTAATTTCCCGTAGCAATGACATGCCAAAAATTGAAAATGCTTAGAATTGAATTATGTCTCGACAGAAAGATTCACCCTTGCTAGGAGAGTCAGCCTAGCCTCCTACCTTTGATGATCTGTGGAGATAAACCCAAAAATTAAGAAGCCCTAGCTTTCGCAGCTGCACAGTGTCTTCTTCTTAGTCTCGCTCTAATACCGTGTTAGAATTTCGATAATTTCATTCAAATATTATTTAGGATCCTACTAAGAGAATAACATGCACAACATAACAATCATAGACACAAGAGACACAGAGTTTCCTCGGGGAAAACCAAGAAGGTGAAAAACCCCGCAACTTCCTTAGAGATAGAATAAACACCAATACAAGGATCACAAAGATCAAACCCCAAAAGATGGATGTCTTCGTCAGCTACTCCTCCTCCACTTGTGTGCACTCCTGTCTCTCAACTATGCAAGTTGGATGAGTGAGTGAATGAGTAAAATGAGAGAGTCACACTCTCTATTTATACAACAACTTAACCTGCCTTTAACCCTAACTGGGCCGACTTCCTAAGGAAGCCTAATAACCCATCCAAATGACTCATACAGGGCCGACCCCACCAAGGTGGTCTAATAACCCATCAAATATAAGTTACAACACTTGCAATGTAACTTGCGACACTTTCAAATACAAATGACTACACTTCCAATCGGAGGAATAATACAGCTCCGTTGGGGATACAAGAAAGTACAAATGTAATACATACAATATACAAGTGAATATCTTCCGAAGTTACAAAAACATCAACAGTTGTGTGCAAGGAAGGTCTTCTAATCGATCCGGCGAAGATTGCATTCATAGTCAATATGTTGGCCCTAACACATGTGAAATTTTTGCATGCAAAATTGGGACATACTGGCTATTACAAAAAATTTATTAGGAAATATGCCAATATTACAACACCACATGAAGAGTTGTTAAGAAAAGAGGTTAAGTATGTTTGGCAGCAATATTTTTAGCATGCATTGGATACGTTGAAGGAGAAATTAGTGGTTGCGACAATTCTCATCATTCCAAATTGGATGCACATGTTCCATGTATATGTTGATGCATCATTAGTAGCGCTAGGTGTAGTCCTAGCACAACCTGGGGAAGGAGAGATTGATCACCCTGTTTCCTTCGCCAAAAAAAAGTTATCTACAACTGAGAAAACTTTTACCATGACTGAGTGGGAAGGCTTGGTGATGGTATATGCTTTGCATAAGTACAAACACTACTTGCTGGGGAGTGCCTTCAAGTTATTCACATATTATTATGCTTTGAGGTACTTGGTCAACAAGCCAGTCTTGGGGGGGCGCATCTATGGATGGATGATCCCATTTCAAGAGTTTGATTTTGAGGTCATTGTTAATCCCAGGAAGCATAATGTGGGTCTAGATCATCTTTCAAGGATTGAAGTTGGTGAACAAGGGGAAAGGTTGGATGATGATATCCCTCATGCGCAGTTGTTTCACGTTGAAGCAGTACTAGATCATTTCAATGAGATTGCGTCATTTTTTGCTTTTGGCCACGTACTAGAAGAGTATAAGCTTCTACAGCGTAGATAGGTGGTAATGCACAATGAAGAATTTCAGTTGATTGCAGGATGAATCTACAAGCTGGGAGTTGATAGCATACTACATAGATGTGTGTTGGAACATGAATGAACGCTTCATCTTAGAGAAGCATATGAAGGCATAGTTGGAGGACATTATGCAAGGAAGGCTAGTACACATATGGTGTTGCGTGCAAGGTTGTGGTGGCATTCACTACTATAGGAAGATAATATGTATTGCAAACAATGTGATGTTTTCTAGCAAGTGGGAAAGCCATCATGCAGGGATGAGATGCCTCTCTTTCTTGTCACTACGCTTGAGCCTTTCAAGAAATGGGCTATTGATTTTGTGGGTCTGATCAACCCACTAACATGCAGAACCGATGCCCGATACATCATCATTGCGGTAGAATACCTGACAAGATGGTCAAAGGATGTGCTAGTGAAGGATTGTACCTCACAAACCTTCAAGCGGTTCATATTCGAGCACATCATTACAATGTTTGGTTGCTCAAAGTTGTTGATGAGAGATCAAGGAACTCATTTCCTAAATTATACCATGCATGTGCTCACGGAACAATTTATGATACACCACCAAAAGAGTATGTTGTATCATCCACATGCGAATGGCACAGTGGAAGTGTTCAATAAGATTTTGGAGCAAAAGTTTACAAAGGTCTGCAATGCATAGCACACCAACTGGGATTAGTGCATTCTAGTAATACTATGGGCATATAGGAAAACATCCAAGAGGATCACAAAGCATACCCTATTCAAATTGGTATATGGGAAGGAAGCAGTAATTCCACTGGAGTTTGTTGTCCCCATCCTGCACATAGTGTTATCCATAAGAATGACAAATGATGAATCACTTGTGCATATATTGGAGGACCTAATGGTACTAGAAGAAGATCATTTATTTGCATGGTTCAAACAGATCGTGGAAAATCAATGACAAAAAGCTTGTCATAATAGAAACATCAAGAGTAAGACCCTAGAACCTAGCACGTTAGTGTTGACGTATGACAGTAAGTTTTTTAAGAAACCAAGGAAATTGAGAATGAGATGGTTGGGTCCATTTAGGATCCTATTTATCACTAAAGTAAGCATAGAAAATCTTGCGACTCTCGCAGGATAGCCAACGAATGGGATCATCAATGGGCGTTTCCTTAAGCCATACTATGGCCCACAGGGGCAAGAACACCTATAAGTCATGCACAAAAAAAATAATTAAAAGAATTTTTGTTACTCAGTCTCATTACAGTCATCAGTTTCAGTATTTAGCTAGGATATCATATGTTCAATCTTCATTATAGTTAAGAAAAATTGTTAGGTGATAGTGACAATGTCAGTCTTAAAATCGTGAAAGAATTATTAGTAAGGTTGGAAATCAAGCAACATCAAGTGAGCAGTCAAGTCATAAGAAAAGTCGCCCGATATCAGCATGACAGTGCATCCTAAGTCACCAATGTGCCACTCCATCACCTGTCACTCAACCATCCACCAACCATTAAATCGTAGGTCACCATCACCCACTTTCCAGTCATCAAGTCATCATGCATCCATATTTTATACATCATCCCATTAGTCTTACCACACCTGTCACTCAAAGTTTGTGTCAGTCATAACCATCTTTTCCAGGTTTAGAAAGATTGGTGAAGGACAATGTCATAAAGAGAAATTACTTCATTAAATCATCACTCAAAACGGAAACAGTGTAAAGGACATAACATATTTTCTATCAACCAAAATCATATAGCCCACATGCATAGAAAGAGAGGTAGCCCACATGATTGAAGGTGGTGGCGAATAGAGGAAGAGAGAGCCTATGTAGAGTTGACCGTCCTATCGAGCATTCATGGTGAGGGGTACACAAAGATAGGGAGAGTTTGTGTACAGTTTTCATTCCATCCAACACTAAAGAAGAGAGGCACAAGGGGGGGGAGTAATAAATGTGGTAGGAGAAGCCCATACTTCACACCTGGCTATAAGAGAATCTGACGAAGAGGAAAGAAGCATTAGTATGCCGAGTCGATGAACATCGGAAGTAAAACAATGTCGAGTAAGTTGCGACAGTCGTGTTGATCCATGAGGAGAGTTAGTATTCCTCAGAGCAAGTGTGTAAGTATGGAGACTACCCTAGTAGCAAAGAAGAGCCATACGAAGACCAAAACCACTAAGGAATACACGATGTCGTAGGTACAAATTATGACAGAAATGGAGATCAAGGGACCACTGTTGGGAAGGGTACCCTTTTTGAAATATTCCTACTTCAAAATTCTGGATGAGATGTAGTTCCCTGAGTTGGTTGTGGACTGGTATAATGAGGTGAAGCACAATGGCGATGGAACAAAAAGTGTGCAACCGCAAGCCTAGGTGTGATATCTCCATCGATCAGGCATAGTGTCCCTGATGAATGTCCCACACTTTAGATGGGGTTATTTCATCAACACTTGCATGCGGTTCCTCCTTCACCACCTTCAGGGAGCATACCTTTGGCTAGATAGGAAGTTCGAGATCACAGATACAGTGATTCAGTTGGTCTCTAGGCTTCCACACAAGGGCATGGATCTTGCGAAAGTCATGGCTCATGTGTTTGTAGAAGATGTCTATAAGAAGCACAATACTCGCCAAGGATAACACAGATGCATTATATATGTGATATCAAAGCACCAGGTGTGATTTATATCTCATATCCTTGCGTGCAAACTATTGAGGAAGTGTCGCAAGGATGAGTTCCCAGTAGGAGTAGTAATGGAAATGGAGAAGTGTGCAATGGGAAATAAATTGGCTTGGGAACCCTACCTGAGGTAGTAGTTCTTCCAATGCTACCTCGATGCATAGGACCATGGGAATGAGTTCTAGTATAGTTAGGTCCTCTTGTTGACTACAATGGTGGTATGGCAGCCACCACTACATCACACATATGACCAACCCACCCTAGAAGACTTTGCAGTGGCGAAGTTCCTAATTTTCCACCGCCAACTGATCCAAGATTTCTAGGTCAATGTAGAAACTGCATTTAGCAAGTCATATACAAGGATGTTAAACGTAAAAATCGAATCTTTCAGGATTGCACAGTTCATTATGGATCGATACAAGGAAAAAGTGGTATTTGAGGTCGATTGTCACAATGTCCTCATCTCTCCATGTGGAGTGAAAAGTGATGTAGACGTATTGTCGTTTTTCATCACACTGGATGATGTCAAGAACATAGTCATGTAGTGTCCACCACACTTACATATACTATCAAACTCTCATATGTAGATTCTAGAAGAAGCAAGTGTACAACAGAAAGATCCAAAAGGTGAGGCCTCTAGCTCTACCCCACAAAGGAAATCACCTCGGTTGATAGAGAAGTGAAAGCACGATACAATTGAGTCACAACATGCCAAGGATCCATGAAAGAAGAAAAGGACATTGCCTTCTCCTCCACTGGAACAAGATATGGAGGAGGAAGAAGATGTTAAAGAGAAATTTCCTTTAGTTGAGACATCGGAAACCAAACCACCTGTATCTGTCCGCCATAAAAAAATTTAGCATTTCATGGAAGCACCAGAGAAAGCACCAGAGCACACATAGGAGAAGAGCACATGCGGAAAAATCCCGAGGAGATGTACTAGGAAGAAGGACAACAAAGTCCCATACATGAGAAGGAGGTGGGAACCAACATTGGAACAATCCTTGAAATCATCCAAAAATTGCAATATAACCTCGAAGTGGTGGGGATCTTCTAGAAATTCAACAAAGAGAAGATTAACTAACTGATACTAGTACTTTGCATCACGCCGGGAGCAGCGGTGGCACAGACATGTGAAGTTGTCAGCACTAGCCGGGCCCTAGGAGTTACAAAAACACCCTAAAAGAAGCCTTCCATAGGAAGTTGAGGATGAACCCCTTGGCCATCATTATGGTCAAACCAAGGATAGTTTCAGATATTGATCCTTTACCATATAAGGAGCTGGACTTACACATGGTTCAAAAGAAGAATCTACAATACTATTTGACTAGGATATTCGTCGAGCTTGGCGATAGACATGCGCAGCTAGGCGACTTCAATGTCGGGCTCAAATAGATGCATAAGTAAGTGGTACATGCACAGGACCAGTTGGAAACCTGAAGTAGACAAGGCATATGATGTGCTCCTATCTTTTAGTTCATCTAGTTCCATTCAGCACCATCCCATGCAAAATATTACCCACATTATAGACATAGTGGCTGCGCTCCAGCAGGAAACCACTGAACTCAGGGTATAGATCAAGTCAAAGTCATCCCCGGAGGATTTAGAGCTTGCTAAAAAAATTGAAAATGCAGTGCATGATCTAGACCATACCAAGAAAGGAGTCATGTCAAATTCTATAATGTGTCACGGGAGGATCTAGATTACTAGAGCAAGCTTCACTTAGAATTTTCCAAACATAGATAGGAAAATAGAAGAAATATGAAGAAAATATTAAGTAGAAAACAAGATCAAAACACTCAAGTGGATTGATCTTCCATTACATTATTATTCAACAACCTGTGTACAATATATAGATGCTCTCAAGAGACAAAATCAAGAGGCTTAGATGTGATTCGAGTAGCTCACAAATGGAAGGCTTAGATTGGACTAATTTTCCCACTTTCCCACTAATATGACAAGTGTCACCCTAACTCCTAGATAGTGGTCACAAATGGGCCAAGAGACATGTGGTAGACCATGAGTGGACCAAATAGTGGCATGGATTAGATATAGGAGTGAAATCAGGAAGTAGTGGGAGCATGGAGGTGGCCATTAATTCCCCAGGATGACCAAATGCCCAAATACAATGCATTAGCACCCTTGGTCCATCCTTATCCCCTAAATCAAGGAAGAAGGGTGCCTCCCATCATAAATGCATCAAGAGGTGGCACATTGACTCCATAAAACAAGGAAATAGGGTGCATGAGTGGTTTAATCACCAATATGTGGAAAAACTATGTTCTAGGAGGCTAACAACCAAGGTCTAAACCACATAGGAAGTAAAATAATGCATATACTAAGGTCTAGATGGGTAAATTGTTCTAACAGCCCCCTTTAATCCAAAATGGTAGTGATCATGGGAAATATGGCCCAAGAAACAAAGGATTATGGTCACCCTTTACATTATTAATTGATGTAAAATGAGGACAGAGGAAAAACCACATGGGGAAAATCCTCCTTAAAAATGGACATGAAAGAGAAACCAAAAACTGAATACTCTCCAAACTAAATGAGTATGTCTCGAAGAATCTTGTTCTTGGGAAGAACTTGAATGTGCTCAACTAGATTAGAAACATGTACAACTGCATGATGGAAACTGAATCCATGTAGAACAATTGAAACATACTAATAGTAGAGCGAATGCATGTACTCTTCAGACTTGAAATTTGAACCAACTAGGGTGCCAAGTCCAAAAGAGACTTGAGATGCTTGAGAATGTGAACCAATAGTGTTGAAAGTGATCCCAAGCGAATCATAAGGCTCTTGAAGCATCAAATTCGAATAATGAGAGTTGTAATCAGCTCCAAGAAAGAGGAACAAGAGTACCAAGTGCGCCATTGTGATGGAAAAAGCTTCTCCATCTTCAAGTCAACCTGAAGGAATTCTGCTAGTCATGGTGTAGGAACACATAGGAAGCAAAAGAGTGTGAAGCAATGAGATATATTCACTTGAATTCCAAACTTCTCCTTGACCATGTTTTGAACCAAGACTCTCATGTGAAGACAAGACCTCTTCTAGAGAAGGCTCATTATGATCACCAACCAACAACCCATTTTCAAGATTTGTAATAGAAGACATAGAGGATAAGGAAGTGGAATGGAGATAAATCTATTCAATAGTTATGATGGAAGTAGCTCGTATGTTATCTTCATGAAAAATAGATTCATGGAAAACAAAGGAAGCCACAAAGGAAGAAAGTTGAGCTAGATCATTTGTTGAATCTATATCTTCTTCTCTTCAATTTGAACAACTTCTTGAGAAATGCATGAGGTCGAGACCTTTGTAGGGAGAACACATGAGGAGGTGTCCATTTGCTTTCTCTCCATATAGCTAATATCTTATTTCTTCATGACAAGAGCTCAATCTAGATTTATCCAAAGATCAAATGGATACTCAACAAAATCAATGAGTTAATGCATTCTAGGAGGTATAACCCGACACATAGTTCCACACGCTCTATCACAGTCATTGATCCAATCACACTTATCTTCATAAGATTCTGGCTCGCTCACAGCTCCAATGGACACATCAAAGAGACATTTTATCTTGAGATATTCACACATCTTTTCTTTCCACTCAGAATAGTTGAATGGAGAGAGGAGAGGAACTACTTTCGAATCCGTGAAGTTGTTGTAGGTACCTATAAAACACACACTTGGAAATATATTTCGGAACCAAGACTAGGATCCCCTATGGATTTGATACCATGTCAAATTCTATAATGTGTCACATGAGAATCTATATTACTAGAGAAAGCTTCACTTAGAATTTTCCACACATAGACAGGAAAATAGAAGAAATTTGAAGAAAATATTAAGTAGAACACAAGAGAAAAACACTCAAGTGGATTGATCTTCAATTACATTATTATTCAACAACCTGTGTACAATATATAGATGCTCTCAAGAGAAAACATCGAGAGGCTTAGATGTGATTTGAGTAGCTCACAAATGGAAGGCTTCGATTGGACTAATTTTCCCACTTACCCACAAATATAACAAGTGTCACCCCATCTCCTAGCTAGTGGTCACAAATGGGCTAAGAGACATGTTGTAGACCATGAGTGGACCAAATAGTGGCAGGGAGTAGATCTACGAGTGAAATTAGGAAGTATGGGGAGCATAGAGGTGGCCATTAATGCCCTAGGTTGACCAAATTCCCAAATACAATGCATGAGCACCCTTGGTCCATCATTATCCCCTAAATCAAGGAAGAAGGGTGGCTCCCATTATAAATGCATCAATAGGTGGTGCATTAAATCCATAAAATAGGGAAATAGGGCGCATGAGTGGGATAACCACCAAGCTGTAGACAAACTATGCTTTAGGAGGCTAACTATTAAGGTCTAAACCATATATGAAGTAAAATAATGTATATCCTAAGGTCTAGATGGGTAAATTGTTCTAACAAATTGTGACCTCGGGAGGGGTCATGGAGTACATTTTCAGTATGTAGAACCACCTTCAGGATGTACTTGAGACTCATGCAACAAGTGGATTGACTAATACAAGACTAGGAAGTGTAAGTTGCACAAAGAAGCAGAGCTTGGTACAGCTGCCACTTTCTGCCATGAAAGAGGCTATGCCAAAAATTAGTGCACTGACCAAGCATATCATCGCAAGAAGAGCAGAGCAACAGACAATCACCAATCTTGTTGTTGAGTTCCAAGAACAGGTCTAGAGCAATTTTGACAACCTGTCAAAAATCCATGTCAAAGCCATTGAATTCCTTCCCTTGGTAGAGAAAGCACAACCAGATCCAAGGAAGAGTAAGAAGGAGGAGGTCGACTCGTTTCACTGCTCATCTCAACGATATCACCAACAAATTCGAGCTTATCCGAACCAAGTTTCAGGAATTTGTTAGCGACCTACGCATGTGCCTACCCTTAGTAGAAGCATTAGAATTGTGAGTTGGGTGGCTAGGGATGAGCTACTTATTATTGTTTGGGGCCTGTTGGTGCCCAAGTTTTGGACCAACCACTATGCGTCGAGCCAAATGGTTAGAAGCAACTGAACACCCATGAATATAGTTATACTACATCCCATTAACAATTTTGCAGCTTTGGGAACCTTATCCTATATGAGGCATATATTGTAAAGGGTTCGAGTGTTGTCACTCTACGCTTATGTTATAAAGAATTGTTGTACTGGTTGTTGTAGTTCTGTATACAGTAAGCTTTGATGTATGAAGAAGTATTAAGCTATTGAGCTGAGTTTTGTAGTCATGTATGGCTATGGCCAAAGTTTTGTCAAGTAATACAATATATTTTGCAGTTTCTTATATGTTTTGCGCAATGTCTTTATGCATGAATATCCATTGATTGCTTAGTAGTTTGATTATGAGTGATAGTGTATTAAATAATTAGATGCATGTCTAAGTAAAGAACTATTAACATGATGAGTAGAAAGAATCCATTCATTCCCGCACAACCTTGATTCAGGTCTCTATCTTATCTCTTGCGTGCATATCGGGTGAGACCTTACTCTTCTTGCAGAGTATTGAAAATGCCGATGTCTGTGGGGTTTTAGTTGGTCGTATAAGTCGAACCCTGAGTCTGATGGACCGCAACTAACAATTGTGTTCTTATTTTCTCTAGTTTCTCTTTCAGTTCCATTATATTTAGTGATTTATGAAATTAAAGTAACACAATGAACTAAGTTGTAAGATCTGTTGCGATGAACTGAACTAGTGGAATATCCATGATAGTTTACGAATTATTTGCACCTCAAGGGATTTGATCGCTCTTTGCACTTAACTATAGAGCCAAAGTTAAGATGGATCTATGTTGGTTATTAATATATTTAGACTTATATTGTAACAAAATTTTCATGTATGTAACACATCTATAGTATTTGTATTTATGTGTAAAGCTAGTGTCTTTATTTTTATCTCTCTATTTACATATCAATTTTTCCTTTCACCTATATATAGAGATATTTGTATTTATATTTGGCTAACATGTATTATTATTATTATTTATGCTAACATATGATAATGTAAGTGTTACCTAGGTGACAACTTCTCTATCATAAGTGGGTTGTCGATGGACCTTGTGACTCTTAGTGAAAGCATCTTTATCATACTAATTACAAATTCTATGTGAATATGGCCTAGCAACATGATGAGGTAGGGGTACAAGAAGCTTTGGTAAAAAGTTGAGAAATATTGATAGATGGACAACTGATTCTTCTAATACATTGGTTGATGCATATATCTTTATTACTTTAACTTTACGAGTCAAAATTGTGAATTGCACTTTAATTTTCCATCTCTTTAAACACAAAAGATATCCATGAGTTACTTGGTATTTTGTTAAGGTTCCATTACAGTTCTTGTCCATTTTCTCTAGGGTAATAAGGGTTGATGGTTACAAAATATTCGTTACATATTTAAAATATCACAATTTTTGTCCTCTAGTACCCTTCACATTGCTTGTTATGTGAGTGCAAATGTTATCTCTAGTATGTTTTACTAGACCAAGTGGCACTTTAGGGCCTACCCAAATTCATCTTTTAATATGCACTTAAAGCAATTTGGATCCATGGTACGAGACATAGAGACAAAGCACAACAAGGGTACCCCTTCTATACCAAAGGAAGTATTTGTATGGTTGAGAGGCCAGGGCTAATGTGTGACAACCATGCCTTCATTAGCTCATTCACCTTCCAACTCTAACGGTGTCACATTGTCACATTGTTGTCAATGCAATGCAATTGAGCTCAAGCTCAACTATAACTAAGTGTGGAGACAAAATCTAGATGGGAGGTGTGATGTCCACAAGGAGAATTGAAGTGGCACTAACGGTGAGAAAGGATTGATGTGAATGCTCGAACCATGGATGCCCTTTTATATAAAAAAAATATTTATAAATAACTCCATAGACAAACTATAAATTAGTGGAATTATCTTCCAAATCATATTTTACAATGATCCTTCATTCAGGACTCTTCACTAACCATTACTCAGTGTAGTCAAACATTGTCAACCTTGGTTATCAATAATCAAACATGGTTAACCTTAGTCAACCATGGATAACAAAAGTCATCCACAGTCAAATAAGGCAACAAAGTCAACAATTGTGAAACATGGTAATCATAGTCAAACATGGTAAACCTTTGTGTATCAAAACCAACCAAGCCATATGTAGGGAAACATGGTCAACCATAATTAACCATGGTCGACAACAATATTGGTCAACCATAGTCATGCCTTGGTCAAACCATAGTCATCCATCATCAAACATGGTGAACAATGGTCATTGATGATGGTCAACCGTAGTAGACCATAATCAATTATCATAGATATTTTAATATTATTGTTATTGATCATTTTTATTTTTTTTAGCTACATTGAGCCTAGGTCGAAGCTAACCCCAATGTTGGATGGCAGAACGATGTGCCCACAAGTAGGATGCTTCCACCACGTTTGTACGAGGCTCGATTGAACTTGGATGTCCCTTGGGAAAATGAAATTATCCCTCACAAATTGCTGCCACCATCAACTCCTCCCTACGAGATGTGAACCCAAGACTTAACTAAGACTACACCCCACACCAATGTTATTGATAATTTTATTGATATAAACATATAGGAACCATTAGTTAATAGGCATATATCATGATTATATTAATGTTAAGTTTTGTTAGATACCCGAAACAGCACAAATATTATTCATCAATATATTATTAGTAACTGTACCTTTCACATGGATTTTGATTAAACACTTAGAAAGAATGTTTATAAACCTCCCCCTCCAAATACAATTCTCCCTAAATTTGACTTGCCACAGTATAATTGAACTAGGCCTCCCCATTTAGTGGAACCGAATAAATTTGCCGTGGCTGCCAAAAACCTCCGGGAGAGCTACTGCTATTAATACATTGATTTGACAATTCGAAATGAAAATCAGATATGAAAAGATCGGCTTCTGGCGTATGCCATACCCCTCAAGCGGATTGGCGCGTACAAGTTATTGCTATTAATGCTGTTATCGCTACTAGGCGAAAAGTCAGAGACAAAGTGGCAGTGCACGGCTGAATTAGGGTTGTTACATGTGTTTTCGTGTTGTTAAAAATAATATGAAATTACACTAATAAAATTTCGATATAACAAATTTAATGATGTAAGATGTATAATAAATTAAAAATATTAATAATAATCTTTTAAATGTATTTGATATTCGTTAATCAATCGCGTATATCAATTATGACCATACTTTTAAAAGTAATTGATATTCACGACTTTAAAATGAGCACATGTAATCCAGAGAAGAATCGCCCCCAGGCTCCCGAGTCCCACCATGGGAGCTCAATTGTCATATTCTGTTGAAGCTGTCGTTATTAACGACTCAACTAACATGAAATACAGCGCAGCGGCTATCACGGGCTTGTCGAGTTTAGATATTTTAATCCAAACGATTCCCGACAAAGTGGCCCCACGGTTTGTATTAGTGAAATCATTCAATGCTTCACTCTGTGAGTCCCCAGCATGGCAGTGGATGATGTAGGCTATAAATGGGCGCTGTAATACCGTGATACTTGCCCAACAGCAGATCTGTGAAAGCAGTGGCAGAAGCAATCCTTCATATTGTTAAGCTTTTTCTGTTTCCCTGAGATTCAGTTTCAGTTTCAGTTAGTGGAAAAGTTGTATTCGTAGAATATGGAGTGCGAGCCTTCAATTGCAGTACAGCAATCAAAATGGAAGATCGGCCGTAGAAATGGTGCTCCGAGAGGATGCTTGGTGGTTCACGTAGGGAAAGAGGAGGAGCGCTTCATAATTGCAGTCAAAGATTTGCATCATCCGTGCTTCACTCAACTTTTGGAGGCCGCAGCCGAGGAGTACGGATTCGACCAAAAGGGTGCCCTACGAATTCCATGCAATGTTCATCATTTCAGAGAACTCAAACGCATGATTTCAGCAGAGTGTTAATGCAGCTGCCAAACAGCTCAAGATCCAGAGTGTTATAAACTGTTGTGTTTTGTCTTTAACCCTATATCAAACTCTCAGGCTGTTGATTCATCGAAATAAATGATTCTAAATGGAAAGGCTGTTAATTCAACTGTGTCTATGTTTAAATGATATTTATGCTATCAAGATCCAATCACTTTGTTAAGCATTTGTTTAGAGAGATTGCTCATAACCTTCACTGCTAAATAAATGGATTTATGCACTCTGCAAAAACCATGTTCTGTAGAATTTAAAATATATATATATATATATATATATATATATATAAGATGAAGATATAGAAATATGTTGTCTATTAGGTGCTTTGCACAGAAATAGAGTGATTATTTCATCGGCAGAAGAGTAATAGTATTTGCAAAGGTTCAAATCTTAACATGGTAAGAGTATTGTTATGTTTTCACTAAATTTATATAAAATTGATGCAAAGCCATCAATAATCTCTTTAAGATATCAAAATCAGTAATACACTCCAAACAAATCAATACATTCCGTCAGAAATATATAGTTAAGATGGATTTGGAATTGATTGTAATTTCGATGCATGACATTGTATAAAATTGAGGGAAAGCCATTAATAATCTCTTTTCAAGATATCAAAATCAGTAATACACTACAAACAAATCAATACATTCTGTCAGAAATATATAGTTAAGATGGATTTGGAATTGATTGTAATTTCGATGCATGCATGACATTGTATAGTATTTACAATGTCAAAATTATTTAATAGATTCATAAAGTGTCCCAAGACACAATTAATGGAATTTATTAATATCTATAAAATATTTAAAATTAATATAAGTTTATTTTAAATTTGAATTTTTCAATATCTAACTTTAACTTCATTTGAAATTTAAATTTATCAAATATTTAAATTTATATATTTATAATTAAGTAAAAATGTTTACCCCTAAAAAAAAAGCATATCCAAATTAAGATAGATCTATTTTGATAAGTTATATGAGAAAATAGGATATGTCCCTCATCCTGGCCTAACCCTAATTCCTTTTTCTCCCTAGGAAAGCGTTTTTCATTATTCTGGCACCTCCATCTTCAACAGCACCTCCTTGCTTCTACTCCAATTGGATTTCAATCGTTTCTCTACTTTAGCTTTTTTTTTTTTTCCTTGGATTTCTCTACTTTAGCTGCCAGCGATGGCATTTCAAGGTTAATGTTTAAGATATTATAGAAATGCAATCATGGGTCTTGTGCTGAGGTTTGCACGGTAGATTAAGGGTGTATCCCATTTCATTTTTCCAATGGCATGATTTGCATCTGCTGTATCTGGACGGTAATGGATTTAACCGAAGCATACCTGTCTCTCTCAGCTCATTGTCATCTGTGAAAGCTCTTTCTTCACAAAGAAAGACGTTGGTCAGTGGGCCTGCTAAAAGTTTCGTATAGGGCTACAGCCTACGGCAATGTACAGAATTGACAATTCGAAATGAAAATATTGGTTTCTGTCATTCCAGTCACGTGGATTTGCGCGTACACGTTATCGTTTCGTACTCTCTCAAATAATTTCAATCGCTAAAGAGACCAACTTGAACTTGAACTGGGACGGCTGGTCATAGCTGCACTGCAGAAGTTGTCGACGGCCGTCAAATACGGCCAACATTCTAATGTACCCGTCATCATAAAATAGCAGAATCTGGTTACAACCGTCAATTTTTACGGGTGTGACTGTGAGTGATTTGAGATTCCAACCCCGTCCCTGCGTAAATCCATTGTGCAAAACTCCGGGAACCAGAAAAACATCTTCCGTGTCCGCGTAGGATAAAGAACAACCAAAACGTTCTTGTTTATGATTTTGATAAAAACAAGTTAAATTTCTTGTTGGAAATTGTTATTTTAGTAATTTTGTAATTTATGCTATTGGAATTGCTTGTTTTATACTAATTGTTTAATTTTAAAATTATTCAGATTCCCGTGTCCGCGTAGGATAAAGAATAACCAAAACGTTCTTGTTTATGATTTTGGGATAAAAACAGGTTAAATTTCTTGTTGGAAATTGTTATTTTAGTAATTTTGTAATTTATGTTATTGGAATGGCTTGTTTTATACTAATTGTTTAATTTTAAAATTATTCAGATTCCCGAAATTGAGATCTAAACACTTCAAATTGTGATTTTGACAAAAAAAAATGTTCTACAGGATAGTCCGGATGTTCTCTGGCGTTTTTCAAAAATGTTGTGTGTTTTTCGTGTTATCCCGTAAAAATGATTAGTCTGAATGGGTGACGAATTAAATTTTTTCGCTCTTAGAAATACTGTGCAATTAGACTGATAAAATCCCAGATATCAAACTTTAACAAAATGATGAATAATAAACCAAAGAGTTGACAACACTTTTGAACGTTTAACTTTCTCCAAATTCATTTGTTTAATTACTGGGTGCGGATTTGATACTACGTACATTAGGTAAAGTCTCTGGCCAACACTTACTACAATAGCCAATGTAAAATACAACTAAGTATCTGATAGAATGGAGCACGCGCAGTCCAGACACAAATATCTCCCCCACCATGACTGCTCATTTGGAATCTTCTGTTCGAGCTGTCGTTATTGCGGACTCAGCTAGACATGAAATCCAGCGCAGCGGACTTTACGGGCTTGTCTGCATTTAGAAATCAAAGTCAAGTCATTTAATGCGCACTCGGTGAGTCGGCAGCATGGCGGTGGACATTGTAGACTATAAAAGGACTGTAATAGCATATACTTGCACAACAGCAACTGTGTTCTTATAAGAGATTAGAAGGCGTCCTCACCCACCATTGGGCGCGGGTTACACTGCATATGAAAAAAAAAGATATTAGAAGGCAGTGGCAGAAGCAATCCTTGATCTGTTTAGTTTTTTCTGTTTTCCGAAGCAATCCTTGAATTGTTTAGGTTTTTCCGTTTCCCTCAGTTTCAGTGAGTGAAAATTGTGTATTCGTGGAATATGGAGTACGGGCCTTCGATTGCACAGCAACCAAAGAAATGGAAAATGAAGGAGAGCATTATCGGCCTTTGGTTATCCCATTGGATTGTTTTTCGATTTGATGGAACTTTGGTTATGACATTTTATAACTGTTGATATTTTTTTTTCTTCTCCCACATCTTCAAGAATCCACATCAACTAAATTGCATCACAGGTGGCACTCCATGAAGCTTCGTAGTAAACTTCAGTGGATGATAAAGAAACAATTGATTGCTTCTTGATGCTCCATGACATGATTTCAGACCCTATTCTGAATTATCCTGTTGATGACTTTCCATCATCAGGATTTCTAGCCCAATCTAAATCTGGATGACCTATGAGCTCAACATTAAAATCATCAGTATAATACCACCAGCATAGATCTATCTTAAAAGGGGATCTACCATGCATAGAGAGGAATCAAACCTCTCCAAGTGCAAACCCCTTTAATTTATCTAATTTGTGTAGTTTTGTATTTAAAAGGGGATCTACCAAGCATAGAGAGGAATCAAACCTCTCCAAGTGCAAACCCCTTTAATTTATCTAATTTGTGTAGTTTTGTATATATGCAGTTGTAAAAGTTTAAATAGCCGACATGTTATTTTTTATAAAATTTTATTCTTTTTTAAAAAGGAAACGTGTCAATTGCAGGATGAGCATGGAAGGAGTTACACATCCCCCCTACTGGATTTTATAATGCGCCTCTTCGGCGCAATAATTACAATCCCCTTTCAAATATCAAAGGACTCTCTTTGCTGCTTTTCAATGAGTATCATGAGGCTTAGCCACGAATTGACTAAGTAGACTAACTGAATATGCAATGTCTGCCCTGGTTGTAGTGAGATTATTCAGACTTCCCGCTCCAATTGTCGATACAAAGTACCATTTACTTATTTTATTTTATCATTAGTGTTGAGCTTAACATCATGTTCTAATGGAGTAGACACATGTTTACATTCACACATATTAAACCTCTTAATTAACTTCATTGTATACTTGCTTTGTGTGATTAGTGTCTTACCATGTTCTCTCCATACCTAAATGCCTAAACAATAATGTAACTAACCAAGGTCTTTCATCTCAAATGCTTGTGACAATAGTCTTTTGATTCCTTCAATCAACCTGGTAGCACTTCCTGTTATGATAAGATCATCATCATATAAATAAATCAAAGCAATCTGACCATTTTCATCCTTGTTGATATAAAGATTTGGATCACCTTTACTTTTAATAAAACCTTTTTGAAAGAAGAAAGTATCAATTTTCATATACCATGACCTAGTTAACTGTTTAAGTCCATACATTGTCTTCTTTAACCTACATATAAGGTGTTCTTAGCAATTCTTTTCAAACCCTTCTAGTTGAACAACATAAACCTCTTCTTTTAATTCTCCATTCAGAAAAGTTAAAGTTGAGTTAACATCCAACTGATGTAGTTTCCGATCATACTTAGTAGCCAATGCAATCATTAATCTAATGGTATTCATTTTAGCTACATGTGCAAGGGTATCTTCACAATCAATTCCTTTTTTGTGAATAACCCTTTACAATGAATCTAGCTTTATAAAGTTTATCTACTAACATCAACATTACATCTAAACTTGAACAACTATTTTGATCCTATAGGCCCGACTTTATTCTTAGGGAGTTTTATTAATTTCCATGTTTCATTTTTCATAATAGAATCATATTCTTATTTCATGGTGTCCATCCATACTTTATGGTCTTTGGATTGCTCAAAATTTAAAGTCTCCACTACATTCATAACTTGAGTCATTAATGCATAATATTTATACCGTATAGGTGGCTGAGTTAGTCGTGATGATATCCTTGGTGCTTCACTGCTTTGTGGAGTTCCTTCACCTCTTCTTCGCTTTGTGGAGTTCCTTCATCTCCTCTTGGTGTACTCTAGCTACTTGAAGTGTCCATCCTACTTGAAGCTTCAACTTGTACCTATTCAACAACTTCTTCTTCTTTGATGCTTTTATCATTGTCATTAGGAATATGCCATACATCATGACTATCCTCTTTTTGACCTTCATCTTCATGTTCATGAAATAATACATCTCTGCTTGCAAAAAACTTGAGCGTTGGTATCACACATTTCATATGATTTGTGATCAATACAATAACCAATAAAAATGCATTTGATTTCCTTGAAAACAATCTCTTTCCTAGATATTCTTCAGGAACATGAGAAAATGCTTTGCTTCCAAAAATTCTTAGATGATTTACTGCAGGTTTATAGCCATAAAGTGATTCAAAAGGTGTTATGTGCTCTACAATTTTTGTGAGACTTATATTTTTCAGCTACATAGTAGTATTGATTACTTCATTCCAAAAACCATTAGTGAGATTTTAACCTTTAATCACGCTCTAAGCACATTCAACCAATATTTTATTTTCCTCTTAGCTACTCCATGAACATTATGTGCCATTGTAAACTATTGTTGAATCCCTTTTCTTGCAATATTTGATGAGTTCCTTGATGTGTATTCTCCTCCTTGATCTAATCGGAGAATCTTGATATACTTGCATGTTTGTTTTTCAACCAAATTCTTAAATTTTTTGAAATATTCAAACACAACACTTTTCTTTTTTATAACAAAGACCCCAATGTATCTAGTTTTAGCATCAATAAAGATAGGAAATAATATGCTCCACCAAGAGACATAGTTTGCATGGGACCACACACATCTATTTGCACTAGCTCAAGAACTTTTCTTTTCCTTTTATTTGTATGTGTAGAAACTCTTCCCTATTTTGTTTACCTAATGCGCATCCCTAACATGCAATATATTCATTCTTAAAATTTGGAAGACCCTCCACCATTTCTCGCTTTTGAAGTAACATTAAATCATTATGATTAATATGACTATACCTTTGATGCCATAATAATTCCAGTGACATATAAATTGATGACAATGTTTGATGATCCTTCCTTGTTACATCAATATTGTATAGTCCTCTGACTCTAACTCCCATTGAAATGATTATGTAATGATCTCCTGTATCCTTCACAAAGCATTGTGACTTCACAAATTCAACCTTTAAATCTCATTAGTAGTAGTATAAATTGAGATTAACTTCTTCTTTATTCATGGAACATGCATAACATTTTGAAGTTGTTTCTCCTCGTGACAAGGAAACTTCACACATAATTTGATATGATCTATCATCTCCTAGATAGATATTAGAACCATTATTGGTCTCATTATAGGATTCAAACTAATCCCTATTGCAATACATATGAATAGAGGCACTAGAATCAATAAACCATGTGTTAGAAGCATTCGTTTCTGTTGATAAAACGACATCTAAAATGAATAGCTAGAGATTTTGGAAATCACTATTTACTATTGCTTATTTGTCAACAAAATTTTAATGTCTCATATTTCTATAAATTTTTTTATAACTTTTTTTTGTACCGGGTTAATTGTCCTAATGCCCAAGTAGTAATAATTTTTATTTTTGTTAAGTATATGTCCATGTTATTACTCATATTCATATGTTTATTTAATCTACACGTTCCAAGCATTAATTTAAATACTCACGCTCAGAGCGTATTATCTCTCCTCCATATTCTTTAGCTATGTATTCAAATTGTAGCATTAATTATGACAATTCCATACACTCTTATGAGGTAGTCCTATATTTTTTTTAACCTATCTTATTTTTATTGTAAGGAGGCCATCCTAGTATGGTTATTTTAATTGCTTCTAACTCATCGATACTCTTCCTTTATCTACAGAATCACATATATTGTAAATACATCTATCTAGCATTAAGTCTAAGATTTCCTTTATACCCTTTTGTTAAAGTTTACAATATTCTTTCCATAAGTATCGTGGCAAGGGTTAACAATTCTTGCATCCCTTTATAACCATATATTTAGTTTTATTAGTCTTTGTTACATATATTATGAACTATGAATCAAAGGAAGAATTTCTTAATTGTTTTGATCATCGATGTGCTAGATAATTATTCCTACGGATAGCTAAACCCTTTCATAAACCGAACTAGACTCCTAGGTGTTCAATTTATAATAGAAACAAAACAAATAGACACTAGATTCTTCCTAAATATGATTTATATATAAACTGAAGAGCTATGAGAAGGAGAAACATATAGGTGGCATACCTTTAAACTCGACGGTTGTCCTTGTTTCCCTCGGAGTGCTCCGGTTCCAATATTTGATCATGAACTTGAGGACCCGTTAAAGAATAGAAGACAATACCTTCTCCAAAGAAGCATATATCTAAACCAAGATCTAACTATGAAACATATAAACAATTTCATGCATTCACAATTAAAGACATGAAATGGGAAGAATAGACTAAGTTATCTTATTAGAGAAACCAAAGAAGATAATTACAAGTGTTTCACCTTCATGTCCAAAGCAATGGAGCTTCCTTCCAAGATTTCTCCTTTTTCTATCTCTGCAAAACCTCCATGACCATAGGTTTGATGCCTCAAATTGTTCTCCCCTTAACTCATGGATGGCCTCCCTCTTATAGGATTTGGGAGGCCAACCACTAAGAGAGGAAGGTGGATCTAGGTGAGTAAATGATGGATCAAGGAGTTGAACCAGGATAAAGAGGGAGGATGAGGTAAGATTCGAGGGGAATTCCAATCCCAAGAATATCTCCCCAGAGCTAAGATCCATAATCCAAGTTAAAGAGGTTGTTAAGGAATTTTCGCGCCCTCGGCACTGAACATAGCATGAAAATGTTGATATTTTTGCACCCCAGCAGGCATGCAGGGCGCGAAAATGTTGTATTTTCGTGCCTTGCACCATTAGAAGGGTGCAAAAATATGGGTAAAGTTGACTGAGTGAGGTGGCATTTTGCTCAATGAGATGGAATTCAACTATCATCAGTTGGATTTTCCTCCAAGGAAGGACAAGGAGGGGACGAACAAGGTGGGAATGAGTCTCAACACTTGCTAGGAGGTAGGACCATTAGGTTCTGCATGGTGATATGACATAAAAAATAAATCATGATGAGGATGATGAGGATGATGATGATGATGATGATGATTATGAATCATGCTGATGATGAGGAATATGATGATGATGATGATCATCATCATCATCATCACCATATTCATCATCATCATCATCATCTTCATCTTCATGATGATGATGAAGATGTGTCATCATCATCTTCATGATGAAGATGAGTCATCATCATGTTCATGATGATGATGATGATGATGATGGATGACGAGGAAGATGAGTATGATGACGAAGATGATGATGATGATGATGGTGATGATGATGATGATGATGATGACGAAGGTGTTGATGATGATGAGGAGGAGGAGGAGGAGGAGGAGGAGGAGGAAGAGGGTGATGAGGATGATGAGGATGATGATAATGATGATGATGAATCATGCTGACGATGATGAATATGATGATGATGATGATGGATGGTGATGAATATGAGTCATCATCATCTTCATGATGATGATGATGATGATGATGGATGATGATGATGATGATGATGATGGATAATGATGACGATGAGTATGATGATGACGATGATGATGATGATGATGTTGATGATGATGAAGAGGATGACGAAGATGTTGTTGTTGTTGATGATGATGATGATGATGTCAAGGATGATGATTATGATGATGAAGATAAGGATGATGATGATGATTTTGATGATGACGAATGATGATGATGATGCTATTGATGATGATGATGATGATGAAGATATTGTTGTTGATGATGATGATGATGACGACGAATCTCATTAAAAACAAACAAGTTTATAAAAGTATTTAAGCTCATTAAAAACAATGAATCTCTCAACAAATGTTAGGACTTAATTTAAAACATTTATTACATGGATAATTTACATTATACATCTATATTATTGTTATAGACGACTTATTTTACTAAAAGGGATATTAAATGAAAACTATATTATGTATATTTAATTTTTTCATATAGTTAAAGGAAATTTAACATTTAGTGTTTTATTTATTTTTAAGTTATTACAATAAAAGTAGTGAGGTGTTTTATAGTTTAGTATGGAGGAGATGTTGTAATACGTTGTGTAACATTATGTAACATGATGTTCCCATAAAAAAAATGTAAATGATGTTAGCTTCATTTTAAACCTAGATATATCAAGCACGATAAAATATCTTAAGGTGTACAATTTTTTACTAAATTTAAGATAACTCAAGAAATTGGGTTCCTCTTGGTGTTAGATAGATACAGTTTTAAGATGGATCTATGATGATTTAATACATTGGAGTGTTTTATTCTGGCTATGGGAATTGACAACTAGCATGGGGCTCGTACTCATGTAACACACCGTTGATTCTCATTCACTACTACTACACCTCTAAGTGCACTCACACTACCCCTACACATGTGTACATGCTATTCAAAGTTTCAACCTATGATATCGCAAGAAGTTCCTTAAAAATACATCGTATTGCCTACTAATCTATATTGAAATGTTATTCTTATATTTTCACCTTATTTTATCCTATTTTATAGATATGATAGTATAAGTTTGGCAAAGTTTTGATGGTGGAGTGAGGTTTTGCAAAATTAACGTGAGGTTTTGCAAAATGAATATTGCCATTACATTTGATCATTTATAATTATTTGTCTTTATCAACTCACTTTATTTAATGGATGGAGTTATTCTATTTCATTATTTTCGAAATTATTTAGTATTGGTTATAGTTTGTTTCATGTGGTGGACGAAAACATTAATGGACTTTATTTTTAAGTATTTTTTAATCATACATATTTGAAATATACTATGCATTCAAATTTTGTTGGTATATGTGTATACAATTAAGTTGTTTTCATAATTTTTTAAATAGTTTTTGAAATAAAAAAATTGGAATATGGAATTCATAAATATTATTTGTGTTATAGTCATAAGGCATATAAATAATTATTAGTTTTGTTTATCATTTTTTTTATCATTTTTATTAGTTTTATAGTATTTTTTCTTTTAACTTTGTGAATGATAAAAATCTTATTTAAGTTGTCTAAAAATTTGATATTAATTTTTAGTGTTTTTTAATTTTACAAAATTCAAATTTATTTATGTTTTATTGGGATTTTTAATGGTAGAAACAGATTTAACACTTTCAAAAACTCCTAAAATTTGAGTACTATAAAATGGATTTTGAAAAATGATGAAAAGCTCTAAAAAATCGTGTATTCAATAGAATTTTTAAATTAAATAGATCTTATTGATTTAGAAAGATGTTTGTACATATAAAATAAAATTTATAAATTGAGATATTTTTAAAAAATATATGAATGCACACATAAGTATTTAAAATTGTTTTCTACATAAACTTTAATTTATTGTCACAGCAATGTATCTATTATCCACTCCAAGTAGAATATTGTTCAAAGTTTTCATGGTTTGTTTAGTAGGAGGATGATGTAATATTAATTGTCTCCTCCATTTGTGCATTTTAAGTAAGAGTTATTTATCAAAACTCAAATAATAGTTATTTATTAGAATTCTTTGGATACTATTAATAATTGTAAATAGAGAATTGTCTATACCAATTCAAAGAAACTTATATCCTAATCAAATCATCAATATTAAAAATACTTTATGTATAGCTTCAAACAAAAAATAAATACAATTTTTTATTATGTTCAACTTTGGTTTCTCAAAATGTAATTTAAATGTCAATAATAAATACATATATATACATAATTTCTTATATCCTTTAAGTTTAACATTTAAGTTTATATATTTTTCACTTTATTTCTCTCTAGTGTTTATTTTTGCATCTATATTTTAAAGTGATTTAAAAATATAGATATACTTCATACAACAAGCTAATTTTTTAAGAAATTTCCAAATTTACTTTAATTTTAAATATTTCTTTTGTATTTATCATGATACTTTAGCAAATAAACATGATCATTTTGAAAATGTCTACTCTCTTTTTCACTTCATCCATTTATTTTACTTTCTTTTTTATATTACTTTATATCTTTTAAAACAATTACTAGTATACTTACTTAATAATTATATAAGTGATAAAGATAGTAAAATTTCTTTAGCTAATTCACACCTTAATTATCCTCTTCAAACAACATAGACATGCTTTGAAGTTATACTGGTAGTCCACTTATCTATTCTAATTATCACTAATAAAAATAATAAATTTTAAATAGGCAAAGTTTATATTTAATACATTAATAAGGTGTTTATATCTTAGAATTTAGGATGGATTATTATCTATGCTTTTTTCAGATTGCACGACGATGAAGCTAGAGGATGTGTATTATCTTGATTGATTTTATGGTTCAAAATTCAAAATAAAGAATTATAAAAGAAAAAAGAATATAAAAAATCAATGGTAGTTGATGCATGGATAACTCTTAGCTGATGCATGGATAAAAAGCTTCGTGGCATACAACAAATAACACATAACTTATCACTTATTTGTAACACCTAACTTGTGGCTTATCTCTCCTCCACACTTTCTCCCCAATACAACACGACAACAAAGCACCCTACAACAAAGCATTTAATACTACTCCTAGAATATGAGCCATTAATTCTCCAACAAACATTAAATGCTCTGCAATGAGTTGAGTTGCTTATATATCTCCAATGCCACATCTCTACAACAATACAACATGACAAAAAGCACCCTACAACAAAGCATTTAATACTAGTACTCAAATATAGCTATTGGTCCTCCAGCAACAACAACATTAGATTCTCTAAAATGAGTTGAGTTGCTTATTTATCTCCAACGCCACACTTATAGAACAATAGGTACATCACTTCAACAAAGTATTTAATTTTACTGCTAGAATATGAACCATTGATCCTCCAACAACATTAAATGTTGGTTATCGCTAGCTAAAAACGGGTGTGTAGATTTGACAGTCGGAAATGAAAATAAAATATGAAAAGAGTGGTCTCTGTCGTATGTCATGCTCGTCACGTGGATTAGCGCGTACAATTTAAATGTTTCGTACTCTCTCAATAATATTCAATCTGACACGGCAGATACCGAGTGGAAGTGCACGGCTGATCATAACGTTGTCGGCTTCGTCATCATCGAATATTTGAAAAATGTTGTATGGGTTTCATTTTCCAGTGAAAAACATAAAAATAAAACCTAAATTGATAATGAAATGAAAGGTAAAAATTAGAAAGATAAAAGGGAAGTTATTAAATTTAGTATGTATAATACGTGTAAGATAAAATATAATCTTTGCATTTTTTTAAAGTGATTTTGGATAAAAATAGGTTAAAATATTTGTTGAAAATTGTTATTTTAGTATTTTTGTAATTTCAGTAAATAAAATCTCTTATTCTAAACTAATTACAGAATTTTAAAATTAATGAAGAAAGGAACACCCTCCCTATAGATTATATACTTTGACTACTCGTACGAGAGTCTATCTCTACATAGAGATAATATTGGAAAGGGAATAAATAGAACCAGATAAATTATGATGCTCCACCAACTGGATAAATTAACTTACTACACACCATTATTCCGGTTATACCTGATCCTATTACCCAAACAGAACACTTCAAATTGTCATTTTAACAAAAATTGCTCTACCGGATTCGAGCGAGGCGTTTTAGTTAACCCTTATACGTATAATACAAATACATGAGAAAGAAATAACATTTTAGATCGTTTAACCCAGATACGAGACTGTAAAATATACAAAAATATCTAAACAAATGGAGCACCCGCCATCGCATAGCTCCATCATGGCTGCTCGTGCTGTCATTATTACCGACTCAACTGCACATGAAATCCAGAGCAGCGGGCATTACGGTTTTGTCTCATTTCAATGTTTTTGACCTGACAAAGCGGGCACGTTTAGGTTTTTCGTTTTTTTAGGAGCAATTTTATTAATCAAGTCATTCAGTGCGTCACTCGGTAGGGTCTGGTAGCATGGCACTGCAGTGCAGATTATAGGTTATAAAATGACTATATACTTGCCCAACAGCAAATTTTGTTGGATTTAGAGACGTCTAATTACAATAATTAAGTTGGACATACGTGCATTATGATTATGATATCAAATACTGTCGCAAGATTACATTTATGTAATGATTAAAATATGCCAAACAATGTGATTAATTAAGTCATGGCATTATACGTATTTAAATAAGGTTTTGGATACAAATACATATAGAATAATGTTAATCAATTATAATTGTTAATGGACCGATTATAGTTGATTAAAATAATAGCAGTAATAAATTTGAGCTAAATAAGGAAATCAAAATTTATTCTGATTTATTTCAGTTTTTTCTGAAGTTTCCCGATTTCAAGTTTTTTATAAAATCGGAAATTCCAGATTTCTTTTTAGACTTGTTTCCCAAGTATTAGCTAAATTTCAGCAGCCCTAGGATTAGAATTTTTCTTTGGCACTGCTATAAAAGGGCTGAGTCTCCAAGGCTTGCAATCATCCAGAAAAATTGTCTGCTCCATTTGAAGACAGGATACTCTCCAGAGAAAAGGATTGCAAGTTCTTGGAAGGATTCAAGAGCCAACAACTCAAGTCAAGACCAGGAGCGTATTAACCCAGAGCCTTGGAAGCTGTCCGCGACCTTTGAAGATGGAAAGTAAGTTCCGCTGTGCATTAAGCTTGATTTCTAAGTTCCGCTGTGCATTAAGTTTAATTTCTTGCATAGGAGTAGATCTTGGTTAGGGTTTAAAGTATTTAGTTATACCCACAAGTCAAACCCTTCATTTGGTATCAGAGCGACCCTTGTGTAAGAATTGCAGTTTAAAATCCAAGTCTCCATGGCTGAAATTGTTGCGTGTGATCCCCTGAGTATGAGATGCGTTTTCTATGAATTGCTGTGTGTGAAAACGATTATGAAGTATTGACTTTTTAAATTCTTTTATAATCTCTGTTTGGTGCTTGATTTTGAGATCTGGGGAATTAATTTTATTCTCTTATAATCGCTGATGGAAGAGGATTTTTTAGTTTTCCTTATGCGTTTGTCTCTCTTCCTTACTTAGCGTGAGTATTGATCCCTGCACACAGAAAAACATTCCTTTTATTATTTTTATTGCTGTAAATCGTTTTGGGGAAAATGATACCTTCCTGGATCACTAGATAATAAATATGCCTATGGTTTGGCCTTGGCAATGATACCTGGGGATCATTGGTGCTGCGTGGGGCTTGGCTTGCATAGTGCAGGGGATTGGGAGTTTGATCCCATATATTTTATACGTTTTGTGTATTCGTTATTGCAATCTTAATGTTCAGGTTTGCATAAGTGCAGATGACTCCCGATCTCTGCTATTATTGTGTATGCACTTTATTAATCGTTCTGGGGGAGGGAGATTGCTTAACAATGTAGAGATAATTCATTTGTTTGCTGAAAGTATTTACATCTGCGCAGGCCTGAAGATAATTCCGGTTTATTTTTCTTTGATAGCTTGATAAGAAGCATGCATGTTGTTCTTTTGCTAACCGCGCAGGTGCTTGAGGTAGATCCCCGTGCCTATAATGGGATTATGATATTGTTTCCCTGCTAGGTGCCTTTCATAATTATTGTGCAGAGATTGGGAAGCTCGGCTATCTGGGCATGCTTCCGCTTCTTTAATTTCTCTGTACATATTTTCTTAAGATATAGTATGCATTTATGCCCTTGTTGCGTAGCAGAGCTACCTTGTACCCTTTTTTTGTTTGACGGCTGATCTCGATCTGGCAGTGCTCGCTCTCTCGTTGAATGCGATCCATGTGTAGACGGATCTAGTATTAGAATGCAATCTGGGTAAATGATCATTGTTTCCTATTCGGTCAACGTGGTTTGATCTCTGAGCGTTGTATCTTGCCTCTTACCATCTCGATGTTGTCTGCATCTTGTTTCTACCATCTTAAGTTTAGTATTTCTGAATGTGATACTTTCTTTTTAGAGATGTTAATATTTTACTTGAACAAGCACATATTATCAACTGCTAAGTTGTTTGGTGCATAAGGGTGATGTATAACAAATAAGTTGCAACACACATATGCTGGCAATGTCTAGAAAAGCATTTGGGGCTTGGTGCACCAGGTCCGTTAGTGACCTGCCTTCCCCACTTGACTGGCCTGGTCGTTAGCAAATGGATATGTCAATCTGGCCCAAAGGCGGAAAAGACAATAAGGTAATGATTGCGCCCAAAGGTGTTTTTCATTATTGAGTGGTGTTTTGGCTAAAAGATTCAATGGAGCACATAATTTAATTTGGGCTTTTAGATGGATTTTAGAATTATGATTAAAGATCAAATCGTGATGCATAATATCTAATTTTTCCTTTTGTTCTTCAATTTTCAGATCTAAACATAATGTCAAATCGAAGTCAAATTAAGCCCCTCATGGGGAACAATTTCAAACAGTGGGAAGAAAAGCTGAAATTAGTCTTAGGGATCATGCAATTGGACACTGCACTGAGATTTGATCGCCCCAAGCCCAATAAAGAGGGTGAAGAAACTCCCCAAGAGAAGGCTGATATTGATAGATGGGAGCATTCAAATCGCATGTGCATAATGGTGATGAAGCAAACGATCCATGAGACTTTTCGGGGCATAATACCTGATACAGAGACCGGCGCTATTAAATACCTTAAGGCCCTTGAAGAGAAATTCACAAAGAGTAAAAAGACTGAAGTTAGTACACTCTTTGTGAAGTTGGCAACAATAAAATACAAGGGAAAAGAAGGGGTTAGAGAGCATGTTATTGAGATGACAAGACTGCAACGTGCCTTGAAAGGGCATAATTATGACATCTCTGATGAAGTTCTCATTGAGTTCATTTTTCTGTCTCTCCCGTCCAACTTTAGTCAATTCAAGATGACTTATAATTGTCAAAAAGGGACGTGGACACTACCTGAGTTTGAGGCTCAGTTGGTGCAGGAGGAAGAGAGACAGAAAATGACTAAGGGAAAAAGTGCTCATGTAGTAACATCTAATCATAAGGGTAAAGGCAAGAAGCGCAAGTTTGTTGCCAAGGTAGCTGCAAACAATGCCGCGCAGAAAAGCAAGAAGGAAGATACTTCTGCGAAAGCAGAAGAAAGGAACTGTTTTTTCTGCAAAGCGTCAGGACATACAAAGAAATTCTGCACTAACTATCATGCATGGTTGGCAAAGAAAGGTATGTCTCTTGCTTTAGTTTGTTCTGAAGTTAATTTAAGTTCTGTATCTAGATATACTTGGTGGATAGATTCAGGTGCAACGACTAACATCAGTATGTCGATGCAGGGTTGCCTAAGCCATCGCAATCCAAATGAGGCGGAGCGCTACGTTTATGTAGGAAATGGCAACAAAGTAGAAGTGAAAAGCATAGGAAAATTTAGATTATTATGTAAGACAGGATTTTATTTAAGTTTTGATGCTTTAGTGGTTCCATCTTTCAGAAGGAACCTAATTTCTGTATCTTATTTGGACAAAAATGGTTATGTATGTTCATTTGGTAATGGAAATTTCAGTTTGTGTCAAAATTCTAAGCTTCTTGCTTCTGGTATCCTGTCTTCTTATGATAATCTTTATTTTCTAGATATAGACACTTCACATTCAGAGGCACTGCATGTAGATAATAGAAAACGTAAATTAACTTGCGAGAAATCTCCAACATTATGGCACAAGCGATTAGGACATATCTCTATGAAAAGGATAGAACGTCTTGTGTCTAATGATATTCTCCAACCTTTAGATTTTACAAACTTAAGTGATTGTGTGAATTGTATAAAGGGAAAACAAACTAATAAACGTAAGTATGATGCAAAAAGATGTAATGATGTCTTAGAATTGATTCATACGGATATCTGTGGTCCTTTTCCAAAAGCTACAAGAAATGGTCACCATTACTTTATCACATTCATAGATGATTATTCAAGATATGGTCATATTTACTTAATAAAAGAAAAGGCGGGAAGCATTAGACGTGTTCATAAAGTTCAAAACGGAAGTTGAGTTACAACTTAACAAACGTATAAAGTCCATTCGTTCTGATCGTGGTGGTGAATACTACGGTCGTTATGATGGATCAGGAGAACAACGTCAAGGTCCCTTTGCAAAATACTTAGAGGAATGCGGAATTGTGCCTCAGTATACGTTACCAGGTTCGCCTGCAATGAATGGTGTTGCTGAACAGCGAAATCGCACCCTTAAAGACATGGTGAGAAGTATGATTGCTCGTACAACTCTACCTGAGAATTTGTGGGGAGAAGCCTTAAAGACTGCAGCATACATACTTAATAGAGTGCCTACTAAAGCAGCTAACAAGACCCCTTACGAGTTATGGGTTGGGCGCAAGCCTAGCTTGAATCATTTGAGAGTTTGGGGATGTCCATGTGAAGCTAGGCCTTATAAGCCAAATGAAAAGAAACTGGACGAAAGGACCATTAGTTGTCACTTTATAGGCTATTCTGAACGATCTAGGGGATACAAATTCTATAATCCAACAGAACATACAGTTTTCGAGTCAGGAAGTGCGAAATTTTTTGAGGATAATGAGTTTGTGGGGGGAGATATGACAAAAGATAGTATTTTTGAAGAAGAAGAGACGAATGCGAATGAGACTATGGACCAAAGTCCTGGTTCTGTTCAAATTCCGATTGCGTTTAGAAATGAGACTATGGACCAAAGTCCTGGTTTTGTTCAAATTCCGATTGCGTTTAGAAATACATCTTCTGACAATATGCAAACTTCATCATCACAAATAACTCAGTTAGAAACTCAACATGGAATAGAGAACACAAATGGACCTGAACCCAACCCAAACCCTGACATTGACATGACAAATGTTGATGGCCTAGGGCCTGTGGGAGATTCAGAAATTGATAATGATGTTCCTCCTCCTGTTGAATATCAAGTTGTAAATGAACCTCAATAAAATCTAGTACCTGTGCCAATTAGGAGATCTACTAGAGAGAAAAGATCTACACAATCTAAGGATTATGCATATCTTCAAGAACATGAGTTTGACATTGGCATGTTTGAAAATGATCCTGTTAATATCAAACAAGCTGTGGAAAGCTCTAACTCTCAAATGTGGATTAATGCCATGAATGAAGAGATGAAATCAATGTATGACAATGACGTTTGGGATATCGTTCCGTTTCCTATAGACAAGAAGCCCGTTGGTTGCAAATGGATATTTAAGACTAAAGGTTTCACACAGAAAGAAGGCATTGATTATAAAGAGACTTTCTCTCCAGTTTCATCGAAAGACTCTTTAAGGATTATATTGGCGCTTGTAGCACATTATGATTTAGAACTTCATCAGATGGATGTAAAGACAGCGTTTCTCAATGGTGACATTGATGAAACGATCTATATGAAGCAGCCAGAGAACTTTGTATCAGGTGATGCAGGGTCTATGGTTTGCAGACTTAAGAAATCTATCTATGGGCTAAAACAAGCATCTCGACAATGGTATCATAAATTTCACAAAATTGTTAGCTCATTTGGTTTTGAGTCTAACATAGTAGACGAATGCATATACCTTAAGTTCTGTGGGAGTAAATTTGTTTTCTTGGTTTTATATGTAGATGACATATTGCTTGCCAGTAACGATAAGGACATGTTGCATCAAACTAAGAATTTTTTACTTAAGAACTTTGAAATGAAAGATCTTGGTGATGCATCATTTGTTCTAGGGATTGAAATACTTAGAGATAGATCTCAAGGTATTCTAAGGTTATCCCAGAGGAACTATATCGATAAGATTCTGACAAGATTTGGCATGGAAAACAGCAAACCAGGAGATACCCCTGTATCAAAAGGAGATAAGTTTAGTCTAAAACAATGTCCCCAAACTGACTTAGATAAAAACATCATGAAAGATATTCCCTATGCCTCAGCCGTGGGTAGCATCATGTATGCACAAGTATGCACGCGTCCGGATATTGCGTTCATCACTGGAATGCTAGGGAGATATTTGAGTAACCCAGGTATGGAACACTGGAAGGCAGCCAAGCGAGTGTTGAGATACCTAAAGAGAACAAGGGACTATATGCTCACGTATCGGAGATCGGAACAGATCGAGGTCATTGGATATACTGATTCTGATTTTGGAGGATGTGTCGACAGCATGAAGTCAACATCAGGATACATCTTTATGATGGCAGGCAGTGCCGTGTCATGGAAGAGCGCTAAATAGTCATTGGTAGCCTCCTCCACTATGGCAGCTGAATTTGTTGCATGCTATGAAGCATCTAATCATGGCGTATGGCTGAAGAACTTCGTCACAAGTCTGAAAATTGTGGATTCTATTCAGAAACCACTCAAATTATTATGTGACAACAATTCAGCAGTGTTATACGCAACCAACAACCGAAGTTCGTCAAAGTCAAAGTACATCGATATTAAGTTTTTGGTTGTAAAAGAGAGAGTGCAGAATAATGAATTATGTATAGAACACATAGGTACAGACTCCATGATTGCTGATCCTCTTACTAAAGGATTACCACCCAAGAAGTTTCACGAACATGTTGCCCGTATGGGTGTAATATCTATTTAGGATAGTTAGAAAATGTGGGAGTCTGAATATGTTTTAAGTTTTGTTTTTTGATGTTCTATGTAATGCAATTGTAAACAATTTTTGATGATATATACAAGTTGCATTCAGTTTCAGTTTCATTATTTCTTTCTTTAAAATTTAAACTTTTGACCTCATACAGTAAAGTAAAGGTGACTCAATTAGAAATAGGCACGTCTAATCACACTTGCGTGTAATTTCTAAACTATATGTCCAAATCAAATTCATGTCATTCAGTTATGTTGGCAGCGTGATTTATGTCGGTTTAGTTGCGAATAAATGTGATAAGTGCCGCTTAAGTCCTTTGTTAGCATAATTGATGGACGGAATTGTTTAAGAAATACGATAAGTAAAGATAGAAAAGTTGCATGCAATAAAACTAAGGATATATAATCAAAAGGTTGCACTTGTCCATGTGGGAGATTGTTGGATTTAGAGACGTCTAATTACAATAATTAAGTTGGACATACGTGCATTATGATTATGATATCAAATACTGTCGCAAGATTACATTTATGTAATGATTAAAATATGCCAAACAATGTGATTAATTAAGTCATGGCATTATACGTATTTAAATAAGGTTTTGGATACAAATACATATAGAATAATGTTAATCAATTATAATTGTTAATGGACCGATTATAGTTGATTAAAATAATAGCAGTAATAAATTTGAGCTAAATAAGGAAATCAGAATTTATTCTGATTTATTTCAGTTTTTTCTGAAGTTTCCCGATTTCAAGTTTTTTATAAAATCGGAAATTCCAGATTTCTTTTTAGACTTGTTTCCCAAGTATTAGCTAAATTTCAGCAGCCCTAGGATTAGAATTTTTCTTTGGCACTGCTATAAAAGGGCTGAGTCTCCAAGGCTTGCAATCATCCAGAAAAATTGTCTGCTCCATTTGAAGACAGGATACTCTCCAGAGAAAAGGATTGCAAGTTCTTGGAAGGATTCGAGAGCCAACAACTCAAGTCAAGACCAGGAGCGTATTAACCCAGAGCCTTGGAAGCTGTCCGCGACCTTTGAAGATGGAAAGTAAGTTCCGCTGTGCATTAAGCTTGATTTCTAAGTTCCGCTGTGCATTAAGTTTAATTTCTTGCATAGGAGTAGATCTTGGTTAGGGTTTAAAGTATTTAGTTATACCCACAAGTCAAACCCTTCAAATTTGTGTTAGATGAACAGAGATTCAGAGAGCAGGCAATTTGTTAAGGTTTCTCCCTCAGTTTCATGGAGTAAAAAAATAGTTTCCGTGCAATATGGATTACGAGCATTCGATTGCACAGAAGTCAAAATGGAAGATGAAGGAGAGCATTATCGGCCGCAGAAATGGTGCCCCGAGAGGATGCTTGATCATTTACGTAGGAAAAGAAGAGGAGCGCTTCACAATAGCAGTCAAAGATTTGAATAATCCTTGCTTCACTAAGCTCGTGGAAGAGTACGGATTTGCCCAGAAGGGTGCCCTACGAATTCCATGCAATGTAGCTCATTTCAGAGAACTCAAACGGATGATTTCATTACAGTGTTAATGCACCCTCCAAACAGCTCAAGTTCCACAGTTTACTTGTACTTGTATGCCAGTGCATTATATTTTTATATAAACTTGTTTCACTATTGGAATTTGACAGGTTTTATAGGTCATTTTTGCCCTTGAAATGATCAATATTTATGTATTTATAATAACCTATCTTCGTTGGAATTTGATAAATAAGACAATGTTGTGAAATAGGGTTTATAAATGGACCATCATAAATTGAGATTAGAAATAGTTCTGCAGATGAAAACGTTGATAGGGATCAGGAAAATACTCTTTCGCGGCTTCAATGACGGATTCTCAATAATATGTTTTTTTTGAAAATATGAAGATTATGGAAGATAGAAGACACATTTATTTTATTAGAACAGAAAAAATTATAAATCAAATTATAAGTTTTCTGAGTTTAAGTTTTTGATCCACAATTCATTATAATCTGGAAGTTATAGTAAACAATGCTGACCTGTGAAGCTTTCAAAACAATCATCATCTTCACACAAACATGGTTGGTTTGAGTACCTCTAATGATAAGGCAGCTGACCTCAACCAAGATTATATACCAATCAAATAAAAAAAACTCATTACTATCATGACTCTTAACATCACATAGCCTCTGCACATGAGCACTCAGAGCGTGCTAGAGGTGGGCTAAAGTGTAATTAGAGGTGGGCTAGGGTGGAAGTATTCTGACCCGAATTACGGATTGTTCCTCACAGCTTTTAAAAAACAGCACTGATATCGAAAAATCAACACTGACCTCCAATAAAATCGTGACAAATCATTTCAAATTTAAATTTATGTTAATAACACCGTCAGAAGCTTGTACTTCATTGCAAATAGAAATTTATGTTAATAACACCGTTAGAAGCTTGTACTTCAATGCAAATTTAGAGTAACGAGAGACTGCATATATAATTTACATGTGCATGAAAAGGAGGTTTTGGGCACTATCAAGTCATCACAGTTGGGTTACAGCCACCCCCCTCTTCTCTCCATGTGCTGAGGCTAACATTATGTAAGTAATACATATTTATATTACCGTACCTTTACACAACTGAATGGAATTGTAACTGTACAAACTAATACTTATAATTAAAGGTAATTGCTGGAGCCTTGGCTTTAGGGAAGTCGAAGGCTTAATGGCCTCTTTTGATTACCTAGCTTTCGAGTACATTTATTGGGAAGCAAATATGGAGGTTGATGGACTTTCCAAGGAGGCTTTGGGTTCATTGGATGATTTTTTGCATTTTGTTGTATCTTTGGACAATACTGCTGTGGATATAGGTTTTATGAGGATGGCTTGATGGACTTGGCTTTGTTTCTTGATGGATTCAGCTTGGTTTTTCGAGTCTAGAACATGTTTTAAAGTCATTACAATTTACTGCCATTTGTTAGCGTATTATAGCACCTTTTTGCTTTAGTTGACTTGATGATTTGGTCTTTTTCAGCATGGATTTATATCCTGGGATGCAAAGATTGATTCTGTGAATTTTTTTATCACTCGTTGTAGCTTTAATTTTCTCACTGAAAATATCAAGTTTATGAGTACCTGCCATGCCATAAAAATAAATCATCAAAATTAAATTAGTAATAAAAATAAACCCTAAATCGTTGTACTTAGGACGCCTCTACTTGCCATAAAAATAAATCATCAAAATTAAATTACTAATAAAAATAAACTCTAAGATCCCATTTTTTATTATGGGAAGGGACTAAGAATATTCCACTCGCTTGGGAGCTGTTAACACTCAGATTTTATCCCGGTTGTAAAAGAATAACACCTAAGGTAACTTATTTCAAACCAAACTTTAGGTAGAAAACTTAGCCATTTTTTCCACCAAAAAGGGCTCTCTCACAAGATATATGTAAAGGCTAAAAATATATAGAAGCATGCTCAAAATTTCTCAAAATTGATTTACTTGGTTGAAAAGGAAACAAGAAACATTGGGTATGGAGTCAACTTTCAAATATCTAACGTGCCAGCAAGAGATTTATACCAAATAGATTTTTACAGAGGCAAGATAGCAACCATATCACATTCAATTTAATTTTGCAGGTGGTATAGAAAGAAATAATAACAATCCATCAACAACAGACATCTAACTAGGATGAATCTATTGTCAACTTTGGAGAAATAATGGATACTTAAATGCGATAAAACGAGGCATAACCAGTATGAATCCCAATTTATTTCAAACGTTCATTTAAGCATAGAAGAAGAATATAATGGAAGATATAACAAAGAAAATAAACATGCACATATAGAGATGAGGGAAAAGATAGACTGTAAAAATGATCAACACATGAATATCTGGTCTCCAAAGATAGGTATTTCCACTATACGGCTTTTATTATTCTATCAAAACTTATTGTCTCTCAAAGAGTTTCCAACCCTTTCAAAAATGATTCTCATTGTCTTTTATACAAAATTCGAAAGAAGCTTGACATAACCGCTTCTTTTAACTAGTAACTGAAAATGTCTTAACTTGAAAGATAACTGTCTTTAAACAATATTACAATTTTTTTAAATAAAAACATCATTTTTGCCACTTGGCAAAAATTATGAATGTATCTATGAATGGACAGAATATCTTGTCCTTCCATATTTATCCACATAGTTCCATTGGTCGACCGTGGGTAGATCATAACTGGTCATTTCCTTCACGAGGACTCGCATTTCAAGGTGATCTGTATAAGAAACAAGAGGAAGATTCTCATAGATTGAGATCAACATATTTACAATTTCAAAGTCCTCCGCAATTTTCTCCATTAAAATATTTCCAGTAAGCATATGATCTAAATGCTGAAACTTTTTGTGATCCATTCTTATGTCAAACAATAACCTCTTATATTCATTTGGAGGAATCAATTCATGCTTTTCATCCCCAAAAGCAGGAAATCCTTTGTTTATTAATTTTTCAAATCATTTCTTAAACTTTATTACTTCCTCTCGTATATCTCGAGCTTTAATTTCAATCTTTTCAACATGTGAATATTTTCCCAAGATTCTTCTGGCCCATGTAATGACTGAAATTCTATTCATTATATTCAATGCTGTCAAATCTGCTTCAGTTAAACTATTTAAGAAAGTTATTTCCCTTTGTGCTATTTCTTTTGGCTTTCTGTTTAAATTTTCTCTGACTGCTCTACAACTTTCAAAAGCGTCTTTGGCCACCTTTTCTTTGATTCTCATATAATCAAGATAAGGTCTTAATTTTTCAACTTCCTTTATAATTTGATTCCATACCATATGTTTGCAACCTTGCATTGCAGCCTGTCCTGTTACATGAGCTGCCAAACCTTTATTATTATCAGATAATTCCTGATTCCTTATTTGCAAAGTTTGAATTTCCTTATCCTTTGTTTCATTTTCTTCTTTTAGCTTCTGTACTTCAATTTTCAATTCTTTAATCTCGACATCTTTCAGACTTACCTGGGACATGGCTTGTAAGAGACTGTCCAATTCAGTTTTATCTTCATCTGTACTTCAATGTACCTGTTGCTGACCTAATTCTGCTAACCTTTACTTTATTTATTCCAATTGCTCTTCCAAACAAATCTTCTCTTTTTCCCAGTGAACTTTTTCTTCGGTGAGCTTCAACATTTTTGCAATAATATCTTTTACTTCATTTGACAGCTCTTCTTTTTCTTTTTCCAGTACTGTTAGTTCAGTTCCTTGGATAAGCAAAGTGTTTGGGATTTTCAGCTTTCACCTTAACATTTGAATTGTGTCATCCTTTTCTTTGAGTAAATTTGTTGCTGCATCTCCCTCTTTGTTTATCAAATCTGTTTGTAATCTTTTTATTTGCTACTGTCGAGACTTATTTTCTGTTTTTTCTTGTCTCAACTGGTTATTTAATTTATCTACTAAAATTTTCAACTTGTATACCTTTAAGATTGCTCCCAAATAATCTGAGTATATAACCTCTCCTATTTGTCTATGTAATAAAATTTTATCTGAGGCATTGATTTTTGTCACATCAACTTTCATTTCTGAGATCTTATCTTTAGTAACAACTGAAAATTTTAAAGAATTTTCTTTGACATTTCTGCTAGTAAATAAACTGACTTCAATGTTGGATATATTCATAACCTTTGGAAATAACTGACTGGTTTGCCGAGAGGATTCCTGTTTATTTTGACTGTGCTCATTAAATACATCCATCAGATTGTGTGGGTTATTTACATCATCTTCTACCGGGGATTCTTTAATACTGTACTCCTTTACCACGACCTCTGGTATTTTGACTTCGATTCTCCCTTCCTCTTCTGAAACTGCCATTAACTCTTGTTGCTCATCTATTTTTAATTTTTTCCCTTTTTCTGCTTCTTCACTTTCAATGTTCACTACGTCTTGTATAGGCCTTTTAAACCCTACCATTGCAGTATTCATCGTGCTTTATGCCTCTGCTGTTGTATTTGTCAATATCATTTCTTTATCTTGAGAATCTAGAATGATTTCTTCCTTATAATCCAGCCAATTTGCTCTATCAGACATTCCCTCAATCACTTGATGATTCAACGCTTTGGTGCGATGATCCGTTCTCCATTTTGATATTATTTTTAACAGATCATATTCAATAGCCATGTCTGTCTCAAATCCCATATCTTTCAATAATTTTTCTATATAAATAGCAACGTTTTTGTTCTTCACTGTGAATGGACCAAGTGTGAAAGGATACTTGATATCTATTGCTTGTTTGAAAAGCAAGAAATTATTATCTTCAATAATTAACTTCTGCCTAAGGAACTCCAAAGCAAAAACCCTTAAGGTAAGCAATGTCGGTAAAACATAGGGTTTATGTTTGAAACCATATAACCTGACCACTGTACTGTCTTTTGACAAGAACCAATCTCCTACAGCGTATTCTGCACTTAATTGCATACATGCTTACATTTCTGGTAATACTGTAGGCAATCTTTCACCAAAAATCATTATGTAAATTTCTGAGAGCATATAATTTATGTAATTAAACATATTATTTTCTAATAACTTTGTGAAAATGATTTCAGGGAAATGTACTTTTTCCTGACTGGCCACCATGATCATTTTCATAAAAAATGACTGAAATCTGAAATGTCTGAGAGTAGAAAAATTGACCATCTGGTCATGGATCTTTTCAGTCAAGAATTCTTCAAAGTTAAGTCGAGGAATTTGATTTTCATCAATCCCTGGCTGAATTGTACTCATTTTATACAAAAGGCTTAACTGAAACTCAGTTACATACATGTTTGTATCGAACCCTAGGATTAAAGCCAACAATGTTAGAACCAGCTAGGTATTTTCATCAAATAAAGTGATATCTATAGGGTAAGGGATATCTGAAATGTTTGTTTCTGGTTTGAGACACATAGACAAAAAAATTTCTCTATTATCTTGAAGGGTTTGATGATAACTTTCAATAACAGAGGTTTCAGAAAAACTTTCAGACTCGAGGGTTTGCGAAAAAATTATTTCTAGGGCTTTAATTATGACGGCAGGCTCTATTTTGCAGATGACTCTGGTTTTTCGACTGTCTAAAATAGTTCTTTATTCTCTGGAATAATTATCAGCACACCACGACACAAATTCTGGAAAAGACGGGATTTGGTCCGGGCAGAAGGCTAACAAGGATGACTGGTGGACTCTGTGTATGTCTATACCTTCTTCTAATAACTTAGACAACTTAAGCTTGAATTCAGCGACTGGTAACCTGATTAGGGTATCGTAAATGTCCCCATCTCTATCTTCTATGGCTTCTTTGGCTTTAAAAACATATATATCATGCACAGTTTCCATTTCAATCGTTTCTACAAACAAATTTCCATTAAAATATGTGGGCCAGGTCACCTAACCCTACCTGTACAGACACGTATTTATCCTTCTGTCGCAACTGCTGATCTCCACCGGTCTTCAGAGCTTCCAGGAACAACGACACCTAGACAATATGTAATTATTTGAAAACCCTTTTGTTTTATATAAGCTCTTTTTCTTAACTTTCTGGTAGCTTTCCGAATGTACTTTATTTCCAACCGTTGATTACATGCTTTTTTATTTGAGCCGTTAGATCTTGTGCCTCTTTATTTCCCATGGTGGTATCCGCGATCCCAATAATGGTTTTCCTTTTCGGTTTTTACTGTGTGCATATCAACCATTTTCTGACACCTGTTAGAGTGGTATAATTACCGCAGCCACTCTTTCCTCTATTGAGTGTACACTTCCCATGATGTGGATAATCTCATCCTTCGATTTTATGCCAATGTATATCGTCCGTCCGATTTATGTCAACATATGGCGTATTCCCTTGTGCCTTCTGCGTCTGCCACATGCTATGGCCCACATTTACCCCATATTATCCTTTGGTGGTTCCGCACAGTGCTGTAGTGGTTTGTGATACCACTATCATGTTGATGCAGGACAATAATAATGCGACACTTACTCCAGCGGTATTATGTCTGCAACCACTCACCATTGTTTGCAAACGAACTTTTGGGCGGTGAGGGAATCCACGATAACCGTTGATCTTTTCTTTCGTCATCTCCGTCGTTGAAACTTCACTAAGATTTAACCTTTTCAATAATTTATTTCGGACTATTGCACTTGTAGGTTTTTTGCTTTGTTGATTTTGTATTATAACCCTTCATTCAACCCATCCTTAGTAAATTTACTTCTTTTGGGTATTTTTGACAAACCTTTTAGGGTTTCTTTGAGTATTTCAAATACGGTGTCAACAGGAGCCAAAGGGCGGCCCTCACTGCCGCCTCGATGTCGGGAATCCAAGGTGGTCGTGAGGGCCACCCTTTGGCACCCAAGTGAGCGGCGCTCGCTTGGGCGCCAAATGGTGGCCCTCATGGCCACCCTCGATGCCTGACATCAAGCCGGCCGTGAGGGATGCCCTTTGGTGCCCAAGCGAGTGGAAGAATATTTGAGTCAAATAAATCATCCAAATTAAACTTGTAATAAAAATAAACCTTAAAATCTCTTCTCTTACTTTTTTATTATTAAATGGAAGGAAAAATATTTGAACTATTTTTTAATCTTATTAACTCATAATAATAAAATTGAAAATTGTAAACCCTCACTCTATCTTGAAATAAATAGTGAAATAAATATTCCTATTGACATAATAAAATTGTCACTTCTTCAACTCTCATTTCATTGAGAGAAGATTCTTGGGATGCCCAAATCCTTTTATTTTATTTTATTTTATTTATCTTCAATTCCCAAGGGCTCGCCTCAAAAGGAAGTGCAACTTATGGCTCAAAAAGGATTAGGTGGAGTGTTGGAATTTTATTTCAGCTTTGTTTTTTAAATAATTTTTTGACATTTTGAATTTTTATTTTTTCTATCACAATTTTTTAATGAAAAAATAATCTTTCATCATTAGAATTTTATTAAAAAAAATGCTCTTCAATAATAATGTTTTTATGAAGAATTTAATTTTCAATTAAAAGATATATTTTTATTAAGAGTTTAATTTTTAATTAAAAGATAACAATAGACTCATTTATGAGTGTTTTCCATTGATCATGCGCTTTGAAAATTGAGGGTGGAGCAAAACAACCTACTAACATGGACACTCACAACTCAAAATAAGTAGCACGTGCGAGCATTATGCATTTGAATTACATTAAATGATAAACTTAAGAAACAAATAAAATGTTGAACCTAGAACTACTACAATATTTTGCAAGGTTAATATGTTTGGTAAGTGATGTAATTGAAATTATGACATTTTAATTTTCAATTAAAAGATATGTTTTTATTAAGGAGTTTAATTTCCAATTAAAAGATAACAATAGGCTCATTTACCTGTGTTTTTAGTTGATCATGTACTTTTAAATCGAGAGTGGAAAAAATAATCTACTAACACTCACACACACAACTCAAAAGTAGCATGTGCTGGCATTATGCATTTGAAATCCATTAAGTGATAAACACAAAAGGTGGAACCTAGAATCCTTTCTAGAGGTTAATGTCAAGCCATGTGTAATGCAACATACCAATTTTTTCAAGGTTAACATGTGGCATCAATGGTGTAATTGAAATTGTGATACTTTATTCCATAGGGATTGAGTTAAAAGTCCATATAAATATAGTATGCCCTTTGTAGCTCGATTATTTATTAAAAAAACATATGCAATCGAGATTGCACTATGATGTTCTCTCCTTCTTTTGTCGAAAGAAGTTTAATAAGGATTTTTCTCCAAGGTATGGAGTGTTTTGGATTCCTCAACTATTATTGTACATGAACTTGCACATACCAATCTGTAACAAATCTTTCATGAAAGTGGAGTTTTCTATGTATTATCCATGATGCACTTTGATGAAGATTTGATAAAATAAATTTGCATTGTTTTGCTTCATTCACAAATGAAAGCATTTAGTTTTTTAATATATGTAATTCCTTTTATTTTAATTTTATAAAAATAGAATAATGTAAATTTATATAATTTGACATAGTAATTTGAATATATAAAAATTCTTGTACTAAAAACTATTTTTTCGAACACAAATTTTACTAATATAGAGCAAGTGATGTGATACATTTTGCATTCAAATTGACAACAATAGGGTTCAATTTAATTCCCAATGTCTTTTTATGGAGGAGGGTCAAAATTTGTACCAACCAGTTCATGGGTATTGCTTTCTTCTTTAGTCCATTCACTTTCACTTGGTTATAGATGGATAAGAAGAAACCACTTTTAAACTCACACTTGTTTAGAAGTTTTTTTGTCCATGAGTAAAAGTAATGGTTTCAACCAAGTACTAAGACTACAAGAATAATAAAATGTTACTAAGTTTTAACATATATCAAATAAATCATTTAAAAAAAATGTGAATAGATACGCCAAAATATTTTTGCAACAAGACCTATAAATTGTAACTTGGAAGTATTGGAAGTGTACAAAGTGGGATTGGGAGCCTCCCACAACAAAACCATGTTTCCATGCCTTTGTTAGTCATAGGTGTTAATCCAACTCAATATCAAAATAACAAAATCAATTTCATTTTTAAGAAAAAGAATAGAAGAGTTTCATTAAAATTTGGTTTTAGATTATTGTAAAGTTTATAAAAAAATTGAAAACAACATCTTACAAAAATTAGTAGTAGATCCAAGTCTCTGGCAGCCAGAGGAGAGCACTTTCAAATTTTCTAGAGAGAAATGGGTATTTAATTTTAGAAGGTGCTTCTAACTTCTGAATCCCATAACCGAAAAGAAAGCATGTCTAAAATTCCATAGGTGATTCTTGGTAAATTCAGTAGCTGATAAATTGGGGTTGCTTGGAAAATTTCGTAGCTGACAAATTGTTGATGCTTGGTCAGTGGCTCGGATGATTCCTTCATTAACATAGTTTAAAATCGACTTATTTTTATAAAATGGTACCCACCTTTCTCTTGGAGTTGCACTTTAGGAATTGAAACTAAGTTATGCTTTGAAGGAAGGGCATAGAGGTCAGGGAAAGGAACTGAAGGAATGGAACAACCCTATATTGGGACAACTCTAGGCTAATATAAGAAATAAAGAAGAAATGGAATGAAAGAAAAACCATCCCCATTGAAGGAAAACTCACCCACATGCTTTTGTATCAAATTGTAAAGTTTCAATAAGTGGGAAAGATTCAATTTCTAATATTACATATATAATAACAACCACCTAGTGCAAGCCACTTATCTATGCATACACATATCTTAACAAGTCTATTAATAAAAATTGATGACGGTTTGAGAAAACAATTAACCATCAAAAATATTTTCTAGAAAAATTGTTTACCTGTTTTTTGAGATGGTTTGTTAGAATTTTTAACAAAGTAAAATGCCTCATAATGGGAACATGCTCATGAAATTCCAACCCTGGTTGATAGATACGTTACCATGATTTGAAAGTTTGGCTAGACCACTAACATAATAGTGTGTCTCCATAGTCAAGTCACTAGTACAGTAGAATGTGTATAAATATCAATAGTATCTCTAAGTGAAAAGATGACAGATTTCAAACTACTGACACATTTACGAAATTGATTCTTGAGGGTTCTGGTGCCTTGGGTCCACTGAGATCCTCAACCTTATCCCTATAAGGCACACTCAGGCTTGTCTCCTGGTCTTATAGTTTGACTGTCAAAATGCTCATCATAAGGCAGTTTTTCCGTCCAATATTTATAACAACCTCACTCGTAAGACTACTGTCCTGAATGTTTTTGAAATTTCAAGCTAGGTTGTTTTGTGCATTTGTAAAATATTATGGTATTATAGGATGATATACCTACAAGTACGAGGGGGTGAAGTGTAATTTAGAGTTCAAATTTAGTTTTCAGTTGACACTTATTAATATATTAAAATATTAAGTAAATAATTTTTTTATAATAAACATAGTAATTTAAAAGTAAAAGTCATAATTATATATAACATTTTAATAAAATATTAAGTAATTAAATAATTTACAATGTTTTTCTTAACATAAACTTTAAAACCAAAGAGATATATATTTTAATTAATTAAAACCAAATTAATTAATGAAACATAGATACTTCTTGCTATGTTATATGGGAGTTGAGCCATCATTAATCCATTATCATTTTCGGATATACCAAACTCAAACTTATCTGCAAAATTTGAATAAAAGTTTGCACCTCAAGCAATTTAAACCCTTAAATCCTCTTTACACTTAATAGATAGATCACAAGTTAAGATGAAATTATAAATTATTAAAATTTGAAAAGAATTATTGAAATTCTAAATATAAATTATTAAAATTATACAACCTCAATGAAATAAAAGTATTTGAGAAAATTATTAAAATTGTATACCCTCAAAGGTATTTCAAGAAGTTAGAATCCATTTTTTATTAAAAATGTAATTTAAATAATGAATAATTTTAATTTGACTATAGTTAAAAATATAGTTTAAATAATGAATAAGTTTAATTTGACTCAATATTATATAGTCCCTTAAAATGAGGATAACTAAAAATATTATATAGTAATTTGAAATAAAGATAACTAAAAAATATTATAACATTTAAATTGCTTTAATAAAAAGTAATGGTCACATTTTTTCAATGGATATATGCACTTTGTGGAGAAACCTTTTAAAATTAAAAGAAATAGAATATGGAAGTTAAGATGGTATTATAGAGATTTATATAGTACTACAAAATTAGTTGAAACAATTTGATTACCTTTTTCACTATTAATTTAACAATTGAATTATAATAAATTTTGTTATTAATATTGTTGGACAAATTAAAAATACACTATATATTATAAACAATGCATTTTTTATAAAATATTAATTATACAATAAAATAATAAAATAATAAAATAATAAAATGTGAATTTCATAATAATTTAATAGAATATAACTTTTAACAAACTAAAACAATCAAAAAGTAATTGTACTTGGTTGATGAACAACTCGTGTTGAATATAAGTTATTAAAATTGTACAAACTCAATGCAATAGAGGTATTTGAGAGAGTTATTAAAATTGCACAACCTCAATGCAAAAGATAGAGACATTTGAAGTCAACTAAGTGTATATTGGGTGGTTGGGTGGAATGTTGTTATCGTCCTTACTCCTTGGGAGTCAACTTTGATGATGTATTGTTTGACTGATTCTATTGAATATCAGATGTTCGCATTTTTCAATGAAAAAAGATCGAGATATGTGAGGGAGTTGAATCCATTTTTTTATTAAGAAAATGTAATTTAAGTATTGAATAATTTTAATTTGACCAAAATTTATATAATCATTTGAAGTAGTGATATTTTAAAAAAATCCTAAGCATATAACATTTAAATTGTTTCAATAAAAAGAAATAGTCACATTTTTTCAATGGATATATGCACTTTGTGAAGGAACTTGATTTTATAATTATTTTTAGATATTGATGATTACTACCTTATGATATAACATATATCATAGAATAACCATACACTAAAATTATCAACCACATACCTAATAGGATCACATAAATATAGCCAAGAATAAGAGACATAAGATTTATCACGAGAGTAGAGCTGCATCCTTATCACTTTGTTGCAGTAGAGAGATGGATCAATTTATCGCTTGGTAAATTACAAGTTCATGACTTTTACTTTATAGTGAATGAAGTGAAAGGCCACATCCCTTTGTTGTTGGCTGAAATGCCATTTCATAATAATAATTATTATTAAATATTAATAATATATTTAAAAGAGTTGCTCGATGATGAATATAACATGGACATAGACTTCTATATTTAGAGGGAGCAACTACCTAGGATGTAGCAGTGAGGCTCAACATCAAGAGGAAGCTTGGTACTCCAGGATTAATGATGAAATTATGCTTAAGAAGGAGCAAAAGGAACTCATTGTCAAAGGGGATCGAGCTTCAGGTCCCAAGGGAGAAAGATGCTTGGATACAAAGCAATTAGGATGCTCAGATGTAGAGAGAGCAATATGCTTGGATGTAGAGCAAGCATGATGCTTAGATGTAGTGGGAGAAATATGCTGAGATGCACAGTGAGAAGAATGCTCAGATACAGAGAAAGCATGATGCTCATATGCAGACAAAGCAGGGTGCTCCAACACAAAGGGAGATGTGATGAGCTTGAAAATGTGATGTTTTCAATATCGGAAAGGTGTTCCCCCAATATTATCCATGTGACTTGGCTAGGGGTGAATGGCTTGGAGGAAAGGCAGTGCCTTCTCTCGGACACCTTGTGACAGGGTATGGAGATTAGTGCTTTCTCCCAGACACTCTATGATGGAGTGGGGAGATATCTAGGACACCCTGTGATGGGATAGAGAGACTAGTCCCTAAGATGACTCAAGAGTAGTCAATGCACATATTTCTTTCGTGACAGAGGGATAACATATCAAAATCTTGTGATAAATGGAAAGGTATCCCATATTTGCAGATCTAGTACAGTATCCAAGATTTATTATCAAGACGAAGGCTTATGTGCATGAGATGTTGATGTTTCTCTAGGGTGCAGCATCGGGAAGACATTCCACCAAATTGGTCATATAATTTGACCAAGGAGAATGATACATTCACTCAAAGGAAATGGCCATGTGTCTTGGCTAGTGGTGACTGGCCCTAGTGTAGACTTGCTTAGCCATGTGATTTGGCTAGGTGTGATTAGGGCTTGAGGTGCTTGCACAACCTTTCTTAGTCATGTTATTTGGCTAAGTGTGAATAAGGCTTGAGGTCACATTTCATACTCTGTGAGGGGGTGCTCCGTGATGGAGTGATCTATCTCATTATAGAGAAGGTTTGACTTGTTTATTTGATAGAGAATAGCTACCCCTTGTGGACTAAACAATGTCTAGTCTAATGTGGGTGCACACACATTAGAGCCCTATACATGAATAGATGTTTATGTGAGGAGAAGAATAACATCATCTAGGTAAAGAGAAGCTCGAGGTAGAGTCTCGAGAAGAGACTTGAAGTGCTAACATTGGTATGTTAGCATAGAGCTGATTCTCCGGTTGGTCTCTTGGCTAAGGAGAAGCTCCAAGTAGAGTCTCAAGAAGAGACTTGAAGTGCTAACATTGTGTATGTCATCATAGAGTTGATTCTCTGGTTGGTATTTTGACTAAGGAGAAGCTCTAGGTAGAGTCCCAAAAAGAGACTTGAAGTGCTAACATTGTGTATCTCAGCATAGAGCCAATTCTTCGGTTGGTCTTTTGACTAAGGAGAAGCTCCAGGTAGAGTCTCAAGAGGAGGCTTGAAGTGCTAACCTTGTGTATGTTAGCATAGGAGCAGATTCTTTGGTTGTTCTTTTAAGGAGAAGCTCTAGGTAGAGTCTCGAGAAGAGACTTGAAGTGCTGACATTGTGTATGTAAGCATAGGAGAAGATTCTATGGTTGATATTTTAAGGAGAAGCTCAAGGTAGAGTCTTGAGAGGAGACTTGAAGTGCTAACATTGTGTATGCCAGCATAGAGTTGATTCTTCGGTTGCTCCTTTGACTAAGGAGAAGACTCCTTTGTGGAGTGTATCCCTGTGTAGAGAGTGCTCCTTTGTGGAGCATGGGCCCAAAGAGGTGGACTAGTTGCAGTCATCACCACCTTCCAGTTGTAATGACTAGTAAATTGGAAGAAGAGTCTTCCTAAGGAGTGTAGCGTCCTTTCGGTTTTAGACTGATAAAGTGCACGAGGAAATAAATCCTCTCTAGTCTAGAATGACCAAGTTGATCAAGCATATCAGATATTATCATTGGAATGACGATATGGTTTTAGTAGGGAACAATTGTTCTGGTTAGAAGGACTTGATCAAAAGAGACCTTTCTTATGATGACGAAATGTACGAGACAAGTCGTGACAATCGGACGATATCCATATTTGTTCCGACATGATGATACCTCCCTAGCTAAGAGGGAGTGTTGGTGTTTATAGCTTTGGGAGGTATCCTCACAAGTAGACCCAACAAAACAAATATTATTTAAAGACATTAATATTATTATTAATAATATTTATTATGAAATGACATTTCGGCCAACAACAAAGGGATGTGCTCTTTCACTTCATTCACTATAAAATAAAAGCTATGAAGTTGTAAATTACCAATTCATATTTATCTCTCTTTACCTTTAAAATTAAAATAAAAATAAAAAATTGAAATGGTATTACAAATATTTATGTAGTCCTATAAAATTAAGTGAAATATATTCCAACGCAATTTTTAATTAGATTATATAATCAAATTTGATTAAATATTTAGAAATTATTAATTATAAAAAAAATATTTATAATTTTAAAGTAATTAACCAAATAAATAAAATCCGTACGTGATTACTCTTCTCACTATTTTGACAAAATAAAAATATGCTCTATATATCATAAACAGTGCAACCAAATAATAAAATGTGAATTTCTTAATATTCTAGTAGAATGTAAGTTTTAACAAACTAAAACAATCACAAGTAAATAAGTAATTGCTTGGCTATAACATTTGAGGACGAACAATTGAAATTTGAGAAAATTATTGAAATTCTAAATATAAGTTATTAAATTTGTATAATCTCAAAGCTAGAGAGATATGAGGGAGTTATTAAAATTGTATAACCTGAATAAAATAGCTAAAAATATTTGAGAGAATTGAAGTCATTTTTTATTAAAACTAATAATTTATACAATGAATAATTTTAATTTGATCAAAGATTATATTAATATAATTAATGATAATAACTAAAAAAATTCAAATTATATAACATTTAAATTACTTATTTAATGGATATATGCATTTTGTGGAAAAATGTTACTTTTAAAATTAAAAGAGAAGATGGAAGTTGAGAAGGTATTATAGAGATTTATTTAGTCTTAGAAAATTAGTTGAAAAGTTGAAGTATAATTAGATTTTTAATTTAATTATATAGTCAATATTTGGAAATTGTTAATTATTAAATAAATAATAATAATAAAAAAAATTAAATATTTATAATTTTAAAGTAAATATGTCTTGAGAGATCATACGCTTAAATTTTGAGGGGTAAGGTATATATACTTTAATATGGGCATACACCAAATTATTATACATAATTAGAAGAGAAAACAAAAATGTTTAAGAGAAAACATGTAGATGAAAGGTAATCATTTTTCATCTTAATTTTTTCATTTTCATTATAATGTGAAATTGGTAATCTTAACTTAGAGAGAATTTTGGGTGTAAATGAAAATGCATTTCAAAAATGTGAAATATTTATTGTGGAGTTGTTTTAAAAAAAATAAATAAATGTAAAAATGGTTTTTTTTTTTAACAAGAACAGGGAAAATAGGTATATTTATAAAGGTTGTGCACAGCCATTCATTACAAGTTTTCAACAAAAATTGACAGAGTAGCAAGTGTCTGAAAGTTTAGAGCTAAACATTCTAACTGTCTGCCTGTAAGAGTTCTAAACAGAGCTTTTCTAAAACTGTTCAAAGTAGAGCAGGGATAGACCCTGATAAACTGATGGTTGAGGAATATACAAAAAAACATAGTGTCTTAAACATCAAAAAGAGGAACCTAGACAGAGACTGCTAACTAGCCACAGCTTTTAAAATAGACAGAGGCCGCATCCTTCCTTTCCTGCTTTATCTCCTGGTTAACAGTCAGGCTGCCATGGACGCAGCTTCCCTGCGTTTTCCCGGTGATGACAGTAATGTCTTCCTGCAAATTATCCACCTTGCCCATTAATTCGAACAAATTTCTCTCCAGGTCGTCAATTCTGGAGTCCTGGCATCTGAGCTGGTTCACGGCGTAGCTTAAATCCTTCGCCATTTCATCATGCTGATCCACACTGGTGCAGACTGCGTTATAGGTGTTTCGCACAGAGAGCTTAACTTCAACCATGGTGTGGCTCAACGCGGCAATGGCCGCCATGATATTCTGCATAGTGCCCGCCCTGAGGTGGATTAACAGACTAGGACGGGAGGATGGAGAGCCCAAGTCGCCAAGAGAGAGCCGGTTCAGCGCATTGGAGAGGGGACGAGCCATTTCGTAGCACAGTGAGGGAGAGGCAGGTAGTTGATTTATTAGCGGCTCGTGGGAGCTGACAGCACCACGAGGGCCCATGTTCCATGCGCGGTGGAGAGGATGGCATGTGGCAGGGGCACGAGAGACTTCTCCGACAGTGGAAGACGGGGGTAGGGGGACCCTCAAGTCACTAAACCCCTTCAAATCCATAACTTTAACAATTGTGACCATAATCAAATAGATTAGGGTATGAATTGAAACCCCAAGGCACCATTGAGACCCTCCATGTGCCCAATATCTAACAACGTTCCTTTGTTGGCCGCTTCATCCGCTAACTTATTGTTCGCTCGACAGATGTGGAAGAAAGAAGACTGAGAAAAGTGAGGGTTAGCTTTTATTCTTTGCATGTACCTGTAAGCTCTCGATCCTTGTGGGGCAATACCCCTTCTCATTGTTTGAATGACATGCCTAGAATCTCCATAAACTCTGAGGTTGTCAATGCTGAGGGAGGAGATCATATTGAATGAGAGGACGAGAGCAAGCCATTCAGCTTCATTGTTTGCCCTGATTCCTAATCCCCACGAGAAAGTTTCAATTTTATTTCCTCCGGGATCAAATAAGACCCCACCCGCACCTGCCACCCCAGGGTTCCCTTTGGATGCCCCGTCGAAGAAAATACTATAAGAATTCTGCTCTTTCCACCACCTGGAGAAAGCATCCGTTTCCTTCCGGATTTCCCAGTCAGAGTAGGAATGTTTCTTTTTGGACTGAAGGGAGCCTGCTCTTACAAAGATATTGCACCATTGAAACTCAGATAGGGAGAGAGGTTCCTGAGCAGATATGGTGACTCCTTTTGAGGATAGAGACTCAGCTATCATTGAAGTGGCTTTGATGGCTGCTCTGTAGCTATTGGGGTTCCTTCCCTCAAAAAGACTTTTGTTTCTGTGTATCCAAATCTGCCAACAGATATTCATTGGGACTATATTCCATATTCTTCGCATCGTTTTCTTGTTTTTTCCTGGAAAGGAGCGACCCTAGTGATCACTAAGATCTTTAAAGGATTTTGGAAGAATGGATGTCCTCCATTGATTCCCCAAAACCTGAGCCCAAACGTGCTTAGCAAAGGGACATGCCAGAAAGATATGAAATGAAGTTTCCTCCTCTTGCTTACACAAAGTACATCTTGAAGGTCCTTCTATCCCTCTAACTCTGAGATTTTCTGTCGTTAAAAGCTTATTGTGAATCAAAAGCCAGAAGAAGATGCTAATTTTAGGGATACCATCCGGATTCCAGACTTTCCCCCAGTTTTTGAGAACCGGAGTGTTAGAGAATGTGAGTTTATCATAGCCTGCCTTGACAGAATAGACCCCTGCTTTCCCCCATCCCCGTCGGTCTTTTTCTTTTATATTCACAGGAGCTTTTCCATGCAGGGAATTGAGGAAGATTTGGTAGGCGTTCCTGAGATTATCAGGAGGTCTCCATTTCTTCCAACCTTTCCAGTCTCCATTATCCTTCCAATCCAATAGATCTATAAGTTTAGTGATTCCCATGTTTTGCAACCAATTACGAATAGAATCTAGACTTCTCCTTTGTCCCAGGGGGATTTCTCCATTGATTCTGTCCATCCAAATATTTATTCTTTTCCCGTTGCCCGGGATCCAATAGAGATCTTCAGTAATCAAAGTCGAGGAAGAGGAGATGAGTCTCCATATTGCCGTTCCCTTTTTGTTATTAGGCTTTTCCAGACATCTTAATCTTGAGCTTCTGGAGTATTTTTTCCTAACTACTTCTTTCCACCATTCTTTCTCTCCAGAGACAATTCTACAGGCAAGCTTGGCTCCCAATGCTTTGCTTACCAACATAGGTTCTCGTATTCCTAGCCCTCCTCTATTTTTCTTTTCTTTGACCACCTTCCAACTGATCAAATGAAATTTTTATTTTGAATCTTTCCCCCTTGCCACAGGAATTTTCTTATCTCTTTGCTAAATGCATTCTGAATAGAAACCGGGGCTGCCATTATTGCAGAGGTAAAAATGGGCAGAGAAGAAAAAACAGATTTAATCAAGGTGACTTTTCCTGCTAGATTCAACCATCGGGTGCCCCACGAATTTATCTTTGATCTGAATTTCTCTAGGATAGGCAGCCAAACAGAGGAGGATGGATATTTAAGGGAAATGGGAGTACCAAGATATTTAAAAGAAGACCAATCAAGACAGGGTTTGAAATTTAAAATAGCAGAGATGAGCCTGATGGTGGCAGGTCGACAGTTCCAAGTGTATAGATTGCATTTGTTATCATTTGTTTTTCCTCCTGAGGCCCTAAGGAAGAGATCCAGGGAAGATTTAAAACGGGCTGCAATTTGGGGTGAGGCACTGCCCAGAAGGATGGTGTCATCAGCAAACTGGGCATGGTTAATGGCTTGGACATTTCGTGCGTAGGTAATACCAGGGAGTGAATCTGAAGCCAGGAGAGAGTTAAGCTTTCTGCTAAGGGAGTCAGCCATTATGACAAAAAGGAAGGGTGAGAGGGGACATCCTTGCCTCAATCCCCGAGAGATTCGAAAAAAGGAGGTGGGTCTGCCATTTAGAAGAGGAGAGATCCACGGCGCTCCAATGCAGGCTTTCACCCATCTAATAAAGTTTCCATCAAATCCAAATTTTTCCAGAATGAAATAGATGAAATCATGTCTTACTCTATCGAAAGCATTGGCCATGTCAAGCTTAATAGCCATACCTGCATCCTTGTTCATCTGGCTTGAATGAATTGCTTCCTGTACTAATATAATATTGTCATAAATTTGCCTGCCCGAAACAAATCCACCCTGATTAGGTGAGATGATTCTTGGAAGCAGATTCTTGATTCTATTAGCTATGACTTTGGTAATAATTTTGTAAGAGGAGTTGCACAAAGATATGGGTCTGAATCTCCCAATCGAGGTGGCTCTTTTCTCCTTAGGAATTAGAGCTATGAACGAGGTATTGGTGCCTCCTCCAATCTTCTCACGGTTCCTTGTCCAATTTATCATTTTGAGTAGATCTTTTTTCAGCAGATGCCAGCATTTTCTGTAGAAGTGGATGGTGAAGCCATTAGGACCTGGGGACTTTTCTGGGTGTAGAGCCCACACTGCTTTTCTGACTTCCTCTTCCGTTACCAAATCGGCGAGCATACTGTTGTCTTCTGCAGTTATGAGCTTAGGAATGTCCTGGCCCATTATCTCAATTTCCTTGATTGAGGGGTCCCCCTCCTCATTGTAGAGTGTCTCAAAATGGCTTTTGATTTCCCTCTTGATTTCCTCAGTATCCTCTATTTTAGCTCCATATTCCTTCGTTAGGCTGAAGATGTTGTTTTTCCTGTATCTTTCCTTACATTGTGCATGAAAGAACTTGGTGTTCTTTTCCCCTGACTTTAACCATAAACATCTTGAGTGCAATCTCCATTCCTCCTCATCTCTTCTGGCTGCCTGTCTAATTTGTGCTTCCAAGTCATTTTCTTTTCTCATAATGTTTTCAGTTATCTGCTCAGTTTCCATTTGATTTTGCAAAGTTTTGAGTTCCTCTTGCAGAGAAGTTATCTCTTCTCCCGATTTCTTAATGTTTTCCTTAGCCCATCTTTTTAAAACAGTCTTAGTATTTTTAAGTTTGTTTTCCCAAATAAAACCCGGGGATCCTGGGATAAACTGATTCCAAATAGTTTTGACCTCTTCATAGCAGTCTTCGTTCTCCAGCCATTGCGGATTGTATCTGAAAGGTAGTGGCCCAAGGTTTCCAGGGGAGGAGAAAAAAAGGGCAATAGGACGGTGGTCTGAAGCAGCAGAAGCTAAGATTTTTGAGTCGGGCAGAAGAGGCCTACTCAGGAAGGCAGAGCTGAGAAGGAATCTATCTAGTCTTGCTGCTATATGTCCGGGCCCAATTCTTTTATTATTCCAGGTATAGTTCCCTTGCCTGGGTTTTATATCCACAAGATTCCAAGATGCCTGGAGATCCTCCAAATTCTCTCCAAACTGATCTCTAACCTTCGAGCCTCCTCTACGCTCATTTGCACTTATGGTGATGTTAAAATATCTAGCTAAAATGCATGGAGAAAGGTTCCTTCCAGTTTGAAGGTCAATGAGGTCTTTCCAAAACTTTTCCTTCAGGCCATGTAGCGTAGGTCCATAGATGTTTCCTACCCAGTATTTTTCATTGCTTGAAATATCCTCTATTTCCGTAAAAATCCAATTTCTATTGCTAAATGAAGAGATGCATTTGAACTTACCTCTGTCCCACCAAGTGAGGAGCCCTCCCGAAGCTCCAGTAGAGTTGACTGCGATGCCTTCTCCTTTGGGCCAGATTTGGTTTAGGGCTTTGAGACAGTCTGCTTCTTGCATTTTAGTCTCCTGGAGCATGAGGATTGAGGGGGTTTCTAACTTCTTAATTATTTTGAGTGCTTCTATCTTTTGCTTGCCTCCTAAACCTCTACAATTCCAGGAGACTATCTTCATTATTTTTTGGAGAGGTTAGAACCTGCTTTTTCCTTCTTTTCTTCTGATGTCCCTGTTGCTTGCTTTGAACTGGATAGGATTCTTACATGCTGGTCTAGGCTGGTTTGCTTACCGCCGCTTTCTCGTGAATCGTTTCTTGCTCCCTTACCACTTTATTTAGTTTTCTGCCCTTTTTTGTCTGGGGTTCCATTTCTTCTTCTCTGCTTTCTGAGGTTTCTTCTTGGAATAATTTTGCCTTTGCTCTTGTGACTGAACCGCCCCGAGCTTTAAGTACCTCACTTTCAGGCTCTTCCTGTTGTGATATAGCTGTTGTCTGGATTTCTCCTTCCTCTAGTTTTTTTTCTACTATTTCCTGCGTTCCTTCTTCCCTTGTTTGAACTGTAGTTTCCTCCAGGGAAATGTCCAGTGCCTGTTCCTGCTCTTCCTCAGTCACTGCAGAAGATAACAGATGAAATTTGTTTGCTTCTCCAGTGCTTTGTTGTTTGCCTACCATTTCCTTTCTCTTTGGGGTTGCGTGAGGGTGGTGAGCATTTGGAGCTTTCCCACTCTTTTTTCTAACCTCATTCCAATCTCCCTCTTGATTTTCTTCCATTTCCTGCTGCTTTCTCTTAGGGCATAGCTTGGCAAAGTGCCCATATTCGTGACATACCTTGCATTTGAAAGGAATCTGTTCATAATCAACAGCTTGCAAATGGTTCCAACCATCCATTGACAAGCTTATAGCTTCTGGGAGCCCTTTTTCAAGATCTACCTCTACGCATATTCGGGCACAGGAAAACATCGGGGGTTTGGGTTCTGATTTGTCAATATATTTCCCCAGCGAGTTACCGATAGCCTTCAAGTCTTCATCGTTCCAGCAGTGCAACGGGAGGTGTGGTAGCTTGACCCAAACTGGTATGGCTGAGGGAATGTCCTTCTCCGGGTCAAACGAGAGGTCCCATTTGTTAATATACATTCCTCTTGGTCCCATAAAATATGGGCCATTCCTGAATATTAAGTCCCTATCCTCCTTTTTTTCAAAATAGAAGACAAAGAATCCCTTGCCACAGAAAATCTGCTGGACTTCTCCTTGAATGAGGGGCCGCCAGTTTTTATTTAGCCACAGTTCGATCGATCTCGGAGAGGGCCATAACCCAGTAAAGTGCCCTACCAATCCTTTTTCAGAGAGCGCAAGGGCTTTGCACTTCGAAGCTGTAGATCCCAACTTAACCTCAGGAATGGCGGATTTTTAAAAAGGGCATCGAGGGGCGCCCGTCCCGGGTCGGGGGGAGGATCCATGGCGCCGGTCTGCCCGAATCTGAGGCCTCTTCCGCGAACCAGTAGGTGAACCAGCTAGGGTTTTTTCCCAAGATCACTTAAAAATGGTTTTAACTAAATTGAAATTTGATATTTTTGAAATAAGAATTTGGCTTAATTTTTTTAAGAACATAATATATTATTTTATTTTTTAAGAACATAATATATTATTTTATTTGAATGAATTTAAGAAAGTTTGAAAATTTTGAAAAATTACAAATATTTTTAAATATTGTTTTAAATGTTGGGGTACCTTATCATAACCTTGTGTTCAAGATGGTACATAGTAGTGACGATAATAATCACTTAGAAGTACTATCCACAAATAGTAGTTAACTCTATCACCATTATTCAATGAAAAACACATCACCTATATAACTCATTAGTGGCTTATAAGGAGGCAGACCTCTATTACTACTAAATTTTTTTGGGTCTTGAGTAGTTAAATTGTTTCCTTACATCCTATGAGGAAATTTAAACTGATTGGAAGTAGTTTTAGGTCTTACTCCAAGACCAAAACAATTTCAAAGTGATATAAATATTGTTTGTGCACAAAAAGTTGATTATTCAACAAATAGGAGATTGGTATTCACATGATTAAATTAACACAATGATAATGTAGAAACAATATCACAATGACTAACCACTATGAAAACCTCCATAAACATGATTAAATTAATATATTGGACATGCTTATAGAAGGTGTTCTTTGAGAAGGCTCTACCCATGTTATGTCGTCTAACATAGAAATTTTTGTCAAATTGTCCTATTTCACCTATTGGTTATCCAGATGAAGTTCATGAAAATAAATGAATAATACATTTGACCGATTATGAGATTTTTGTCAATAAAGGTTATTGTGCTTAAAATAATTTAAAATAGAATAGATTTTATTAAATTGGTCACTAACTACATCAAATGAGTAGGAATCAAATTTGGTATGCTAGTTGTATTTCAAAGCACTAGGATTTGATTGAAGCCTTCACTACTTTCTAAGTATTTCAAGAAAATAAAATAAAGTAATAAAATGTGATCAAATTTTATCTTTTATTCTAGGTTCATCACTTTGGACCTAAAACAAAGCAACTAACTTATCCTACACATAAAGGAAAATCCAAAACCCTACTTACTTGTTTGAATTCACAAAGACACATTATGTTTACATAAATAGAAAACATGCTAAACTTTCCCACCTTAACCTATTTCAGAATAAAAAATTTAGTGCTAAAATCTTGCTTTAAAGGTAGAGGACCTATTTTTCATAGTCAAACGCCTTTTATGGACATGATTAAGGGTATTAACAAATCATTTTGTTTTAGTCAGAGAAATAATAGTTCATGTTCAAACTAAATATATATTTGATAAATTGATAGACGAATAGATGATCTACATAATCTGATCATGACCGTGTGCATATATATATATATATATATACATTGACAGTCACGAGGTAAGAGGTATTCCTTTTCACCTTTTAATTTAGTTTTATTATTATTATTATTATTATTAGTAACATTATTATTTTACTATTATGTTTATGACATTGTCATTTTCTTTAAAGGAGCTTTGTCCTAAAATCTATGTTGGATGATCTATCATCTTGATTTTGGAATTGTTTTGAAACGATGATTTGAGATATGCGATCACGATTACAACAATTGCTTCCTTTATCTTGATATGTACATAAGCCTCTTTTCTTTTGGAATTCTTTCAGCTTGAGTTGTGATGCTTGTAAGCTTTCCAATCCATACAACTTGTAATTATTTCCTTTCCATTTGAATTCCCTATACTGTTCTTATAGATTGGTGGCATAGGTACCTAATTGTATTAGCCATTATGCTCCTAACACCATATCTACTCCTTTGAGCGGTAGGGCATTACATTTGATTTGTAGATTCAAGTCTTGAATTTGTAAAGAAACCTTATGGCATTTCCCTACTTCTTCAACATGGCGATCATCGATAGTTGATACCGTGAGATTCTTCATAGGGTATACAAATTTTTTTTGTTCTTTTTCCATTTTAATATCCATCAAATTGTGTACACTTCCAAAATCTACTAAAATTGTGATGTATTTATTTGTAATAGTTCCTTTAAGTTGTAACCTTTTTGGTTCTATCATTTTTTATTTTGTCACATGGGATAAGATTTTTTCATCCTAAATGTTATCACTATTTCTCAAATGTTGTGGAATATATCGTCCTCTGACTAACTAAGTTTCTTCCTTTTGGGTGGTAACTTTATTATGCATTGATGAACCTATTTCTTTACATGTTTGTTGGATGCATGTGATTGTTTCTATTGACACCTCGGGTGAGTTTATATCCATATCAACATTGGATGTATCCTCTTCTGTGGAAACCTGTACTTCCTTTCCATATATAATTTTGCAGTGAGATGTATGACTGTATATACATTTATGACTTGGGATCCATTTTTCACCACATCGACAACAAGCGTTTTTTTTTTTTGTCATTGTCAGAACAACTAATGGATGTGTCTGATTCCTTTTCGGCTTGATATCCATATGATTTGTAATTGTTACACTTATGTCCTAGTGACCACTTGTCTCCACAATATCTTTGTTGTGTCTCTTTTTGTTGTAATAACCCTTGTCAATTCTTGATTTGGATATCCTTCTAGTTTTTCTTCTGTTGTCTTTTCCTTATGCCTTTTTACTTCCACAATCAGAACGTCATGCTTTTTTAGTTCGTTTTGGATATATAGTTTAAGGCCTCCCAGGTCAGTTTCGAGTAATTTCTTTCTAGATAGCCCAAATACTCATGTGGAGAGAGCTTCCCATTGATGCACAAATTCCTTGACACTTCCATTTTGTTGTATCATGGTAAGTTTGGAGAAGAATTTCTTTTAGATAATTCCCTAGAATATCTTAAAAAAACATTTTTAAACAAGTACAAGGTGTATGAGTAATTTTCTCCTTTCCACCACATATACTAGTTGTATGTGTTACCTTCTAAATGCATGGAAGCATATTTGACCTTTTCTTCATCTATTGTCATGTTATATATACTGAAATATTCTTCGGCCTTGTTAAATCATGCCACACATTGATCTTTGCTCTGGTTTTATTTTGATAATTCTATTTTGTCCCTGGGTGGGTATATCATAAGGGGCCGATATTGGGTGCCTCCTGATAACTTATAGGGGGTGGTGGTGGTGGTGGAGGCAATGATTAAGGTGGTGGTGATGTGGAGGAATGAGATGAGGAGGTAGACATGCTCCAACTATTTTGTTGTTTGTTTTGACTTCGAGAACCTTGAATTTTTATAAGGTTTATGAGCATGCCATTGTTTTGCTTCTGCTCTTGATTCATTGCATCCATCTTGTTCTCCATTACTACGATGATTTCATCTTTGATCTCTTTTTCGAGTGCAACATTATTGTTCTTCATTTATTCTCTTAGGTCCTCTTGGTTTTTGGTGATGATGTCTTTGAGAGTGTTGACCTCCTTTTCCATATGTTTGAGTTAGGTCTTTAGGTCCATCATGCTTTGGGTGTGAGGTGGTGTATATAGTTTTTCTATTTTGGTCTATTAGTGAGGTGAATGACAATTGTTTTTTTTGGTGAGGGGGATGAGAACACACACCCACACACACCAACAACAATAATTATTAAAAAATAAATAATTTTATTATATATATATATATATATATATATATATATATAGAAAGTTTATTTAAAAATATATTAATACAAAATAATAATATTTTAATTTTTATTAATTTTAATTTTAATTTATTTGTAGAGATGTAGGGTTGGAAAGGAGGTGGTGTCTTGGAGGGTGCAAGGTGGTGGTGGAGGAAGGTTTTAGAGGAGATGTTTCGACTTCAGGAGGACCGGAGGTGCAAGAATGGATGCGTGGGGTGTTGACAGTGAAGGGAAGTGAGCACAGGGCTACATAAGGGCGGGGGAGATGTTTTGAATGTGGGAGATCTGTAGGTGCAGAATGGAGGTGTGGAAATATGGGTTTGCAAGGGAACAAGGGGTGTATGACTGAAGAGTGTGGGAGAGTGGAACATAATGATGTTGGGGAAGAAGATATGGTGTATGTAGGCATGGGGTGTGGGAGTAAAGGAGATGGAAGGAGGTGGGAAGTGGAGGGTGCGAGGGATATTGTGAGCAGATGAAGGAGCATGAGGGTTTGGAGTAGAAGAGGAGCAAGTGAAGGAATTGTACTCCCACACAACAAAAACACTTTACTTCTCTCTCCCACAAGCAAATTGGCTCAGGTACTAATGCCAGAGAAATAACAGTTCTTGTTCCAACTAAATAGAAAATAATGGTATATAGTATATATTTGATAAATTGATAGATGAATAGATGATGTACAAATCCTCATGCCGGTGTGCATATATATGCATTGATGATCACAAGGTAAGAGGTATGTCTTTTGACCTTTTCATTTATTATTATTATTATTATACCATATAATTTGTTTTCCATATGGGTGAGTCTATAGAAACTTAGGAGACAAACAAAAGACATATGCTTTATATATATATATATATATATGAATAAACACTATATTTTCCTTACAAATGTATATATTTGAAATCTACATATAGAGATCCATATGTGTGTGTAGTTTCAATGAAAATTGTCAAATATGGGGACAAAAAATGGGGTACTAGAATGACTAGGTTCATCAATATGGGCCTTAAAACAAAGCAACTAACTCATCATCCACATAAAGGAAAAGATACAACCCTACCTTATTTTTTAATTCAGATAAATACACTTTTTTTTACATAAAATAGAAAACATGTAAAACTTTCCCACCTTAACATGTTTCAAAATAAATTCTTTAGTACGAAAATCTTGTTTTAAAGGTATATGACCTATTTTCCTCTATTGGACATAGTCAAGGTCTCTAAACCCGCCCCCTTTATAAGAAACCACCTAATGGAACTTGGAGTACCACTCGAAGGTGAAATACCCCTTAGAGAGGGCCTGCGCCATGGTTGAAGGAGTTGTTCTCAACGCTTGAGGAATAAAATGTTCATTTCCTTGTGTGAGATACTTGGGTTCACTTTTTAACATGGTCTAGGCCTCTAGTTCTATCATTACCACCCAAAATAAGTGAATGGTGGCCATATTTCACTTAAAGGCCAAATATTCCATAGAAATGTCATATGTGGTGTTTCAGTACATCTTGCATTATGCTTAATCCTAAAAACCTTTGTTAAGTTCCTAAGGTTGTTGTTACCATTCCTTGGCAATTATGTAGGCCCAAGGACCTATTTGTCTTACTGAAAACATCATAATGTACCATGGTAAACTTCTCATAGTTGAAATATACCCAAGAGAGGGACTACAAGTGTTTTTCATGGTGATTCAGCCTGAGAAGTGTCATTATGACTAGAAGGCCCTCGTTGTTCTCCCTTTACATTAGTTAGACATTGATACCCATTCTTTGTTCACAACTAGCCTAGTCATGCCACCCATAGCACCCTTAGAGGTGATTTATAACTTATTGCATTGAGGGGAGAGAGGTGCTCTACAGCCTAGTATGGGGGAGATGTTGTCACATAACATAGCACTATGTTACCAAAAATAAAAAGTAATTAAAAAAATTCATGGCAGCTCATAAAATAAAAAAATTAAAACCAAATGACAAGTAATTAAAAAAATCCATGTTGGCTCATAAAATAAAAAATTAAAACTAACATAGATCCATCTTAAACCCAGATCTATCAAGCACCAAGAGGGATCAAATTTCTAGAGATGTATTTTTTTTGGATGCGTAAAAAACGAAGTTAAAAAAAATTACACCTCAGTAAATTGGATCCCTCTTGGTGCTTTATAGATTTGAGTTTAATATTGATCTATGTTGGTAGTCTCTTGATATGGTGGTTCGAGGACTCATCCATTTCACTTAAAACTACGAAGAAAGGTTTAGGGAAGGAGTCTCTTATTTCCCTCTTGTAAATATGATTAAATACCTAATACTCATCCATGATGCCCAAGGTCTTGCAATGGTTACTATATTCACATTGGATACTAGAGATTCCCTTGAGAGGGATTATCTCATAGTTTCTAAGTGTTGAGCATGGTGATTAATATTGAGAAGGTTTAATGAGGGGTTAAGTCTATTATTCCCCCATTTACCATATTTATATCATTCATATATTTACAGTGCACAAAACATACTTATGGTGCTTACATCCCACTTGGAGGCTAATGAGCCCCTATAAGGATCATGCGTGTTGATTTTACGGCTTTTTTAAGGTCCTTGAACAAGAGAATATTCAATAAGATAAAAATGTAGTTGTTTTGATTCTTGGATCATGATCAAGGCTACATATCATATACACTATCCCATGTGGTAGTTCAAAGATACTGTCATGGTGCTCAAACTTGAGAAGTTATGTTTATGGATTGATGTTTTTGTTTCCCTTCCTTAGCCATGGTTACGGTTCTCAGGATATTGATTCCATACCATGACCATGGTCAATGCCCCAAGACCCAACCATAGTGTGCAAAACATCATATGTTTGGAACCAATATCTAACTCATAAACCAAAGGAACATAAGTGAGTGCTTATGTAGTGGGTTCTAAGTTTTTATTATTATTGCTTGAGATAAAGAAGGTTCAATCACAGTTTAATTCCCTTATTTCCCCCCTTGACAATGCTTAGGCATTAAGATCCATTTCTAGTGCACAAAACATACTCATGGCATCTATACCACACTCAAAGGCTTGAAACGCACCCCTAAAAAGGACTCGTATGTTGCTTCAAGGACTTAATGAAGGTTATTGAGCCGAAGAGGAATCAACAATATCTTGAGCCACTTTTATTCCTTCCTAGACCATGTTCGAGTCCTCAAAGCCCATCCTTGGTCCACAAAACCTCCTAATGGTGTTTATATCCAACTATGATGCCAAAGATCGCCTAGAGAGGGTTCGTGTTGTTGTTTTTAGGTCTTGCTCATGGTTATTTAGGGCCTCATATCAAGTTTTTTCCTACACTAACCCTGACACTTGAGATAAAGAAGGTTCATTTAGTGCTTAAGCTTAGTGTCCCCCCTAACTATGTTTAGTCCTTCAAACCCATTTCCAATGCAGATAACATATTCATGATGCCCATATCCCACTTGAATACTAAATAATTATGACCACGTCCCTAAGAAACACTTCTAGTGTGGGCATAAGACAAATTATTGGTTAGGGGTTGTGTTCTAGATTAGTCATGGGAATTCCTACATGCCTTTATTAGGGTAGACATACCATACAAGGGACTTGTGTAGTGGTTCAAGGATGCATTAAATTCTATATGTTGAGAAGCTTTGTGGGTTGTAGGTTTTTTTCATGATACTTTACCCTAAGAAGCTTCAATTAGGACACACTACCCCTATTTTCCTGCCTTGACCTTGGTTAGACCTCAATACCTATTAAATATACAGAACTGGCCTAGTCATGGTGCCCATATCCCACATGGAGGGTGAATGATACCTTATAAATTTCTTGTGTGGTGGTTTTAGGACTTGTCCGTGGATTGTGAGCAAGAAAATCAAGCATTAAGAATGGGAAATCTTATTTTCCCCCTCAACTACGGTCAAGGAATTGATACCAATTAATGATGCCCATATTAAACTTGAATTCCAAATACACCCTAGAGATTACTCATGTGATGGTTTCTAGGTGTTATTCATGGTGGATGAGCTCACCAAGGTTCAATTAATCCTTAAGTACCTTGCTTCCCCTTAATAATGTTTATGTCTCAAATCCCATTTTCATTTCCCAAAACCTACAAATGAAAATTTTATCCCTCTCTAAGTCCAAAGATCCACCTAAAATTTCCATGGCACTTGAGCAAATCAATCATTAAGGATGTGGATTCTTGTTTCCCCCCTCAGCTATGGTCAAGGACTTGATACCAATCAATGATTCCCATATTAAACTTGAATTCCAAATACACCCCAGAGAGTACTCATGTGATGGTTTCTTTGTGTTATTCATGGTGGTGAGCTCAATTAGGTTCAATTAAGCCTTAAATCCCTTAATTCCCCTTAATCATATTTATGTCTCAAATCCCATTTCCATTGCACAAAACCTACAAATGATACTTTCATGCTTCTCTAAGTCCAAAGATGCACTAGAAATTTCCCTTATATCGGTTTAAGAACTTGTTTAAGGCTTTTTAGATTGAGAAGCTTAAATAAGATCATAAGGAACTGTTTTCATTTTTTGATGATGATAAAGCCCCCACAACATATCCATGGTGCACACAACCTTATATTGGTGTCCATATCCTACTCTAGTGACAATTAATCCCAAGAAAGGTATGGGTCCATGTTGGTTTTCAAGGTGCTTGAATCCAAGAAGCTTTGTGTGGGGCCCAAGGGCCTTTCTTTCCTACATAATTTGGTTAGACATTAAGAACCATTATTTTAGTACTCATGACCTATTCATGGAACCCATATCCCTCTATTATTCCAAAGATACTCAACACAACATTATAACAATGACCAAACACTACTATCAAAATTATAATTATTAGATAGTGGAAAGGCTTCTGCAACTATTTAATGAATTTGGTCATTAGAGAAAAACAATTCAAAGTGATTTATTCATTTAGAATCATTTATTGGTTTATTGTTGAATTTGTATTAAACACTTGGTTCACAAAAATGGAGTTTATGAACTAAAATTAGGTTTTTGGTCCACACCATTTCCTAGATGTTTATAGTGCATTAGAAGTGACTGATTTTATACCCTAAGGCATGGCTTGGGACAAGGGGCCCACTATTAGTGTTCCAAGACTTTTCATAATTCCCATATCTATTCTTGGACCACATATTTGATACAAATGGCCTATTAATGGTTTTAGGGTTAATTCTTGAAAAGAGGCATCGTTCCAGAGGAGGTAAAACCTGAGGTAATGTGTTTCTTTTCTCTCGAGGGGGATACCCACCACTTGTTTAAAAGAGGTCACACAATATTGCTCAACGTATAACTTATTTCACCCCACTTGATGAAGGTTCTTAGTGTCCAAAAGATAGGATATCTAACCTATAGGTTACTATCATGGGATGCTGACAGTAACCGAATTGGAGTTCATTGGCTACTGGTATTGCTCACCGTGCCCATTGTTATAACCAGTCATTTGCTATGTTTGTAGGATGACGTCTTTGACAGGTTCACAACCATAAAAGTTAATATCCTTTGGAAGGACCAATTACAGTTTGAGTGGAAGGACATTAGGTCATAGGGACCTATTTACATTTTATTTTGTGGATAGATTATATGATAATTTTTTAAACATAAGTATCCGTACATATGGACAAAAAATTCAATTCTGACATGGAAAGAGATATGGAGGAACGATGTTCATGGAAGCCATGTAGTTGTAAGAACCCATTCAACCATATTTAAATGTCTTAAATTTTCATGCATTTTCTTGTGATGTTTAAATGCATTTGAAATAGTCATGGGTGAGACCATAGTCTTTGAATGGTTCTTACTTCAGCTCTATTTTTTTTTACTTATATCGAACAAAAGTCCCTTATTTGGTTAGAGTTAAAGTTTCAAAATTTAAGTTTGCTTGTGAAGTTTCAATGCATTTGAAATAGCCATGGGTGAGACCATAGTCTTTGAATGGTTCTTACTTTAGCTCTATTTTTTTTTTACTTGTATCGAAAAAAAGTCCCTTATTTGGTCAGAGTTGAAGTTTCAAAATTTGAATTTGCTTGTGAAGTTTCAATGCATTTGAAATAGCCATGGGTGAGACCATAGTCTTTGAATGCTTCTGACTTCAATTCTTTTTGTTTTTCTTATATTGAAAAAAATTCCCTTATTTGGTCACCATTGAACTTTCAAAAATTTAATTTGCTTGTGACATTTCAATGCATTTTAAATAGTCATGGGTGAGATCATAGTCTTTGAATGCTTCTTACTTCGATTTGTTTTCCTTATATCAAACAAAATTCCCTTATTTGGCAAGAGTTGAACTTTCAAAAATTTAATTTGCTTGTGATGTTTGAATGCATTTGAAATAGTCATGGTTGAGACCATAGTCTATGAATGCTTCTTACTTCGATTATATTTTTTTCTTATATCAAGCAAAATTCCCTTATTTGGTTAGATTTGAACTTTCAAAAATTTACATGAAATGTGATGTTTGAATGCATGTGAAATAGTCATGAGTGAGACCATAGTATTTTAATGCTTCTTACTTCGTTTTTTTTTCTTATATTGAACAAAATTATCGTATTTGGTCAGAGTTGAACTTTCAAAAATTTAATAAACATGTGATGTTTGAATGCATTTTAAATAGTCATGGGTGAGACCATAGTCTTTGAATGATCGTTACTTAGATTCTATTTTTTTCCTTAGTTCAAACAAAATTCCCTTATTTGGTTGAAGTTGAAATTTCAAAAATTTAATTGGACTATATGTAAGGATAGATCTCGATCAACTGTCACGAGACCCTGTTCCCTCTCACACAACTTCAAGAGTAATTGGGAGCTCCAGTGGGTTTGTAAGAGGAAAATATTGTTTAGAAGACCTTATGGATATTGCTGCAAGAGAAGAGTTTGGGAACCCAATTCATGTTTGGACAATTAGAGAGTATGTTAGAAACATTATCAAGTTGCATTTTGAACAACACTCAGTTATCACACAAGCTCAAATCCTACATCGATTTTTAAAACACAAAAGAATGAAAGATGCCACAAACCTATTGGGTTTTAAATGTGCTAAAGGTAAAATGGCACATGACATCCTGGAAGAAAATGTCACAAAACTATTATCCTCATTTGGAAAGTCAGGAAACCTGATATTTGAGCTACTCGCAAGGTAATTACAACTATTGTTGTGGCATCGGAAACCTCAAGAATTTGAATGTTTGAAACAATTTCAAAATCGCTCCATCTTTCAAGAAAACATTGCAAAAATATACTAAATTTAGGGTCTGGTTAGATTAAAACAATGAAGCTACTTGTTGGGCTCTTATTTGCAGGAAAGACTATCATGACAAGATTTCTAAAGGCATTAGAGAGAATGTGGTAGAGTTTTGGGAAAACTATTCACGTCCTATACCAAATCGAAAGCATGTCCTGTGACAACATTTATCCATAGGGATTTATGTTGAGCATTGTAAGAATGTTATGGAGATGACAGGAGTTTCATTGTTTGAGGAATTTCAAGAGGCCAATGCCAATGTCGAGATCTCAATCAATATGTTTGACAAGCTAAAACCATGGTATATTAGGCCAAACACAATTCATGACACATGTTGTTGTCGATACCATGTTGAATTTCACCTCTATTATGACAAATTTATATACTTTTGCAAAAGGAACTGGTAGGATGAACTAGCTCCTCCCACGGTGCAATATTTTGTTTCTACTATACTATTCAAAAGGAATCTCGAGGATGTGTTTTTCAACAAAATATGTGTAGGTGGAAGAAGATGCCCTAAATTTGGTAACTTGGCATTGTTCCATATCCATTTCACATTCGATACAACACACTCTAGACTATTAGATGTCACAGTTGCATGGAAAAGATATGGGTATGTTACCATGGGTGCATCATCTACTTCAACTGCACCATCTAAAAGGATCAACTTGCTTGAGGACAAAATTCCTATTCTAGAGTTCATGGATAAATTCCAAAATCAGATTTATAAATATATCAAACACTCTCACAGGTCTAGGTGGCAAGCTGCTGAATTCAAGCATTCTCTTGAGGTGTTTGAATCGAGCACAATTGTATCAATGGTAGACTTTGCTGAGAACTACACATTTTCTCCCCAAACTGAGATACAGAGTGAGTGTTATCACTTTGACCAGGTGTCAATATTCATACATGTTTTTTACATACATTCTCAAGCGAACATTAATGGCAGGGATAACACTCCTCAGTCATGCAAAGTGATTAAACATAACCATTTTTATGTGATTGATGATCGTGAACATGAAACATTGTTCATTCAACACTTATTTGGGTTGATTTATGACTCACTTAAAAGGAATGGGGTGTAATTTACAGAACATTGGATTTGGTCAGATGGGTGTGCAGGGAAGTTCAAATCAACACGCTCTTTTTATTGGTTGAGTTTCCTTCATAAAGAGACAAGAGTTCGACATACTTGGATTATTTTGTAAATATAGCATGGAAAGGGCGAGCATGATGGTGCAGGTGCTTGTGTGAAACTGACACTTAGAATGTACTAGATGAGTCATGGTGCAACCCAAATCAAATCATCTACAGAAGTAGTTGACTATTGCACATTGCATTTGGGGCACAAAGGTCATGAATAGGCAATGCCAGTGCGTAGGTAAGACAATACGGTGTGTAGTTGAAGCTCACATTTTGAATGTTATTAGAAGCATCGTCTTAGTTGAAAAATTACATATTTGATTGTACATTTTTTTCAATGTAGTTTCCCTTGGAATGTTTCCATTGGTGATGTCAATAGATCCATTCCTTCGTATTGTGAGACAATACCTAGGACAAGGTAATTGGACTCCGTTCGGAGTAAGGATATGGGCGACATATTTTCCATAGAAATGAGAAAATATGCATGATTTTGCGAGGTTTGCATCAATGCAGATGGATGCAACCTTGATAAATACAAAATGTTGGACATGTGAAACAATGGAAATGCATCCCTCTTAATCTGAAGGGTTCTCATCCAATTCCTACATGGGAAAAGATACACATCAAAGATGTTTTGGTATCATTAGATCACGATCGGGTTTCTGACGTGGTTAGGGAAGGTACGCAACCAAACATTAACCAGATTATACTCATTATACACATCACACGATTTTATTTAGAATCTTAGATTGAATGTTCAAACTTCCAAGATGGTACTTGAATGAATATACATTTGATTAAGAAAAAATATTTTGTATGGAAGGTGATGTATTTGTTGTCACTACATCCCCAAGAAATGAAGAGAATGTTGCATATTATTTAATGCTATGTTAAAAAATTAAAAGCATGTTGGTGTGACCCTATCAAGATGTTGATTTCACATACCAAATTGGCTACCTAGTTGTCATGGGCCACTTTTTCCAAAAAATGTAAAAACAAGGAAATTATATTATACCAAGACTATATGCCTAAGTATATATATTTTCATTACAATCATTTGGTGGTGGAAGCTCGGATACATCTCATGGAAATCTAGGTGAAGAACGGTGAACCAAAGAGATGGAAGATGGTAGACATTGACCATGACTATATTATGGAGACTTGTATTCCTATAATGCATTGGCTAGAAGAATGATTTTAAAACTATCCGATTTTGCATCAATATTTCACATGGTATCAATGAACCTATTGTCTATCTTATTTTAATTGTAAATGAAATTGTAAGTTGTAATTTGTACATGTCTAATTAATAACTTCTTAAAGATTAATTGTACAATTGTAATGTTAGCATGTCTAATTAGTAATTTCTTAAAGAGTAATTGTACAATTGTAATTTCTAATTGTGAAATTTTGTAATTTGTAATTTGTAATTGTAATTACATTGGTAGATTGTATATTGTAAAATGCAACTCTAATTGTGACTTATAGATCTTTTAATTTTTAATTTGTTATATTGCAATTTGTAATTTGCAATTATAACTATAATTATATATTATAAATTGCAAATTGTAACTCTCTTTGTATTGTTAATTGAAACTAGCATTATGAATTGTAATTTTTTATTGTAAGCAGTAATCTGTAAATCTAATCATCATTATTAGATTGTTATTGTTAATTAAAACTAGCATCGTGAATTGTAATTAAAATTTGTATATATAATCAATGTTATTTGATTGCTATTGTTACTTGAAACTAGCTTCATGAATCTGTTTGCTTGTAATTTGTAAATCTAATTAGATTGTAACTTGTAATCCTAATTGTGAAGTGTAAATTGTATATAACATCTTGAATTGTAAATGACAAATGAACATAAGATTTAAATAACATAAACATTAAACATGAACATAAGATAAACATGTAACTTCTAATTGTAACATCCATTCCTAAACTTGTGACATGTAATTAAAAAAGTTATAAATTGTACAATCGTCAACATAAACATATTTGATAAAGATAAATTCCCATAAAAATAAATAGCATACACACATCGTATATACAAAAAGGAAAAATATGATACGAAATAGTCCTTCAACGAAATAGTCATTTCCTTTTGTTGTGGCTTTCACAACCTCCCATTTGTCAGGACCCAATACTAGATCCCTCCTCCTTTGGAATCAGTTTTCCAGATGTCACTAAGAGCCCCCTCCTTCTGGTGGACCTAGAACAATCCATCGACCACATCGATCATCATGTTGATCGACTATCTAGATGGGAAATCAGGGTGCATGGCCCTGTTGCTGTTGCAACCTGATCCCCAAAAATTTGTGAAAATTATTGGGGCCCCTCCTTTTCTCTTAAAGAGTTTGTCCTTTGAAGTCAAAGTCTTTTGTAAATCCTTTTCCATACTTAGTTCTTTTTCCCCTAAAGATCAGGTAAGTGAAGCTTGTTTTCACTAAGTAAAAATCGTTATTTTTAGCCAAAACGGTGGCTCAACTTGCCGAGTCAAGCCGCAATGGTCGGTTGTCATTTTTGAGTTGGGAATCCTTTTCCTTTTTCGGTGTAACTCGTCCAGTCGAGACGCAACGTTCGGATGAACTCAGTTAAGCCCAATGAAACGCCACACCTTCGTTGTTTCTAAGTTTCATTTTGTCAAGACTCATTGAGTCAATCCGACACGATCGACAGTTTGTTTTAAACCCCTCGTTTCAGCGGAACTCGCTAAATTCGCCCAAAACAGTCGGATTGTCTCTCTCAAAGTCACCAAAGTTCCAAGGCGCAGCTCTTGTTCCTTTTAGTATTTAGTTTTTTCTAGCAAAGTCATCTCTTGTTATGAGTTTGCGATGCATTTCAGCAGGACTCAATGAGTCACGCCAAAATCATCGCCTGTAGTCAGTAAGAACCACTGATGAGTGGTGGAATCCCTTTCCCGCACAACGCATTGGCGAATCTGTAGATTTATTGCTGCAACGGTCGCAAAGCATATTTTGTGTCGCAAAGACGCAACGAAAAGCTAAATATCGGCAAGGTATTTTATCTTGTGCCAGTACTCGACAAGTGCTTCCGACACCCATCGCTCGAACTCATTAAGTTGCGTCAAAATAGGCGGCTAGACATTATGTTTTGGCGGCATTGGTACGACACTAGGTCCCACCGCCTTAACAACATTTTTATTGCCAGAACTAACTTGCCTAGTCATATTAATGGCTCAAGCGTGCGAAGGGTTTATATATAGGAGTCGAGGGTTTGTGACTGTTGTTTATTGTTAAACTTTTCCAAACATCGTTCGAGGTTGCTTATACCCACCACTCATAGGGAACCAGGTGCACAATGTTGTCAAAGCCTCAGAACCACTCACCAGTTGACAGGTAGGTGATTTTGTTTCTATTTGTGAGTTTTTTTCATACTGTGGTCTAGTTTCTGGTTGCTTATGTGTGAGCTATCCCTTTAGAACCTTCCTGTCAGTGTCGACCTCGCCGTGGCCATCTTCGAACCCCTTGTGAAACCTCTCTACGCTAGCATTTTCACCTCCCGTTGAAGGTCCCACTATGTTAAGCCAACTCTGCAAAGAAGACCTTAGCCACCCATGAATCTTTGGAGACCCTGGTAGCCTCACTATCTTGTCTGCAAGATTAGGCCCTGCTTCCCACCCCCAGCAAACTAACCAGCTGCTTCCTAGAACTGCTTAGTGTGAACTAAGACGAGCCAGATCGAAGCATTATGTTGTACCCTATTTACAATCGAACGATTTCTATTTGTTTACTTGCAGGTGTTTACGTTTACCATGTTCCTTTGTAATATCCCTTTTTCAAATTTTATTAAAATGCCCAATTTTTCACTTTTTTTCCCAATTTCGACCTTTGACTAGTTTTACTGTTTTGACCTCCAAATCAACCCAAATGCTCCCAAATCTTCTTTAGGTGTGTATGAATGGTATTTATACTTGAATATCAAGTTCAGGGATTTTTTATGGCCCTCCAAATACTACTTCAAACTAGATTTGTATTCTGATCAATATATGTAATTTTGACTAGTAATATGTGCATCAAATCCCCCCCGGGTAACACTACAAATGGCCTTCCAAATGCCTCCAAACTCCCACAAATTTATGAAAAGAGGTATATAATGTTTTAAGTATGTGATTAAGGTATAATATGCACCATTAATTTATTTTTACTACTGTTCTAACTCTCTCACATTCAACAGCAAAAACCCCCAATTCGACCCTTGGGGAAATGGCACTATTTCACCTCCCAATACAACTAAACTGAGTAAAAATGCTTCAAATGCTCAAGTACAGTACATGAAACTTGTAGAAGACATCCATGGTAGTATATTGATCACAAATATATCATAGAATCATCCATCCATTCGAAATAATCAACATTATAGTGTCATACATCAATGCATTGAGGAAATGGACATTGTTTGCTCATTAATCAATAGTTTTGCATACAACCAGTGGGTATTTCGACCTGAGACTTTCTGAATATCAATAACAGAGGATATGAAGCTATTACAATCATAAATATATAATGATAAGCTCTCTCAAGAAGCACAAGTGCTCACCAAAAACGCCCTCCCTCAAGGAGCCCGAATATGCCTTCAAAATTGGAAACGGTGGAGAGAAAGTGCTGCACTAAACCAAACCATGAAACTTCCTGTAGCTGCTACCTGCAAATACCAACTCCATTAAAGCACCATGAAAGACATGAGTGGCCTCTCCAAACACCAACTTGGATGGGAATCTTTCACCCTCAAAATTGGCTAAGGCAAGAAACTAGTCATCCACTAGCTCTCTCTTCACAAATGCAATTTTTCTCAAATCATCAAAAGCCATTCTCATTCTTCATTTCTACATTTTATAACCAACATTAGCCTTCTAAGGGTCGAAATCCTCTCAATAGATTCAATATATTTCCATTTAGGAAATATTCCACATTTGCCACTTGTCTCCTAGTTCCAACCTTCCATCTTCTCCCAAATTCGATTTTGAGTCTCTTTGGCTTCTCCAACTCCCAAATTCGCCTTCTTTGAGCCTGTTTTTGGTGTTGACATGTCATATTTGTCAGATGTCAGAGGTCAGGTCTGCAATTTGTCATAGTTGTCATAGATGCTCCATCATTGGTGTCAAAGGGGCTAGGGAATCTAGCCCAAGTGTCCACAAACTTCTACTTTGACTCTTTATCTTCCATGGAGGTTACCAATCCTTCCCAATTCGACCTAAGATGCTCAATGACATGTGTTATGACTTACCAACTCACCCAAGATTTTTCACATTCCCATTAATTCGAATTTGCAAAAGAGAGATACCATGTATTATGAAAAATCAAGCTAGTGTGGGTCCCACCACCTCCATATGTCTCCAAAACCACTTGCCACTTAGAATTTATCTTGAATTTATTTATTTACCATATTTATTAAATGCTTGAACCCCTCTAATGTCTAATATCATTTATTAGCTTCCTTATTACCATCCCACATGTGCCCATCCAACCTAGGAAACTAGTAGGATTGATGGGATTGTCTTACTATGCACTTATTTGAATGGGGACATTACAGTCCTCCCCACCCAAGATTGCTTGTCCTCAAGCAATCTCAGATTTGGATGCTGCAAAATATTCTCCTCTTCCCATTTGGCATCTTCATTTGGTAAGTCCTTCCATTGTACTAAATATTCTTTGATGATTCTACTCCTCAACCTTCTTTCCCGTGTCTTCAAAATATTTTTCGGAACAAGTGTGAGCTGACCTTCATCATCCAAAGGAGGAAGTATTTCTGAAGTGATGATTTGCTGACCAAGAGATTTCTTGAGACAAGAAACATGAAATACATTGTGGATTTTACTCCCTTCCGAAAGTTCTAGTTCATATGCTACTTCTCCAACCTTCCGCACTACCTTGTATGGCCCATAGTACCTTGGTTTTAATTTTTCTGCTCCATTCTTTTTTAGAGATGTTTGTTTATAAGGATGCAACCTTAAATATACTAAATCATTGACTTGAAAGGTTCTTTCTTCTCTATGCCTATAAGCATATTGTTTTTGTTGATTTTGAGCAACCTGCAAATTGTCTTTCAAGAGCTTTAAAATTTCTTGGCTCTCTTCCACCCAATCTTTAGCCTTTGGGGCTCTACTATCACCAAATATAATGTCAGCAAATGTAAGTGCATCATAACCATATAATGCTTTGAAAGGAGACATTCCTATTGACATATGATAAGTGGTGTTGTAGCAAAACTCACCCAAGTGTAGCCATTTTGCCCATGCTTTTTGCTGCCCTCCCACATAGTTTCTTAGGTATCCTTCCAAGCATTGGTTTACCCTCTCTATTTGTCCATCAGTTTGTGGATGATAGCTGGTACTTGGAGTCAATTGAGTGCCTACCAATCTAAAAAGTTCTTTCCAAAAAGCACCCATGAATCTACTATCTCTATCACTGACAATGCTCTTGGGGAGCCCATGCAATCTGAAGATTTCTTTGAAAAAAATATCAGCCACTTGTGCAGCACTAAAAGATGATGTAACAACAAAGAAATGAGCAAATTTTTTCAACCTATCAACTACCACATAGACGCAATCCTTACCTAAGGATTTAGGCAATCCGGTGATGAAATCCATGGAAATACTGTCCCATTTTTGCTCCGCAATGGGCAATGGTTGTAATAGGCCGGCTGGACATGTAAGTTCAGATTTTTTTTGTTGACATGCTTTACATTCATTCACATACTTCTGAACATCTTCCTTCAGCCCCTTCCAAAAAAATCTTTGCCTCAACTGTTTATAAGTTTTGAAGATCCCCGAATGGCCCGCTAGTGGGGAATCATGTGATTCTTGCAAAATTCGGTACTTGAGCTTGGAGTTATGAACTAAATAAATTCTTCCCTTATAATATATCAGCCCATTCAAAATCCTATAATTATCATCCCCTTTGATTCCATTCAACACATCACAAGCAAATTTGTCTTTGGCATATTCAACTAGTAGCATGTTTTTCCAATCCTTGGCAATATCCATGAGAGAAAAGGAAGGCCTTCTTGACAAAGCATCTGCTACTATATTATTCTTTCCTTTGACATATTCAATATCAAAATCATAAGCTTGAATCTTTCTTACCCACTTTTGTTGCCTTTCATTTAGATCTTTTTGGGTGAGAAAGTGTCTTAGACTATTATGGTCAGTTTTCACCACAAACTTGCTACCCACCAAGTATTGTCTGAATTTGGCCAATGCATGCATAATGGCCAGCATTTCTTTATCATAGATGGAGTAAAGTTTTTCATGAGGCTGCAAATTTCTTCTCTCAAAGGCTATGGGGTGTTGGCCTTGCTTTAGGACAGCCCCTATTCCTCCACCTGAAGCATCACATTCCACAACAAAAGGTTTAGTAAAATCAGGAAGTGCAAGTATGGGACAACTACTCATTACCTCTTTCATTTTTTGGAAGGCCTTTTCAGCCTCTTCATCCCACTTGAAAGCATCCTTCGTAGTCAAATCAGTGAGTGGAGAAGTCAACTTGGAGAACCCTTTCACAAATTTTCTGTAGTAGGTGCATATGCCAATAAAGCCTCTCAATTCGGTAATATTTTTTGGTGATGGCCATTCCAAGATAGCCCTGATTTTTTCCATGTGTACCTTCACTCCTTCTTGCCCAATAATGTGCCCAAGATACAGTAGTTCTTTCATCCCAAACTCACATTTTGATAATTTAGCAAATAAGGACTCTTCTTGCGAGATTTTCAACACAATCTCTAACTGTTGCAAATGCTCTTCCCATGTTTTACTGTAAATGAGAATATCATCAAAGAAAACCAAAACAAACCTTCTTAGTTTCTTGGAAAATATCCTATTCATACATGCTTGAAAGGTGGCTGGAGCATTAGTTAACCCAAAAGGCATGACAAGAAATTCAAAGTGGCCAAAATGACATCGAAAAGCGGTCTTTTGCACATCTTCATCTTTCATTCGAATTTGGTGATACCCTGATCTAAGGTCAATTTTTGAGAAGTATTTGGCCCCATGTAGCTCATCCATGAGCTCATCAATCCTAGGAATAGGATACCTATTCTTGATAGTCTTTTTGTTCAAGGCTCTAAAATCTATGCACATTCTCAATGTTCCATCTTTTTTCTTCACTAGCACTACTGAAGAAGCATAAGAGCTAGAGCTTGGTCTAATGAGTCCCAACTCTAGGAGTTCTTGGATAGATTTTTCAATCTCATCTCTGAACTTTTTAGGATGTCTATAAGGTGGTATCTGAATGGGTGAAGTGCCCTCCTCCAAAATAATACTGTGCTCAACCCCCTTATCCGGTGGCCTACCATGTGGAAGGTCTCTACAAACCTTTTCATATTTTTGCAAAAGTCTCTCTATCTCCTTTGGGTGTTTGAAAATATTTATAGTTGGGTTGGGAGATGTAATATGACATTCAGCAGCCCATTCTATATCCCCATGCCTCAATATAGATCTCATACTATTGCAAGTTACTACTTGATTTGGATAAGTGTGTTGCCCTCTCACAATTCTTTGTACTCCTTTTGAATCTTGGAATTTCATTTCGGGAATTTGATAATTTACTGTATGCTCTCCTGTTGAATACAACCATTGCACTCCCAAAACCACATTAGTATCAGCAACATCAACCACATAAAAACTATCAACAAAAGTATAGTTACCTACGGTGACTTGCAGCTTTGGAACCCATGTTTTGCATTGCATTGTGCTGTGACCGGGAATGACAACTGTGAAGCCATCAAATGGTTCAATAGGTATCTTTCTTTTCTCTACCATCTCTGCATCAATGAAGTTATGAGTGGCTCCTCCATCTACCAAAACTGAAGTTCTTTTTCCTTGTACCACACCTTTGCATCGGATAGTATGATAGCGAGGTACTGCTGAAAGCACTGCCATTCTTGCTTTGTCCGGTGAAGGCTGATTTTCTTCTTGTCTTTCGTCTTCTACTACTGTCTCATATGCCTCTTCTTTATCTGAAATATGTCCATCTTCATCCATGCCCCCATCATACCCCTCATTGTCAGAAAATACTTCTATGTATTGAGCCTTTCCTTTGGTACATTTGTGCCCCGGTGTCCATGGTTGGAAGCATGCGAAGCACAATTTCTTTTTTCTAAGTTCATCCCTGTTTAGTCCCTATTTTTTATTCCTCTCAAATGACTCTCTTTGCCAAGGTTTCTTATCATATCCATCCCTTTTCCAAGGTTTCTTTTCAAATTTGTAGCTAGGCTTAGGAGGAAATCTCGTTCTAGGAAGCACATTTTGGAGATCCCTAGTCAAGCTCATTGCATCTTTTAATGTAGTTGGCTTGTGGGCTTTGACCAAACCTCTTAAGGGTTCAGCCAAACCTTCAGTGAACAGCAATACTAATCTTCCCATAGATACATCAGCCACCTTGACTGATAATTTTTGAAAGTCCAACATATATTCGGTAGGGGACCCAGTTTGCTTCAATTGAGCTAGTTCTTTGAAAGGCAATTCTGGATCTTTTTGTTCAAATCTTTCTAGTACCCTGTCAACAAATTCTCCATATGTTTTAACCTGATTATGACCCAAGGTTTTCAGCCCATGAAACCACCATTCATTGGCATCTCATTCCAAATGCAAAATGGCCATTTTTAATGCATCCTCTTCCAACATAGGATTCAGCTGAAAATATACATCCAATTTTTGCACCCAAGTGTTAGCAGAATTTTGAGAAGAACCATCAAAACTAGGAAGTGACATTTTTCCAATAGCACTATTCAATTCTTTTTTTTGGAATGGACTCCTATTGTCTCCCTTCATTTTAATCTTTTGCATAGCATCAATGTAATCACTGAGTGGTACACCTCTTTTACACTCTTCATTCAAATCATTCCAATCATTTACTAGTTTCTTGTAATCCAATTCAAGATTGGGCTCTTCTTTGGGTGTGAGAAATTTAGGTGCATTATGCCTTTGTGTGCTTTGAAATTCATCAGGTCTATTATGAGGTCCTGTACTTGAGAAAATATGCTCATTCCCTTTCATCTTTTCCCCTGAGTGTGAACCACTATTATCTCCTATCATCCCTTTGCCTGAAAGTTGGCTACCCAACAATTCGAAATCTTTCATCATTTGTTTATTCATATCTATCATAACCATGGTAAGTCCTTCAAAACATGGTTTTAAGGCTTCAATAAATTCCTCCTTATGTCTTAATTTTTCCTCTTCCTCTCTACCCATTGTTTTAGAAAAAAACTCTTTTTTTGTTACTATCTCTTCTTCAACCAAAACTTCTTCAACTACTGATTCAAAGGGTGGTGTTTTATTTGTTTGTCTTCTTGTTAAAACCATCAGGTTCCAAGACCATTTTTGATACCACTTGTAATATCCCTTTTTCAAATTTTATTAAAATGCCCAATTTTTCACTTTTTTTCCCAATTTCGACCTTTGACTAGTTTTACTGTTTTGACCTCCAAATCAACCCAAATGCTCCCAAATATTCTGTAGGAGTGTATGAATTGTATTTAGACTTGAATATCAGGTTCAGGGATGTTTTATGGCCCTCCAAATACTGCTGCAAACTTGATTTGTATTCTGATCAATATATGTAATTTTGACTAGTAATTTGTGCATCAAATCCCCCCCGGGTAACACTGCAAATGGCCTTCCAAATGCCTCCAAACTCCCACAAATTTATGAACAGAGGTATATAATTTGTTAATTATGTGATTAAGGTCTCATATGCACCATTAATTTATTTTTACTACTGTTCTAACTCTCTCACATTCAACAGCAAAAACCCCCAATTCGACCCTTGGGGAAATGGCACTATTTCACCTCCCAATACAACTAAACTGAGTAAAAATGCTTCAAATGCTCAAGTACAGTACATGAAACTTGTAGAAGACATCCATGGTAGTATATTGATCACAAATATATCATAGAATCATCCATCCATTTGAAATAATCAACATTATAGTGCCAATAACAATAGTTTTGCATACAACCAGTGGGTATTTCGACCTGAGACTTTCTGAATATCAATAACAGAGGATATGAAGCTATTACAATCATAAATATATAATGAGAATCTCTCTGAAGAATCACAAGTGCTAACCAAAAATGCCCTCCCTCAAGGAGCATGAATATGCCTTCAAAATTGGAAACGGTGGAGAGAAAGTGCTGCACTAAACCAAACCATGAAAATTCCTATAGCTGCTACCTGCAAATACCAACTCCATTAAAGCACCATGAAAGACCTGAGTGGCCTCTCCAAACACCAACTTGGATGGGAATCTTTCACCCTCGAAATTGGCTAAGGAAAGAAACTAGTCATCCACTAGCTCTCTCTTCACAAATGCAATTTTTCTCAAATCATCAAAAGCCATTCTCATTCTTCATTTCTACATTTTATAACCAACATTATCCTTCTAAGGGTCGAAATCATCTCAATAGATTCAATAGATTTCCATTTAGGAAATATTCCACATTTGCCACTTGTCTCCTAGTTCCAACCTTCCATCTTCTCCCAAATTTGATTTTGAGTCTCTTTGGCTTCTCCAACTCCCAAATTCGCCTTCTTTGAGCCTATTTTTGGTGCTGACATGTCATAGTGGTCAGATGTCAGAGGTCAGGTCTGCAATTTGTCATAGTTGTCATAGATGCTCCATCATTGGTGTCATAGGGGCTAGGGAATCTAGCCCAAGTGTCCACAAACTTCTACTTTGACTCTTTATCTTCCATGGAGGCTACCAATCCTTCCCAATTCGACCTAAGATGCTCAATGACATGTGTTATGACTTACCAACTCACCCAAGAGTTTTCACATTCCCATTAATTCGAATTTGCAAAAGAGAGATACCATGTATTATGAAAAATCAAGCTAGTGTGGGTCCCACCACCTCCATATGTCTCCAAAACCACTTGCCACTTAGAATTTATCTTGAATTTATTTATTTACCATATTTATTAAATGCTTGAACCCCTCTAATGTCTAAATATCATTTATTAGCTTCCTTATTACCATCCCACATGTGCCCATCCAACCTAGGAAACTAGTAGGATTGATGGGATTGTCTTACTATGCACTTATTTGAATGGGAACATTACAACCTTTGAAGCAACACAAGACTCTGAGTAGCATCATAGCTTTTTTCTATCAAGCATGCTTGTCAAGTAGCTAGTTGTCTCACTATTAATTTGATAGTCAAAATGATTTTTTGATTATTTTGTATGCATCCTAATGCTGGCCTGTATAGTGTTGAAACATAGCATGATTTTTTGTTATTGTTCAAACTCTGCATACCTCTTAATATGGAGTTCTTTGCAAAGTGGTTATTTAATGTCTACTTACACTTAGTTTTGTCTTATCAGTTTTTCAACAATGACTAAGAAAGGAGTGAAGAAGGGGAAGGCCAAGATGACAGAGCATGAATCATATGTCCATTTCATCGAGGAAACCAGAGTGGAAACCTTATATGAAGACACCAAGCCAATTATGGGCGTTCCCCCTGAATTAAAGTGGGGGGAATTTTATCAGATGATAAGAGACCAAAATATTCTTGGGGTAGTCCTGGAAGAGATGTTCTTATACCAAAAAAACAGAAAGTTTGGAATCACGAGTGCGGCCACGCACCCAGAACGTTTTCCTTCTTCAGAAGTTACTGGGTGGATTTTTTCGTAGGCTAACTCTACATCAAGGATTCTATCTGACAACATGGGAGAAGTATTTTCCTCATTCCACTCGGCCCATATATCAGAAGTCTACAAGCTATCGCACGCTCAGGTCTTAATGAATGATGCGTAGATCAAAAGCCTCAACATGGATACCTTCGAGTTTTCCAAGAAGTTATTGATAATGGGCAAGTAGCTGAGGCAAAAGGAAAGCGAAGAGTATGAAACCCAAGTGCTAAGGCCTCCTTCAGAATCATAGCCCTAATGCTGAGTAGAATTTTTGGGAAAGCAGATGGAACTAGCTATTAGCTGAGTTGGATACCTTTAATCCACCATGTGGCTTTCAATGGTACAATTTTCAATTGGGCGGACATCATCTTAGATAGTTTGTTATCAGCAATAGTTGCTGCCCAAAGGGGACTAGCTAAAAAAAAGAAGAATTCTACATGTCATCTTACGTGATAGATTGCATTTTGTCAAGGCATCCTTTCCCAAATTTAGGTTGCATCTGGAACAAGGTCGACTCCCCAATTTATACTACTTATAAGAAACTGTGGGCTCAGAAGTAGAAAAGCTAGTACAAGACCATATGTGAAGAATTTATCATGCCTCTATATGAGCTTATTTTCAATAGAGAGCCAAACTGCCTTTCTGAGAACACCATGGCAGTCATAGAAGAATATGGCGATTACTATCTTTTAGAGGAAGGCACTTACCTTAGAATGTATGGTGGTTCCAAACCACCATCTCTCTTACCCAGATATGCAACCGACTATGTGGTCCACAAGGAAGTAGTCAGGCAATTTTTTGTAGACGGGATCGGCGACATCCTAAATAGACTGGAAAAAGCCTCTTTTCTACCATTTCGCTTCTATATTGGGGCATATAAGTTCTCTAATGTTAAATCAGCTGAAGCCTTTATTCAAGAATTGGGAGATTTCCACTTTGGTGAAAATATTTTCGAAAAGAATGATAATCTCAACAAGGTTGAAGACCATTGTGCATAAGTCAAAGTGAATTTTGAATATGCAAGCTACTCTGATAAAGACGAAGAAATTTTCAGAAGAGTTAGCAATATGACTGAACTCAGTAAGCGCTTTCACCCCAAGAGTGGGACCATTTCTAGTTTCACTGCCACTCAAGCTGCTAAACAGGTAGAATTACAAAGGGAGAAAGATGAAGCCGAAGCTCTAGCAAAGGATGGGAAAAGGCTAAAAGAAGAGGGGGAGAAGTTCCAGAGGGAAGCAGCCGAAAGAAAGAAGAAAGAACGAGCCGACAAGCTCCAAGAAGAAGAGGCTCAGAGGATCCGAGAAGAAGAAGGTGAAAGGATCAGAAAAGAAGAAGCTGACAAGCTGCAAGAAATGAGAGAGAGGGTAGAGAAGGAAGCCAAGGAGCAGCAGAGGAAAGCAGAAGAAGAGGAGGAGTAGAAGAAAGCAGAAGAAGATGAGAGGTCTAAGAAGGCTGTGGAGGTAGGAAGTCCAAGCATGCAAGCCATGGACATAAAATCATCCCAAGTGTCTCAAGAAATAATTGCGGGAAGCCACTTCCCTATAGGAGAGCTCCCACTTATTTCTTTCACCCCATCAAAGGACCACGCTGTGGCTCAACTCGACAAGATTGTCTTCGACAAGAAAAGAAAAGCGATTGTGAGGAAGACAGAGAAAAGAATGAAGATGGCCTCCCAACCAGACATTGTCATTACACAGGAGAGCACCGTCATACAAGGAACACAGAAAGACCCCGGGTTCATAGCATCCATCAACGTAGCTTTCGCCCAAGAAAATGAAGACAACATCCACAAAATGATGAATGATGTTGAAGTGGGTAAGTAGAAGGTGCACAAGTTGAAGCGTAATCTGATAAAGGAGCGAGCAGATGGAGAAATATGGAAAAATAAATATGATGACCTCTTATCAGAACAAAAAATATTGACAAGCAAGTACCAAAATATAGATGAATTAAAGGAAGAATTGATGGTGTAGCTAATGGTACTAGAGGGGGAGAAGAATGATATTCAAGCTCGGGCAATTCAGCTGGAATTTGATCAGGCGGTTTCCAACCAAAACGTTGAGGAAGTAAAGGATGAACTGGAAGAGGTGAACAAGGAAACGGAAATGGTGTCAGGGGAACTAGAACTTGCAAGAGGCAGGAGTCAGAACCTAACCCATTTCCATGAGCAAGCCTGTGACATTCTAAAGAAAATCTATCTATCACAAGATCTCTTTACAATAGAGGTCAGCAAGATGAAAGAAATCATTTTGAGAATGAAATAAATCAATGTCAATGCCGTGAGGCTCAGGAAGAAGAGTGTGTGCATCATGGAAAACATCAAGAAACAAATTGAATGGATGGAAGGAAAATTAGGCTTCCCTAGCAATCTACCTCTCAAATCCTTAGCTGATCATTAGTTGGATTCAGTACTCATTGAATTCTGTAGAACCTAGGGTATTAAGGTAAATGTGGGGATTCAGAAAACCATCGGGCGATGCAATGACTTCTACCAAAAGATTCGTGAATCCCACGAAAAATTCCATATAGTTATTCCTCAAACCATAGAATATTTCTCTAACAAAGACCAGTGCCTTTTAGACTTGCAGAGCGAGCTAATCACAGAATTAGACTATCTACGAAAAATAGATGTCCTGACATCAGAGGAACTCCAATGGTTCATAGGGAAAGCTACCATCCACATATATTTTATGGAGGACATTCCCCAGGTCGCAACAACAGGAGTAAGGGCTATTGAAGCAGAAATGCCCAGGCATGAAATATCTTTGAAGATGATGACTCCGATGCACAACAATGTAATTATAAGAAAAATAGGCATGTGGTCCAGTTATATAGCTTAGCAGGAAAGATTAGCGGGAGTGGAAAGGCTAACCGAAGGACCAACAACACCCAAAGCAGAAATACCAGCTGAAAGCTAATTTTGGAATTATATGAAAAAATTAAATATTAAAGACAACTGGAGGCTAATTTTTTTTGTATAAACATAAAATAGTTGGAAACTAATTTTTTTTTATATAGGCACTAAGGAAAAACGTTTGTGGATCCCTAGGGTCAGGGTATAAGAAGACACAAATCTTGTAAAGCTATAAATAGAAGAATAGAATAGAATGAAAGGACTTTTAGCAGGTGAAAGGACTGACTTGTTCTATATGTGAATTATTTTACTGCATTAATAAAGAAGGAACTATTTTGCCTAGGAAAAGCTAGCACTGCATTTTTCCTTGGAATGTGTTGGATATCTGCTAAATTATTTCTGCATCTTTCATACATATACTGTGAGATCAATCCTAACTATACTGAATTAATTCTTGGTTATGAATTCTTTCATTTCCTGTGTAATCAAGTCTGTGTTAAAATGAGTAATGGAATGTTTTAATTCTATCAAAGCTATCTTTGATATCCTTTACTTTCTGCTGTAAATGCATCTATATTATTGAATAGCTACCTATGAGATTCTTGGGTGTATTTCTAGCGTATTACTCATATTTCAGTTTTCTCCCTGCAAGGATAGATTAATTAGCTTATATAGTTTTAGATCAGATTTGTTTTAATTTAATGCACTTAGTTAGAGCACTTGCATATCATCTTTAAACTTAAAATACATAAACAATGGATTGGGCCTCAACCGGTGAAAGAAGACAAATCTTTAAATCTTATATGGTAGCCGGGACATTAACTAGACAGATTCCCCACACCAAACGATGAGCGATCTAATTGGGATTGCTTACCGGGGATAATCCCTTGCTGATTGGTGCTACGAATTTAGAGGCATCAACACTTTTTGGCACTAGGAGGGCCACTAGTGCATGGCTGGCAGTGGAGATCCATTCATTAGAATAAATTCCCCAGAAGACTCGCTTGAAACAACTATCCCAGGCAATTTCATTATGGAATCACAAGATCAAGAAGATCCTAATCCTGAGGTTGAACATCAAGAATCGTTGTACGTTGTCCCTTTTGCAGAAGTAGAAAACTTCAGAAGGCACGCCCGTTCCTATGTTAGGTAACTAGGTGGTTTGAATATAATTCCCTTATTATCCAGAAGAAGAGCTCCTAGGAGAGAAACCCAGTACACAAGAGATTCAGTTCTTGTTCAAAATCTAGAAGAATTATTAGATCTGTCTTTACAGGAAATCACAGAACCTTTTACTAAAATCAAACCTGAAACTCCTCCGAATCAAGAAGAACCGCATACTCCGCCGCATTCTCCATCACGATCACCACCACATTCTCCATCGAGAGTTATGGATGTACCTGCGTGGAGAGCTAGAGGTGCGCTGAATTTAGTAGCACCTTTCCACGATATACCCAAAAATCTGGAAAAGGTATTACCTAAGTACGATCTTGGAAAAGGTATTTCTGTTGAAGATCACCTTAAGAGTTTTTATTTGGCTTTGAATCTCCTCAGTGTAGAACATGAAGATGTAGTTTGCAAAATATTTCCCTATACTTTTGAACCTAAAGTATCTTCTTGGTACTTCAGTTTGCAAGCTAATTCGATATCAAATTGGGAAGAATTTGAAAACTGTTTCCCAAGTAAATATGGAAATCAGAAAATAGTCACTACACTCATGAAAGAATTGTTGTCCATGAAGATGGAAAAGAAAGAAAAGGTTCAAGAATTTAATCAAAGATTTACTACCTTGCTGAATAAGTTTGGTGATGTAATGAGACCCACTGAGGAATCATTAGTAGAATATTATACCACAACACTTGACCCACTCTTAGCGATGTTTGTTAAAAGAACAAAGCAAGCTACATTGATAGAAAATTTCGAAGAAGCAAAAAAGGTAGAAGCCGAAGCGGACAGTATTGATAAGCATTCCCTTGAGCTAGAAACAAAACCAACAACCACTAAGAAAACCCTTTTGTTAACTAGAAATAAGGACGAACCATCAACTGACTGAGAAAATGTGGTCAAGATGATGCAGAAGCTATCCAACAAAATTGTAGATCTGGAGAAAGATAAGGCAGCTAGCACAACTAGGAAACCATTCAAACCTCTCTATAAGAATGTGAAGAGCCTCCAACAGATAATTAATGAAAATACATGATATAACAGAAATCAGAATCACTTTTATTGATCGCACGCCAATTTGAGGGGGAAACCTCATTTGAGCAAGCTCAATACAAATAACTTCACTATGCCTTCAAATGCCTCAACACACACTTATATACTAATTCTAGGACCCAATACTATGGGTCAAAACCATGGGCCAATACAAACTATGGATCAACAATACTACGGGCGACTTACAAAGCATATGCACCAAACAACAATAACACAAACTATGGATCAACAAATACTACGGGATGACTTACAAAGCATATGCGTCCAACAACAATATACTAACAAAGTAAAGACATGGGTTCGTAACATCCCCTCCCCCTTAGAAAAAGCTTTGTCCTCAAAGCTTTAGATGTGGAAATCGTTGTTGAATCTAAAAGAGTGGTTCCCATGTAGCATCCTTTGGTTGCATGCTGTGTCACTGAATTAAGACCTCTGTGATAGAGCGCGAGCAAAGCTGACGAGTGCGCTTATTGAGGATGGCCTCCAGCTCCAAAAGGACATATCCTTCATTATCCAGTTTGGTTAAAATAGTTTGTCCTCTGATGTTGGTGCCAAGAAATTTCTTCAAACAAGAGACATGAATTACTGGATGAATGCGGGAAAAAGGAGGAAGTTACAAATTATAAGCAGCTGACCCAATCTTTTAAAGAATATGATATGGCCCATAGAACTTTGGAGTGATATTATGACGCCCTTTGAGTTTTAGGGAGGATTGCTTGTACGGCTGGATACGAAGAAAAACCATATCACCTGCTTGAAAATTGCACTCAAAACAGTGCTGATCGACTTGTTGCTTTATGCAATTTCTTTCCATGTAAAGATTGTCCCGCAAAATGCAAAGAATTTGATCGTGGTTGCGAAGGACTTTGTCAACTGCCTGAACTGGAGAACTGTTGGGGGTGTATGGAAGAAGAACTGGTGGTGCCCAACCATAGATGGCTTCATATGGGGTCATTTTAGAGGCAGTGTGGTAAGAGGTATTATACCACCATTCAGCGAGAGGGAGCCACTTTTCCCATTGATGTTGTTGTTCAGAGGTGAAGCAATGAAGATAAGTTTCCAAGCATTTATTGATAATTTTAGTTTGACCATCTGTTTGTGGGTGATACCCTGAACTCATCTTTAGTTTGGTACCAGTGTGGTGAAATAGTTATGTACAAAAATGAATGGTGAAAGTCGCATCACAATCCGAGACAATGGAAGAAGGGATGCCATGAAGACGAAAGATATGGTCCAGGAAAATTTGAGCGACTAAGGAGGTTGTATAGGGATGGCTGAGAGCACAAAAATGACTATATTTGGAGAGGCGATCAACCACAACCAAAATCACTGTCTTCCCTCCAGACTTAGGGAGCCCTTTTGTAATACCCCAATTTTGACCCTTATGAAATATTGGCTTTTAATGTAAATAATGTATACATGCGATGTATGTTTCCCCTAGCGTGGATCTCAAGGTTGTTGATGTATATGTAACTTCATAATGTATTTCATATATATTTATTGTACCCTTATTAGAGATGTGTTATTCCTCTATAAGGAAGTGTCGTCATGTGGATTGACAAGTGTCGCAAGTGTGTGTACTTGCCGATGGGTTATTAGACCACCATGTGTGGGGTTAGCCCTGAAATATATATATTATAATGTGGATGTACCTAGCTAGACAAGTCGGCCCCATAAGGTCACTGGGCAAATAGGTTAGTATAAATAGAGATCAGGTGATCTCTATTTAGATCATTCAGAAAGTTATATCTCTCTCATTCAAAAAGTGGCGCACTAGTGAGGAGGAGGATCATCTGCTTCTAGGAGACTATCTCAAGTGTATTTTGGTTGTACTTTGGTTGAGCCATTGCTCTCTCTATCTCTGAGGAAGTTGTGGGGTTTTTCACCTTAGGGTTTTCCCCACGGAAACTCTGTTTCTCTTGTCTCTCATGTTTTTGATTCTTGTGATGCTTGTCATACTTATTGTGATTGTTATGCATTGATATACTGTATATGTTATTCTATCAGTGAATATCCTAGAGTATTGTGAATTAATCCTCAAAATTTAACATGGTATCAGAGCTAACCTGAGAAGAAGACATTTTGTAGTGACGGAAACTTGAGTTTCTTGTTTATTGGGTTTCTCTCCATAGATTTTGGAAAAGCAGTATAGTAGATTGACTCTACTCATCAAGGAGAATCTATCTGTCCAATCAGAATTCAATTCTAAGCATTTTCAGATTTGGCCCTAAAAATTAGGGTTTCCTCAAAAATAGGAATTTTTGGAATCTGAAGATATAGCTGGAAGCTCCTTGCAAACATCGAAGTTTAGAGCTTTAGATCGATATTTTTGGCTAAGTAGATCTTCGAGAAACTCAAACCCTAATTCAGGGCTCTCCCTAGTGAACCTAGGAGGACAAAAAGGCAAATATGAAGGGTAAAGATTTGTTGATCTAAAATTTTGAATGCACCAGGCTGATCATCTCATCAAAGCGCATCTTTCTATCCTTTCAGAAAATTTAAATTCACATTTTGAATTTTTAGGGTTTTTTCGACAAACCCTAATTCGAGACCAGATCTAGTTTTCAGCATTTCAATTGGTAAGACCTAAATCTTTTCTATTTCCATTTGAAGTACTCTTTAAGATGTCTCACCACACCAAGCTTGAGGATAAGCTTGAAGGGGCTGATAACTTCCGAGCTTGGAAGTATAGGATTGGGTTAATCCCAGAAGAGAATGAGTTGGACTCATATATAAAAGAAGACATCCCTATCCCAAAGGATGAAGAGGCTAAGGTATTGCATAAGAAGAACTTGGTCAAGGCAAAGAGAATCATTGCTGATTCTATCAAAGATCATCTCATAATCCATGTGTCTTCTCTAAAGACACCCAAGGAGATGTTTGACTCTTTGACCAAGCTATTTGAAGGGAAGAACATAAATCGGAAGATGACTCTGCGGAATCAATTGAAAGGGGTCAAGATGTTGAATGGAGAAACCATTCAATCTTACTTCTCCAAGGTTTCTCAGATCAAGGAGCAACTTGAAGCTGTGGATGAAGTAGTGGACAATGGTGAAGTTGTTATGACCACTCTGAATGGACTACCTAGGTCATGGGACTCCTTTATTCAAGGAATCTGTGCAAGAAAGAAATTGATCTCTTTCATTAAACTATGGGAGGAATGCTCTCAAGAAGAAGCTAGACTTGTAGCTCGTTAGGAAAATATGGGAGGTGAAGATCAAGCTCTCACAACTCACACCAAAAGAAGCAAGCCCAAGAAGGAGCACTCTCGCTACAAAAGATCCTATCAAAAGAATAAGAAGGATCTCAGATGCTTCACATGCAATGAGAAGGGTCACTTTGCTTCAGATTGTCCCAAGAACAAAAGGGATAATAACAACAAATTCAACAAGAAGAAGAAGGGCAGCAAAAGAAAGTTCCATGCTCATGCTAGCGAAGATGATGAAACTCCAAAGAAGAAGGCTAGGGCAGAAAGTGATGATGACTCATCAAGTGAAGAAGAGTATGTTCTAATCTCCGCTCTCACAGGTACTATCTGCCATGGTTGTAATGATTGGTTGATTGATAGTGGGGCTTCCAAACACATGACTGGGTTTAAGGAATATTTTGTGAATCTATCTGAACATGAATCACCCCATAAGGTTAAACTTGGGGATGATTATCAATACCCAATCAAAGGAAGTGGTGAAGCCTCCTACAACCTAGATTCTGGAAAATATTTGAAGATGAAAGAAGTCCTTTATGTACCTGGGCTCAAGAAGAACTTACTCTCCATCTCTGCATTGGATGCAAAAGGTATGAGGGTTGCATTTGTGGATGGCCAAGTCCTAATGTGGCCAAAGGGAAAGACCATAGAGGATGCAGTAGTGATTGGAGAGCAAGAGGGAGGATTGTATAAATTGAAGGGACAACCTGAACATGCCATGGTGCATGAATCCATGGAGCCAAGTGAACTTTGGCATAGAAGACTTGCTCATATGCACTATAGGGCACTTCCAATTGCAAGCAAAGCTGTAGAAGGTCTTCCTGAAATCAAGATCAAACATGAAGGTGTTTGCAAAGGATGTGCAAAAGGTAAGAACATTAAGAAGGCTTTCCCAAGCAGTGAAAGCAAGGCCAAAGATTTCCTGGAAATCATCCACTCAGATGTATGTGGTCCTATGTCATCCAATTCTCTTAGTGGGTATGTTTACTATGTCTCATTTATTGATGACTTCTCCAGGAAGACTTGGGTATACTTCTTGAAGAACAAAGATGAGGTGTTTGATAAGTTCAAGGAATTCAAAACCTTGATGGAGAATCAAACTGACAAGAAGATCAAAACATTCAGATCCGACAATGGTGGAGAATTCACCTCAGGTGACTTCAAGAAGCTTTGTAGTGATTCAGGGATTAAGAGGGAGTTGACTGCTCCTTATAATCCTCAACAGAATGGAGTTGCAGAAAGGAAGAACAGAACAATCATGGAAGCAGCAAGGACAATGTTGCATGACCAGGATCTACCTATGCATCTATGGGCAGAAGCAGCTAGAACAACTGTATATGTGTAGAACAGAACACCCCACAAAATATTGGATAACAAGACACCAAAGGAGGTATTTTCTGGTAAGAAACCTGAAGCCAGCCATCTCAAAATATTTGGTTGTCCAGTATACACTCATGTCCCAAAGGAAAAGAGGACTAAACTAGATCCTTCAGGGAAGAAGGGTATCTTTGTGGGTTACAGTGAAATCTCGAAGGCTTACAGAATATACTTTCCATGGGTCAAGAAGATTGATGTCAGCAGGGATGTAACATTTGATGAAAACTCAACCTTCATCAAATCAAGGAAGGCACCTATCGAAGTTTATGAAGAACCTAAGGAAACTAGATTTCAAGACACTACCATGACTGAAGCAGTTCCAGAAGTTGTTCGTGAGTTTGAAGATCCACAAGAACCTGTAGATCCACCCCATGAGGATAACTCTCACAAGAGGAAACCTGCATGGGCTAGAGAGCTCATTCAAGATGCAAAAAGATTTGGCATTCCAAAAGAAGAACACAAAGCAAAGAAGAGAACCAAATCACATACCAGCTATGTTGCTTTACTCTGTGACATTATGAACAAAGAGCCTTCTAGTTATGAAGAAGCAACGGAAAAGAAAGAATGGAAGGATGCCATGGTTGAGGAATACCAATCAATAATGAAGAATGATGTTTGGGATGTTGTCCCAAGACCTAAAGAGAAGTCTGTTGTGACTTCCAAATGGATTTACAAAATCAAGCATGCTGCAGATGGTAGTGTAGAGAAATACAAGGCAAGATTCGTAGCTTGTGGCTTCTCTCAGAAAGAGGGAATAGATTATGAAGAAAATTTTGCACCTGTAGCCAAGTATACTTCCATTAGAATAGTACTTGCCCTGGCTGCAACAATGAAATGGAAAATACACCAAATTGATGTCAAGACTACTTTCTTGAATGGTGTAGTTGAAGAGGAAGTATATGTGGAGCAGCCACTCGGTTTTGAAATACATGATAGGGAGTCATATGTGTGCAGATTGAAGAAAGCCTTGTATGGCTTGAAACAAGCTCCCAGAACTTGGTATGGTAGGATGGACAGTTTCCTATCTAGTTTTGGCTTTACCAAGAGTAAAGCGGATTCCAACCTTTATTACAAGGTTGAGGAAGGGAATCCTGTGATTCTACTCCTGTATGTGGATGACTTATTTGTAACAGGAGATGACAGATTGATTGCAGATACAAAGAGGAAGCTTGCTGCTGAATTTGATATAAAAGATTTGGGAATGATGCATTATTTCCTAGATATGGAGGTGTGGCATAGTGTAGGTGGGATCTTCCTTGGTTAAGGGAAGTACACAGTAGATATCCTGAAGAGATTCGGGATGATGGATTGCAAGGTCATGGCCACACCTATGGCATCAAATCTGAAGCTTCTATGTGATGCTTCATCTGAGCCGGTTGATGTCTCTATGTATCGTCAGATGATTGGGTCCTTGATGTACCTGACGAACACGAGACCAGATATTTGCTTTGCGGTGAACACATTGAGTCAGTTCCTGACAAATCCAAGGAGTGTTCACCTAGTTGCTGTAAAGCATGTTTTGAGGTACCTGAAGGGTACAGTGGATTATGGGTTCAAGTATGAAGCGAATCAAAAGTTTAACCTGCAGGGTTATGTTGATTCAGATTGGGATGGCAGTGCTACAGATAGGAAGAGCACATCTGGGTTCTACTTTAGTATGGGATCAGGCGTGATCTCTTGGTTTAGCAGGAAGCAGTCCTGCATAGAACTGAGTATAGCTGAGGCAGAGTATGTTGCAGCCTGCTCAGCTAGTTGTGAGGTAGTATGGCTACGGAAGCTACTGTCTAATTTATTTGATCTCTCGTTGGATGCTACTGGTATCTTCTGTGATAACCAGAGTTGTGTGAAGCTATATGATAACCCATTGTTTCATGATAGGTTGAAGCACATAGAGATCAAATATAACTATATCAGGGATATGGTGCATAGAGGAGTTGTGAATCTCCTATATGTTGCGACGAGCGAGCAGATTGCAGATGTGCTGACGAAGCCACTAGCCAGGGTGAAGTTCGAGTACTTCAGAGAGAGGCTTGGTGTTCTGCAAATTGATGACACTTCAAGGAAGAAGTGATGGACACATTTGCTGAAGCCATTCCAAGCATGTTGGAAGGAGGATCCTTCACATGGCTGTGGATGTAAGCGCTAGATGATGAGCATCAGGATGATGTTCTAGTTTCTGCTTTGTATGATCAGTTGGATCATTTTTATGTATGTATGTATGCATCATGTTGGATGCTGGATATGATCAGTTGGATCATTTATATGTATGTAGGAATCATGTTGGATGCTGGAAATGATCAGTTGGATCATTTACATGTATGTACGCATCATGTTGGATGTTGGATATAATCAGTTGGATCATTTATATGTATGTACGCATCATGTTGGATGTTGGATATGATCGGTTGGATCATGTGTATGTATTTTTGTATATGCATCATGTTGGATGCTTGGACCATGTATCTGTATATGTATCAGGTGGATACATTGTATGATCAGGTGGATCATGTATGGTGATATGTATCATGTATTTGTATTTGTATCAGGTGGATACACTGTATGATCAGGTGGATCATGTATGATGATATGTATCAGGTAGATACTTGGTATGCATCAGGTAGAAGCATTGTATGATCAGGATGATCATGGATGATGAGCTTCAGGATGTTGCTCTATATGACATGCAGCAGGATGTTGCAGTGATGATGATCAGGATGATCATGTGTACATCAAGATGATGTATGGTGAGTATCAGGTTGATACTCTATGGACGCGGATCAGGTTGTACAGATGAGCATATAATTTGGCCCTGGGAAATTTGTAGATAGTCTTTCGAGGTTTTACCTATGACATATAATTTGGCCCTGGGATATCTGGCAAATGCTCTTTCAAGGTTTTGCTCTGGGAGGACATATAATTTGGCCCGGTGAGATCTGCAGATAGTCTTTCGAGGTTTTTCCTATGGCATATAATCTGGCCCTGGGATATTTGGCAGATGCTCTTTCGAGGTTTTGTCCTATGGCATATAATATGTCCCTGGGAGATCCGATAGGTTGGGTTGTGTGCCCATAATAAGTCCTGGGATGCTCTTGCGAGTTTTTTCCATGACCACATATAATCTGTCCTTGGGAGATCCTATAGGTAGAGCTGTGTGCTCGTAACAGCCTGGGATACTTTTGCGAGGTTTTGTGGTGAGGTCACATATAATATGGCCCTGGGAGATCCTATAGGTAGAGGCGTGTGCTCGTAACAACCTGGGATGCTCTTTCGAGGTTTTGTGACGCACATAATAAGTCCTGAGGATTCCACAGTATGGCCAGTGATGACGAAGACCTGCAAGTGGTGGGCCTACATCCAGTATGAAAAAGGACTGGCTCTGTAGAACTTCTTATGATGAGTAGAGTTAGAGATTGGTTGAGATAGCAGCAGCAGTGACGATGACGATGACGATGCATCGATGACGATGATCCCGAGAAGAAGACTTGTCTAGCAGATCTGTAACGAGAAATACCTTTCTAGTTAAGAGGGAGTGTTGATGTATATGTAACTTCGGAATGTATTTCATCTATGTATTTCATATATATTTATTGTACCCTTATTAGAGATGTGTTATTCATCTATATATATTTAACGAGAAATACCTTTCTAGTTAAGAGGGAGTGTTGATGTATATGTAACTTCGGAATGTATTTCATCTATGTATTTCATATATATTTATTGTACCCTTATTAGGGAGTGTTGATGTATATGTAACTTCGGAATGTATTTCATCTATGTATTTCATATATATTTATTGTACCCTTATTAGAGATGTGTTATTGTACCCTTATTAGGAAGTGTCGTCATGTGGATTGACAAGTGTCGCAAGTGTGTGTACTTTCCGATGGGTTATTAGACCACCATGTGTGGGTTCGGCCCATAAATATATATATTATAATGTGGATGTACCTAGATAGACAAGTCGACCCCATAAGGTCACTGGTAAAACAGGTTAGTATAAATAGAGATCAAGTGATCTCTATTTAGATCATTCGGAAAGTTATATCTCTCTCACTCAGAAAGTGGTGCACTAGTGAGGAGGAGGATCATCTGCTTCTAGGAGACTATCTCAAGTGTATTTTGGTTGTACTTTGGTTGAGCCATTGCTCTCTCTATCTCTGATGAAGTTGTGGGGTTTTTCACCTTAGGTTTTTCCCCATAGAAACTCTGTGTCTCTTGTCCCTCATGTTTTTTATTCTTGTGATGCTTGTCATGCTTATTGTGATTGTTATGCATTGATATACTGTATATGTTATTCTCTCAGTGAAGATCCTAGAGTAATGTGAATTAATGCTCAAATTTAACAAAGGCCAAGGCCCCGCTAGTGTATATTCGTATTTTATTTAGAATGGACAAACATTTGATATTTTGTTACCCATGTGCTATTAAGCCATGGAATATTGTAAACGATGTAAATATTCAATATTGCAATAAAATACCAAAACTAGCAATGGGAGCAACGAATGGGAAAGGGCCATGTGTATCCACTAGGGAGTGGTGAGGGGGTTGTGGGGATGAACCATATACTTTCAAATGTCATTGTGAGAACCCATTTGACTTTCCTTGATGACATTTATTTCTGTTTAAGGAAGTTGTTGAAGATTTTAGTCCATGGCTTCAATAGAGCATGGGCAACCCAGAAATTCGTATGGCAGAGTATGGGCTCTGTTTTCTTGTACCACAAGTCACTCTACCTCATGGGAATGGATTTTTCCTCATCTCCATTCCATTGTTGAAGAAACCAGCATCAATTTTCATCCATTATGAATTGCTAGTAGTGAGAAAAACCAGAAATCACAACTTTGCAAGAACCCACATTTTGAAGAGCCAAAAATGCCCAGATTTGGTATTTGATAGTAAAATTCAATGGAGGATCTATGGATATGAAACTTGGCATGATTTTGAGAGTATTAGATACCTTGAGATCCATTGGAAAACCCAGTTTTTATAGCCCAGAAAACCAGTGACGGGATGGAGTTATTTGATGAACAGAATTGTGAGAAATCCAATTTTTAATGACTGAGCAGAGGTTGGGTTTGCTTGATAAACCCAGTGAAGGCTAGAATCTCAAGAATTAGCAGCTGGACCTTTCTATACCCATCCTGAAGAGCATTGGAGGGAAGGGACGCCTGAGGGACTGTGCAGTAGAGAAGGGGACCTTCCTTGTGTTGGGTGTGGTAGGTAATGTGGGTGCCTTGACTGTTGAATTCATTTGAGATGCCTGTAGCTCTGTGGATGAGCTCACTGGATTAGCATTTCCCTCCTTTGTCTGTTGTATGCTTGATAAAACCAACTGTGAGTTGGCTTAGCATAGCTATTGAGTGAAACCATGGCGGTGAGTGAGCCTGTTTAGTTCCTCCTTAGTGGATACACAACCCATCTTGGGGGTGATCTCTCAGCTGAAAGAATACAAGCTGGACATAGATGTATGGTTGGGTGGAACGTTGCTCTCACATAGCTAGTTGTTTGGATAACTTTATCTCAAAGATAAGTGTTTTTTGTGATTTACATTATATGCATTATTTGTTTTGCAGTGTGTTAATTTTGAATGTTAATTGCCCATGTTAATGAAACGAAATGATTGTCTTAATGAAATGGACATGAAGTCTATGCATAGCATGAGAACGAGACTGAATTCTCTGCATGATGAACCATCATATGCTTGTGGTAGATATGATTATGCATTACTGTTTGTGTACTTGCAAATATGTTTATTTCCACTGTGTTTATATTTAATATGAGTCTGCACACAGAATTTTTTAATTGTTATGAATTTATGAGTAATGTATGGGGGCTGAGATTGTTAGGATATTCCTATACTCCATCCTAGTCCTAGCAACATTTCTATTGTTTTCATTTTGAGTCATGCATGCAAATATTAGGGTTTGAATGCAATTAGGGTTTGCATGCATTTCAGTCATCAACACCAGCACCTAACCCTCAGTGAGATAGCCCTGAGAGCTTCTTTCCTTGCAGTTTCAGCCCTCCCAGTGACTAATGCACCCTCCTTTGCTCCACTGCATGACAAAGGAACCTTCTTCACCTACCAGTCCAGTTATATTCAGTTATATTCTGTTATCTTCAGTGACTTCCTTGATTTAAGGATTAACTAACTCTTTACTGACCTTACCACTCCGATGGACCTCCAGTGAGACTAAACTGCTTGTTCTGACTCTAGTAATCTCCTACTGCATCCTCCACTGAGCCTCCTTCATCCAGTTAGTGTCTCCATGTGCTAGTTAAATTCAGCTACACCAACTACACTCAGTTAGACTCAATTTGACTAACAATTGACAGTTACTTGTGCATTGATGACTCCACTGATGATCATGAGGACACCTAGTTGTGCTCCGATGACACTCCAGTGATCCTTTGATCACTCCATGAAGGCTAATTCAAATTTCCACCTTAGGCATTCGAATCCTCATGCTTGTACTACTTATTTGTCCATATTGTGATTAATTAGCTAGTGTGTGTGAAGTATTATTGCTTCTATCTGAGTTCTACTGTACCATATTATTATGTTGCTCATTATACTGTATTGTTCACTCTTCTTCTATTTTCCTGCTTAATCATAATTACTCTTGTGAGGTATACATCATCTCTTAGATCTGCTGTGAGGATTTTCACAGAGATTGTCAAATAAGCCCAGTAAGTTGGTCACATTTCCTCCCTGGAATCGGATAGATGGAAGGGGACATTACAGAGTGGTATCAGAGCCCATGTTACAACACTGGGCTGCTTAGGCCAAACTGTGAGTTACAGGAATATAACAGAAGGTTTTAACACAGTGTTGATGAAGTTTGGGTGGCATTTTTTATTGTAAAAATTTCATTATCAGATTTACCAAGTGTGGAAGAGGATCACTTAGGTGCATAGAGCTCGGTAAGAGCTTTCCAACGGTACTAGACTTGTCCCACTTGGCTAAGGGACGAAGGAGTTATGAACCACGCAAGGTGTAGGTCCGGAGGTGTTTCACGGTTCCGGATTTCGGGTTTCGAGTTGTGGGAATGCAAAATTTTGGAATATGCGTTTCAGTTTTCGCAATCCCGATATCACATTTGGGGTTGTGGGTTGTAGGAACACAAAGTTTGAGAATTTTGCGTTTCGGTTTCCGTAATCCCGATCCTGCATTTCGGGTTTCGGGTTGCGGGTTGCGGGAATGTGAAGTTGGAGAAATTTGCGTTTCGGTTTCTGCAATCTCGATCCCGCATTTCAGGTTTCGGGTTGCGGGTTGCAGGAACGCGAAGTTGGAGAAATTTGCATTTCAATTTCCGCAATCTCGATCCCGCATTTTGTCTTTTGGGTTGTGGGTTGCGAGAACACGAAATTGGAGAAATTTGCATTTCGGTGTCCGCAATCCCAATCCCGCAATTTCGGGTTGTGGGATTCGGGTTGCGGGGTGGCAAAAAAAAAGAAAAAATGAGTCTAGAGCCTGAAAATTGATTTTTGGATTGCAGGAGCATGCAGATTCAGAATTTAATGAGTTCGGTGACATTCTGAGGCCATTGACAAAGGCCATGAATGAATCAGTGAGGATTCCGAGCCCCTTATGCTCCAATTTGGCATAAATTTGGAATTAATGGCTTTTACAAATCGGTGTCCTAACGCTTGACAGAAGGTCGGATCGAGCTGAAACTGATATGGAGAGGTCGTCGAGTAGGCCTGATGTTAAGTTTGGAGTTTTGGAGCCAAAATCCAAAGTACGTGGAGTTGGGGTGTTCAAGAAGGCCAAAAAGCACTATTCCGGGCCACGTTTTTGGAATTTTGAAAAGCTTGCAGTGGTTGAAAGTGACCTTATAATTCAGAATCAAGAAATTTACTGAACTCGACATTTCATATTCTCATTAAACCAAACATATTTTGTTAGAAAAAGATTTTCCAGAAATGCACCGTTTGGGAAATAGCCATTTTTGGCCTAAAATTTGGAATTTTGGAAAAATGATAAAAGTGAGAAGTAGTCAAACCCATAATTTTATAAAAGATGAATGGTGCATCGGGACAGAGATCTGCAAGTTTATGAGTGTTCCTTGTTATATGGACTAACTTCACTCGGTAGAAAAGTTTCTCTGAATCTTCATATATTTTCTTCCACAGGTGGCTGAAGTTAGCATCCTAAACCAAAATACAATTGTGTAAAAATGTGCAGAATTGTGGTGAAAGTTGTCATATTTGAAGTAACGTAGTTTCCACACCCGAAGTCAGAATGGAGCACGAGGATAGGAATTGAAAAGCTTGTCCAGCAGGGAATAATGGAACATAATCAGAATTTGAATGGGCTATCATACATCATAGATAATTTGAGTAGAAAAGTGCCAGTGACTGTTTTGTCAAATTGTTGACAATATGGGCAATTTCCAGAATTGCATGAATGGGCAAGAGAAATGAATGCATAACAGCTATGTGAATTATTCCAATAGTTGATTATGTTAATTATTGATTGGTGTATATTTCTATATGCATTCTTATGATGTCTAACGAATATTTTCATAATGCACAGTGCTTGCAGCTCATAAGATTTAATAATTGTAGCAGAGACAGCCTATAGAAAAAATGGTGACCATAAATGATGTTCAGGATCCTTATGATCATGAAGAAGAAGTGCTAGGAGAAAATGTGTATGAATATAATGCTGAGACTGAATCTAATGGGAGAAGGGAGCAGATAACTCCTCGAAATTTGGTTGAAACCATGGTGAGCTTCAATGAAAGATTGATGAAGGCTTAGGAAGAACAAAAGCAACTCAATGTTGATATTTTGCAAAGCCTCACTAATATGCAGCAGAAGATAAACTTTGAGTCCAACCCAAGTCATGTAGGTGAAGAAGGAAGAGATGCATAGAGTCGTTCTAGAGGTCGTTCAAAGAAGAGGACTCCAAGCCCAAGGAAGAGTTTGGTGAGGAAGTAACATAGAACACCTTCCTCTAGATCTTCTTCTAGCAAATCGTGTGACTCCAAAGGTTCTCAAAGAAGTCCAAGGCATATGCCCAGGAGAACTGATGCAAGAAAGAAGTTTAAAGGCATCCCACAGGGAGAGTTTAGGAAGGCAAGAGACACTATTCATCCATTACGAATTGCCAGCAGTGAGAAAAACCATAAATCACAACTTTGCAAGAACCCACATTTTGAAGAGCAAAAAATGACTAGATTTGGTATTTGACAGTAAAATCCAATGGGGGATCCATGGATATGAAACTTGGGGCGATTTTGAGAGTATTAGATACCCCGAAATCCATTGGAAAACCTAGTTTTTATAGCCCAGAAAACTAGTGACGAGATCAAGTTACTTAATGAACAAAATTATGAGAAATCCAATTGTGAATGACTGAGCAGAGGTTGGGTTTGCTTGATAAACCCAGTGAAGGCTAGAATCTCAAGAATTAGCAGCTGGACCTTTCTATACCCATCCTGAAGATCACTGGAGGGAAGGGACGCCTGAGGGACTGTGCAGTAGAGAAGGGGACCTTCCTTGTGTTGGGTGTGGTAGGTAATGTGGGTGCCTTGACTGTTGAATTCATTTGAGATTCCTATATCTATGTGGATGAGCTCACTGGCTTAGCATTTCCCTCCTTTGTCTGTTGCATGCTTAATAAACCCAATTGTGAGTTGGCTTAGCATAGCTATTGAGTGAAACCAGAGTTGTGAGTGAGCCTGTTTAGTTCCTCTTTAGTGGATACACAACCCAGCTCGGGGGTGATCTCTCAGCTGAAAGAATACAAGATGGATAGAGATCTATGGTTGGGTTGAACATTGCCCTCACATAGCCAGTTGTTTGGACAGCTTCATCTCAAAGATAAGTGTTTTCTATGATTTACATTATATGCATTATGTGTTTTGCAGTGTGTTAAATGTGAATGTTAATTTCCCATGTTAATGAAACGAAATGATTGTCTTAATGAAATCGACATGAAGTTTGTTCATAGCATGAGAACGAGACTAAATTCTTTGCATGATGAACCATCATATTCCTATGGTAGATATGATGATGCATTACTATTTGTGTGCTTGCAAATATGTTTATTTCCACTATGTTTATATTGAATATGAGTCTGCACACAGAAGTTTTTAATTGTTATGAATTTATGAGTAATGTATGGGGGTTGAGATTGCCAAATAAGCCCAATAAGTTGGTCATGTTTCCTTCCTTGCACTGGATTGAATGGAAGGGGACATGACACCTTCAATGAAATGCATAGAAATATATGTCCAAATCCGTGTAGGTATGGGCAAGAGTTCGAGCAATCCCAGAAGGAGTGTCGTTTCACCCTTATTGCGCTGGCAGGTATCACATTCAGCCACCATTTATTGAATTGTCCTTTTCATGCCCTACCAAAAGAAGTTACGCTATGCCCGCTCATACGTTTTGAGGAACCCAGAGTGCCCTGCCGATGGAGAAGCATGGAGTTCATAGAAGACAGCCTATTGAATATCTGTGCTCTGGGGAAGCACCAGATGACCCTTGTATCTCAAGGAAGCACCATCCCAAGAGTAATGTGGTACAACATAAGGGTTTTTGGCCAAGCATTAGATGATTTGAGATAATGAAGAGTCATTGACATAGCCCTGTTGAATATAGATTGCAACCAATTTGGAACATGCATAGAAATAGCTAAAAGAGAACCTTGGTCATCAAATGTGTGAGAAAGAGTATCAGCTACAATATTGTCCTTACCCTTCTTGTAAGTGATCTCATAGTCATAACCCATGAGTTTGCTAACCCATTTTTGTTGTGCTAGGGAGGATACATGTTGTTCCAGGAAATATTTCAGACTCTGGTGATCAGTCTTGATGCAGAAATGATTCCCTAATAGGTATGGGCACCACTTCTGTACTACATGCAAAATAGCCATCATTTCCTTCTCATATGTAGAGGTAGCCAAATTCTTACCTGAAAGGTCTTTGCTGGTGAACGCAATGGGGTGTTCATCTTGAAGGAGAACAACACCAAGTCCATTGTCGCAAGCATCACTCTCAATAGTGAAGGGCTTGGAAAAATCAGGCATAGCTAGAGACACTATTCATGAGACACATGAATGTAGCAGGTGCATTGGTAAGACCAAATGGCACCAAAGTGAACTCATAATGACCATATCTAGTTCTGAAAGTTGTCTTGTGAATGTCTTCTTCTTTAATTATCACTTGATAGTACCCAGACCTCAAGTCAATATTTGAAAAGACCTTAGCTTCCTTCATTTGATCAAACAAGTCATCAATACTTAGCAATGGATACTTGTTCTTGACTGCCACTTTATTTAGCTTCCTGCAATCAATACATAGCCTTAAAGTCCCATCTTTCTTCTTGACAAATAACATCAGTGCTCCCCAAGGAGACACACTAGGCCTGATATACTTCTTGTCCATTAGCTCTTGTAGCTGCATCTTTAACTCTACCAATTCCGTTGTGCTCATTCTATAAGGAGCTTTGGAATTCGGCACTGCCCCTAGAACAAGATCGATGGTAAAATGAATATCTCTCTTTGGTTGTAGTCCTGGCACTTCATCCGAAGATACATCTTGGAATTCTTGCAACAATGGAAAGTCTTATATCATTGGACCTCTCTCCTTTGACGAATATGATATATGGACTGCATATAATTGACAACCTTTCTTATAGAATTTTTTCAGCTGTAAGGCTGAAATTTGTCTTATTGAAACTTGCTTGGGAATTCCTCTTACCAATCTTGGTTTTCCCTCTTCATCAATGCACTCAAGTTCTTTCTCATAACAGTCCAACTTGGCTCTATGTTTTTCCAACCAATCCATGCCAATTAAGGCATCATAAGATCCTAATGGTAGTATATTTAAATCTGCATATGTGTGGAGTCCATTCAATTCTATGGCGCACTCCACCACTACTTCACTAACTTTTCTCTTGGTCCCTATGGTTAATTGAACTAACCAAGACTTATTATGTTTCACTTTTCTAAGAGAACAACCTTCAACCACTTTTGGAGAAACATAACTATGAGTAGATCCTAGATCAATCAAAACAGAAATAGATTGCTTAGCAATATTACCTTCAACTTCCACCATTGATGATTGATGATTTTCCTGATGATTATCCAACATTGCATAAATTCGAGACGTTTCCCTTGCCATGTCCTCCACTGTCATTGCTCCCTTTAAGTTGTGCAACCTTCAGGGATTATCCTTCCGATGTGGACAATCCTTTAGCATGTGGTTTTCTCCACATCCCCAACACTGAAGGGGTCCTTTTGATGCTTTGTCAGCTACTATTGCTAACTTGAATCCACTCCTTGCTTGCTGCCCCTTTGGAAAGGTTCTAGGCTGACTTTTGAATGTTGGCTTGAAGACACTCTTCTTTTGGTCAAACCTTCCTCTTGGCTTTCCTTTCCATGCTGGGTTAACCTTCGATTTTCCCTTACTCTGCTCATAGCAATGCATTTCCATCCTAATGGCCTCATCAAGACTTGGTGGATTAACAAACTCAATTCTATCTTTGAAACTTTGAGGTAGACTCCCAAGGAAACATTAGATTTTTATTCTCTCATCCTTAATATAGTCCACATACCTTAACAATTCCAAAAATTTATGGACATGCTCTTCCATAGATTTTTGTCCCAACCTGAGTTCATTGAACTCTTTTCTCTTACTGTCATAATACCTAGCATAAAGGTATTTTTCCTTGAAGTACTTCTTAAATCTCTCCCAACTGATCTTCCTTTCACTGATTCCTTTCACTTGCAGGATATTGTCCCATCAAATTGAAGCTTTGCCATTTAGATTGTAAATGGAAATTATGGCTTTCTCATTTCTTGAGTAGTCCTGAATTCTGAAATATTTCTTTATTCCAAGAAGCCATGCTTTTGCTTCTTGGCTAGTCTTACCTTCCCCATAAAATGTGGGGGGTAGTATCACATATTAACATCTCACTATTTGCTCATAGGCACTGGTCCGCAAAGACCAAAGGGTTTCCCGAGACATGGTCGACGGGGCAGGGGTGGAGAGGTAGTTGGCACTACAGCAGAGTGCACGTTAGAGACCATGCGGGTCAACCTGTCCTGCATGACCAATAGAGTACCCATGATCGAGGTAGCGTGACTGCCAGAAGATATGCAGTGCCATGTTGTGGGAGTACCGAGCACCTAGGTGTGAATATTGCAGTGCATAGCCAACATAGTACATTATTATTGTCAGACACATCCTACCCAGGTAGCTAGGCCTCCACATGGGGCTTAGACATCTCAAACTCCCATATTTTGTATCGATATGTATATTTTTTAGAGCTACGGGCTCCAGTTTTGTATTTTGATACTACCATTTTGGACATTTTATTTATATATAAAACTATGATTCTCCGGTTCTACTATATGTGTATGTACAAATGTATGAATGTACGTTTATTTGTGTGCTTCAATATGAATGTGAAAAATGCCAATCTAGGACATAGTTAACATATGCATCAGATACATGATTAAAACTTCGCAGAACATGAATGTATGTAATGGAAACAAAATGACGTTCCAAGAGTCTTACCCTCAAGAATCTCCATAGTAAAGTAAGATCCCTCACATGGTACTGACCATTCAATTGAGACAGAACTAGTTGTGAATCTAGGTGAACTTCTAAAGACTGGATACCATGTGAAATGGCATCACGAAGTAGCTCGACAATGACATTGTACTCAGCCACATTGTTGGATGTAGGACCGAGACAAGCACCTCCTGAAGACATAACTAGGTATTTAGGTGAATAAATAACCTAGGCAGTAGAAGCAAGCTACTGCGTATGACAACTAGCACCATCTGCGAATCCCAAGAACACAGGAGATTCCATTGACATCTATCAACCAAACGGAAGCGAATCAGTAGACCGAAAAACCACAAGAAATCTAAACTATGTACAAAAGCAACTGTACAATAGTATACGAAAGTACTAGCTCAAGCTAGAAGCTCCAGCGTAATACCGCTTGAGGTAGAGACCATTTCTAGGCTCCTTCAATGTGTTCCCTTCATAATATTCCAATTCGTAGGATCCTTTCTCAAGGACACGCCTCACGATGTAAGGACCGTGCCACATGGGGTTAAACTTGCCTACCCCTAAGGGTTCTTTATCCTGGTCATACAAGAGGACCAAGTCGCCTGGAGCATACTGTCGGGGGCCAATAGACCTATCATACTGGACCTTGACACGATGCTTATTGGCATATATAGCCATGGTGATATCTCGATGCTACTCGTAAGGCTGCTGAAGGTGGATCAAACGTTGCTCAATATCCGACGTATCAGGGAGGAGATCTATGGCTAGTTTTAACGAAAGGATTTCACATTCAATCAATAGAAAAGACTCCACACCATGTACTAGCTGAAAGGGTGAGAACCCGGTGGCAGTCTTAACTGCGGTTTGATATGCCCACAAAGCAGGGTATAACATAATATGCCAGTTGCTCTTGCTCTGTTGGATGGTACGTTGGAGAATGGTTTTTAAGGACTTATTGACTGCCTCAACCTGACCATTCACTTGAGGGTAGTAAGAAGATGAATGTTCTTGATGAAACCCAAGCTTAAGTGACAAATTTGCCATCATCTTGTTATGAAAGTGACTGCCATGGTCAGTGACAATCTCTTTCAGAATACCGAACTGAGTGATAATCTGATTTAATACGAAGTGGGATGCTATAGCACCATAGGATTTTACGGTAGGCATGGCCTCAGTACATTTGGAAAAGTAGTCCATGGACACAATCATATGGTGATATCCCCCAACCGAAGCTGGTTTGCAATCCATGAAATCCACCCCCCACTTGCTGAAGGGACCGACAGTGACGACCAGATGAAGGGGCGCTGGATGTGAGTGAACATTCCAAGAAAACACCTGGCAAGGGTGACATCTCTTTACAGTGTTCATACAATCCTTGAATATCGAAGGCCAAAAGTAACCAGCTCGCATAATGCGTTGGGTTGTTGCAAGCCCGGATAAGCGACCACCAGACGCCCCAGCATGGAAATGATTAAGAACATGCTCCACTTCTTCGTGAGTCAAACAAGGATGGAGGATAGAATCCTTTCCTCGATGATACAAAGTGTCGCTGACAATGGTATACTCTTTAGCATAGTGTTTCACATGCCGTCGTTCCTCCCGTGAATAGTGCGAAGGAAACTTCAAAGTTTGAAGATATACAATAATATCCCCATACCAAGGGTCCACAGATGAGATAAGAAATAAGTGTTCATCCACAAAGGAATCTTCATGGACAATATCCTCGTCCAACTGTGGAAGGTCCGACATGAGCTCAGCAAAAACCAAGGATTTCACCGACTTTGCCGAAGTAAAATCAAGATCAAACTCTTGAAGAATGACAATCCATTTATTGTACTTCCCTCCTATAAGATGTCGTGATAGCATGAACTAAAATGGATTGATACGCTCTATAATAGTGGTTTTCCTAAGCATGATGTAATGCCGTAACCGTTGGACTGCATGAACAATCGCAAGTGCCAACTTTTCTACATGAGTGTATATCAGCTCAGCGTCTACTAAATTTCAACAAAGGTAATAGATCACATGCTCCATGAGCACATCTCTACCTGAACTAATACCATGCCAATTGGCTTTTGAGAAGCGGCCACATAAAGTATAAAATCTCTTGCAAAGTTGGGTGGACTAAGTAGAGGGGTCGATACCAAGGCTTTCTTCAAAGCGTTGAAACACTGTTGGGCTTGCTCATCCCAGATAAATGGTGTGTCTTTCTTCACAAGTGCATGAAACCTTTGGTAAGACTAGGATAATTCACTATAAAGCGACATAGAAAAGTGGCTCTCCCTTGGAGGCTTTGAAGTTGAAGTAAATTGCGCGGAGGAGGCAACTGAAGTATTGCCTCAACTTTAAGAGTATTGACTCTAATACCCTCTTTCGAAATTATGAAACGTAGAAGGCGACCCATTTTCACAACAAAGATGCACTTATTGGGATTTAACCGAATCTTGTAGCGTATGCATCTTTCGAGAATTAAATAGAGGTGCTTGGGGTGGTCTACTCTCTTGCGAGAATGGACAACAAGATCATCCAAGTATGCCTCCACTATGCGTTTAAGGTCATGAAAGGCGTAGGTCATAGAACGTTGAAAAGTGGCTCCAACGTTTTTAAGGATGAAGGGCATCTTATGGTATGTAAATGTACCCCAAGGACAAATAAAAGTAGTCTTATGTTAGTCCTCGGGCTTTATTTAGATCTATTTATATCCTAAAAAGTCGTCCATAAACGAAAAAACTTCGCTTCCCGAACAAGCATCCAAAATCTGATCTATGAATGGGGTGGGGAAATTGTCTTTTGGACATGCGCGGTTCAGATCTTATAAATCAGTGCATACATGGATAGTTCCCTGCTTCTTATCCATAGGAACAGGATTTGACACCCATTCGGTAAGGGGAAGTGGGTAGATAAAACCAACCTTAAGTAGTTTCTCCACCTCTTCCTTGATCGTGGCTGCCTTTCTAGGGTTCACAGTACGAAGGCATTGTCAAACCGGCTTCGCATTGGGATATGTTCTAATCTCGTGTTCGACAATGCTGGGGTCTATTCCTGGCATGTCCTCATATGACTAGGCGAAAGCCTCCCGGAGTTCCTTAAACAATTCAGTGTAAATGCGAACCTCCTCAGGAGACAAATCAACACCGATATAAATGTTCTTAACCTTTCCAGGTGTACGAGAAATTTTGATCGGTATGGTAGGGGAAATATTAGCCATGTTCCCCTCTGCCTAAATCCCATGTGAATCCCAAGGAACCACAGGGTGACCAACAATCTCGGCAAGAGTCATCCTAAACTCTTCTTGCTCGATAAGATCCAGGTTGGGAAGAAAATGGGAGCGATGATGCATGTATTCCCAAGGTCTTTCACTACCACACATGGCCTCAACAATAGCTTCATCCAAAGGTAAATTACCGTCAAGACAATCATGCGAACAACATGAGTCGACTACCCATTCCGGTAGCACAACGAGATCTTCCTCCTCTATCCATGAAGTAGAAAGATTCGACTCTGCAGTGGCTTGTTGAATATCTCGATATGCAAGCTCAGCAGCAGACAGTGGAAAATCCATTCCAACATGCACAATGTCTCCAGACGTGGAACTTGTGGACGGTAAGGTCCATGGATCATTAAAATATGAAGTCCAGAATGGTAATTATTCAATGGAGGAGGCGCATTATCAGAAATGGTTCCAATAAAAGCAATTCTTGCAAGGAAATCAAAAGATCCCAACAATGAGGTGTACAATCCAACACCCATGTTCCCAGTTGTCAGCTGAGAATCTTTGACTTAAGGGACAACAGGTCCCGTGGATGCTGTGGAATAGGGACTAACAAAATCTAGCTGGTTGATCGTCACAATCTTGCCCTCGTGTGGAAAGCAAATAATTCTGAATATGGAGGACACTGCCGCTGTCATAGTGTAAATCCAATTCCTACCTAGGAGAAGGTTGTAGTCGATGGGCGCATCAACCACCATGACTTCAATAGGCACGGATTTCCCACCCAAGCGAACAACAAGGGAAGGGAGAATACCATGCGGCTTAAACGACCGAATGTCGAATGCAATGAACATGGTCATAGACTTGGATAAGGGAGGAGAGCCAAGAGATTTCCAACAAGATAAAGACATTACTGATGTAGAATCACCTTCGTCAACCACTGTTCTTTTGACGATATTCTGCAAGCACTCCAGATGGACTTGAAAATCCACATGGTAAGGTAAGCGAGGTTGAACGTGAGTAGTGTCAAACTTGATAACATTAGGACTTCCCCCATATTGAACTCCTAAAGCACACAAAAGGGCATGCCTTTGAGAAGGACATGCCTGTAAAACCTCAAGAGCCGACATGGCACACAGAGTTTGACCCAAATATTCTACAATAGAGTAGTTTTGGGTAGCTCGAGCATTGGGATTATGCATAGAGCGCTTGACAACACCTTTTGTTATCTGTGGCATAGTAGTGGGATTCTCGATATGCAAAGAGGTATCAAGAGGAGGAGGAGGCTCATTCCCCATACTCGATTGTGGTGCATCATAATCACGTTGATGAGTAGCAACACTAACCTATGATTTAACCATATTCACGCATCCAAAGCCACCGGCATGGGAAGCAAATGTAGAAGTTTCATGGGTCCCATAACCAGTAGCAGGAGCATTCCAAGCCATATTCTAATGATGTGGAAGGGTATATTTCAATGTAGCTGGGCTCTATGCAAGATGCTTCGATGCTTCTTCAATGCGAGGACACAAGTGAGTAAGATGATCTTCCCCACAAAGCTTGCAAGGGAATTTCACTTTACACCTAGGTTTACGGTCCCCACTAGCATTTCCACCATCCTGAGGAGGGTTGGCATTCTCTTTCCAAGGAGTATTACGATTACTACCATTATTCCCATTGTTTCCACCCTTATGATTGTTTCTCCCCTTCTTCTTACCACTAGGTTGTTGGTTACCCAATGGGTTAGCCGATTGCATAGCATGTACATCGGACGATGGGGTGGAAGTAGACAAGGTGTGAACCTGTTTGGGAGTAGATTGGTTAAGTGACAAATTTTGCATTTAATTAGCAACCAAATCTATAGGTTGAGTACTTACGGATCCAACAATGCCATGGGCAGTTGGTCTTGGAACTAGCTTGGGCTCATGTTGTGATCGCGGTGCATCAGGAATAATGTCATACAGGATGCGAGATTGAGCATAGAGTAAATCTAGTTGCTGGAATTTTAATTTAGCTTGTTCCTCAGTCATAATGCTGGACATCGAAACATCCCTAGAAATGTATGGAAGCAAATACTTGAGAAACCATTCCAATAGAAACTCTAGAGTAATGTTGGCTTTCGCTAGCCTCTTCCATCGATGCCACTCTTGAACGTGGTCAGATATGTGTGTGGCCTTATTCTGGCGGAAGGTATACAAGAGTTCAGTGCTAGTATCATAGTGAACCGATAGCTGGAAATGATCCAAGAAAACCAAGGCTATCTCATTGAAACCCCTGTATGTGCCCCCGAAAAACTCAACATACCACTTCGCGGCTACCCCCGTGAGGGTGCATTGAAATAGTCTCAAACGAACGGAATCGTGATTTAATGAGTTTGATGAAAACCAAAGGTGAAAAGTCATGACGTGATCACCTGGGTCCTCACCACCCCTTCCCCTCAAACATGGGAATGTCCAAAGGGAGCTTGGTAGAAACCGGAGGCCAAGTAGGATCATGACACACTGGATCATTCGTGAGCTTCAAAAGATCCAGAAGATTCAATCGAGCAAGGAACGAGAGATGCGGTTGTAAAGCTTGATTATAAGATCCCATAAAAGGTTGATTATACGGACCTGAAGGATAAGATGGACCATAACCATGACCTTGGCCATAAGGCTGATAACCTCCTCCAACCTGACCTGTGTGAGGGTAAGCAGGTATATACATATTATGAGCACCATAATGAGGTGGGTTGTAATGAGGGCCAGAACCGACTATATTATAGTAAGGGTTACCACCATAATTATGGGGCATATAAGTATTACTCGTAGCGGGAACCGTGTTGTAATGACCAAAATTGTTAGGTATGTTCCCGCCCCTTGCATAAGCATTACTAGTAGCAGGAGCAGTCGTGTTGTGACCATAAGTATAAGGTATATTCCCACCCCCTACATTAGCATTACTAGTAGTAGGAGCAGACGTAAAAGTATATGGTATGTATCCACTCCAGGTATTAGGAGGATTGTTAACATTATCGAACATGGTCTTGGGTTGATGTGTAGAGGCATGTGTATTGTACTATGGATTGTGAGTTGTATTGCGAACAGTGTTCCCAACAGGAGGGGTAGTCCTACGAGGTGACCTTCCTCCAAAATTTGCAATGTTTGAAGGGATGTGACCAGTCCCCGTATTATGTGTGTGAGTAGACAATGTGGTGCCCCCAGTGAGGGTATTTCCCCTAGTGGGTGCAGTGTTGCCAACACCATGACTAGTGTTAGCATGACTACAAAACATAGTGGATGGGTTAACTATGGTGTAACTAGGCATACCATAAGAGAATGGGGTAGCATTTGTAGTGGTTGTAGGACTTGTGTTAACATGCAAATTCGACATCCCATATAGGAAATTCTATAGATTCGAAGGATCGAATGGGTCATCCTCAAGTATATTTGGTCCAAACAGATGAGGTTGAGTCTCTGGTTGTAATGGATCGTCCCCCCATGCCTCCTTAGGAGTAGGAGGAGCAGAAGCATCTTCGACTCTACCCGACGGAGTCGTAGGGATTTCTCCCATGCCAGAATGAGCAATGATAATGTCAGCACGAAGCGCTTCAAAAGAAAAAGAAGAATCAGAGAGGGCCTTCCAGTGACCCCTATGAACACGACGTGTAACCTTGGTGGCCGATAAACCAGCCAACTGACAAGACCGGTGGAGAGTTGGACCTCGCACCATGATATCTTCGAAAATTCAATAAACCAAAGCATCCCCTAATGGTCAAACTAACGATCAAAGATCACACACCTAAATAAACTATAGCCAAATGCATAGAAACAAGACTTGCTCAAGGGATCTCCCGACACTATAGCCGGTATGTCTCACCTAGGAGAGGATTGAGACTCCCAAACTATAACCGGAGGTAACAGAATCAATTATAAGGGTTCTCAGACTTCACTGCATGCACAGGATCAAATCCCTATACAACAAGCAACTGTGTTGTCAAACCCCTATCTGACTCAGGACAACCACAGTATAACCACTACGAATACCCTCTACAATACCTAGGTAAGGCAACTAAGGTCACCACAATATAACTAATGCTCAGGAGGACAGTCGTAGGTGGGATCCATCGTATGGGAAAGGTAGCAAAGCCCGAAACTCAAGAGGTACATATCCCTCAAGATCCCCTGTACACGAACAAATCCTGGAAATATCTCTGACATTCAGTCAGTATTAGAGGGTTATCTCCACAACCAACCTCCCGTGATCTCGTGCTTAACTCTGGTTTGAGTAGAGCTTCTTGAAAACACTGATGTATATTATTGGTTTCACCACTCCCTAGTCAGACACATAATGTTTCGTCTAGTAGTCTTTAATTGTTAACTCACAATGATCTATTCCAAGACTCTAAACCTATACTAGTTGGTGCATTCTATAAAAGAAAAATTGTTCTAATCAATTTTAAGATTAAGCATTGATTTTAAATGGCTGTAATTACTCAAAGGATATGGTCGTGAAACTAATGATGTAGAGGACTCAATAGTATACACAATAAAAAAACTCTAGACTCATCTATTCAATTAAACAATGCCACTAGAATGACAATCAATCCAAAAGTTCGAAATAAAATACAACTCTTCTAAAATTCCAATGCACAAGCAGATTCTAGATGAAACCACAAGCACTCAGATGCAAAATGTAGTACAAAAAGCAAATAATTTTGTATTTTCTCTTATAATGGAAAGGAAAATGCAAAACTATGTTTTTGTATTTTTTTTAATATAATGAAATGAAAAAATGTGAGTGAAATCTACCTATTCGGTTAAATAAATGTAGAGAAGATCACTAAGGCAACCCAGCAAAACCCAAACAGTGAGACTCAGCCAATGTAATGAGCTCGAAAATAAAAAAATGGTGATAAACCAACAAGGCTAAAAAAAAAGACAAAAAGGAGTTTCTGGTCAGGAACGGAGCATGGAGCAGTCAGGAATCAGGCCAATTAAGACTCAGGAACACTCAAAACCAACCCAACAACAATCCAAGACCATAAATCAATCAATCCCCAAGTTGTACGCTACTGTATGAAGGAAAACTGCGGGTAGACGCGAGCTATAGTGCAGATAGAGGCGGGTAGACGCGGGCAAAGCTAAGCTCACCTGCGTACAGGGAAAGGTAAATGAGCAAACAAGGAGCTCAATAACCCAGAAAAAAGCTTGTTTTCTATAGTATATCCCAACGGCCAATCAATGACACAGAAGCTCGACACACAACAACTCTAAATAAAGACAAATGCCTAAAAATCCACAAAAATGGATGCTCTCCCCAACGGAGTCACCATTTCTGTTACGGAGAAAAATCCCTATGGCTTGGGGCAGAACACAACAGATAGCTGACTACCAGAAAATGACTCAATTCTCAATGCAATGCTATATAAATGACAATGCTAAGATAATGGAGAAAAGACCAACCTTCAACCAGATATTCGAAGTAGATCCCCATTGAGCTTTCAACCTCTACACTTGAACCTGCAGATTAGTCTCAACAACAAGTACAAGCAAGTGCATATAATATTTGAAAGACATTAGCATAATCAATAACATGATCCCTGATATCATAAGTGAATATAACCCAATGTAATTTTACTATATTCACAACATCAATTGGATGAGAAAATGAGTATTTCCATTAATGAATAACAAGAAGTACAATATACGACCTCTTGTCAGCAACCAATCTGAACCAAGAACTGGGTCTCTTCACTTGTGCTTCCACCACTTCAATCCTCCATGTAATGGAAAACTCAAACTATGAAAGGATTTTGGTAGGTGAACATAAGGTGTTCACAACAACAAGGATCAATGAGTGTAGACTCAAGTCACGACAAAAATCCACTAAAGTTATCTTGCTCTCTCTTTCTCCTCCCTTCCATATTCCATAAGAGCTCAATATATAGCCTTCCAAAGGTAAGTGAAAGGACACATCGAGGTGTTTCCGGGGCATATGGAGGGCCAAAGGTCACCCTAAGACCACTTTTTGGGAGTAAAAAGTAATTTTCTAATAATTTTTACCATTTTACTTGGTACTCGCGGGCTATAGTGGAACAGCCTGCGTGTACGCTGGCAATAGTGGAACAACAAGCGTACAGGAAGAAAAATAGGGAACAATGTGTTTTCTGGAGGACATAAAGTGAATCCGAGTTAGTGAAATGGATCCTGAAGGCCAAAGAATGATGAATCTCACAAGGTGGAAAATTACGCTGTAACAGCAGTCATCTTTGAAAACCTTGTGAAACCTCTTTGCGCCAACTTTTTCACCTCCCATTGAAGGTTCCACTCTGTTAAGCCAACTTTGTGCAGAAGACCTCAGTCACCCACGAAGCTTTGGTTACCCCGGTAGCCTCGCTGTCTTGTCCGCAATCTCAGGCCCTGCTTCCCACCCCCAGCAAGCTAACCAGCTGCGTCCTAGAATTGCCCAGCGTGAACTAAGACAAGCCAGATCAATGCACTAGGATGTACCTTGTTTACAATCGACTGTTTTCTATTTGTTTACTTGTAGGTGTTTACATTTACCATGTGCCTTTGAACCAACACAAGACTCTGAGTAGCATCATAGCTTTTTTCTATCAAGCATGATTGTCAAGTAGCTAGTTGTCTCACTGTTAATTTGATAGCCAAAATGATTTTTTGATTATTTTGTATGCATCCTACTATTGGCTAGTATAGTGTTAAAACATAGCATGATTTTTTGTTATTGTTCAAACTCTGCATACCTCTTAATATGGAGTTGCTTGCAAACTAATTATTTAATGTCTACTTACACATAGTTTTGTCTTCTCCGTTTTTCAACAATGACTAAGAAAGGAGTGAAGAAGGGGAAGGCTAAGATGACGGAGCATGAGTCATATGTCGAGGTCATTGATGAAACCAGAGTGGAAACCTTATATGAAGACACCAAGCCAATTACGAGTGTTCCCCCTGAATTCAAGTGGGGGGAACTTTATCAGATGATAAGAGACCAAAATATTCCCTAGGCAGTCCTGGAAGAAATGTTCTTATACCAAAATGTTAGAATGTCTAGCATCGCGAGAGCGTCCACGTGCCCCAAACTTTCTCCCTATTCAAAATTCGTTGGGTGGATTCTGTCATAGGCTGACTCTACATCAAGGATTCTATCTGACAGCATGGGAGAAGCATTTGCCTCATTCCACCCAGTCCATATATCAACAGCATACAAGCTACCGCACGCTCAGGTCTTAATGAACAATGCCTGGATCGAAAGCCTCAACATGGATACCTTTGATTTTGCCAAGAAGTTATTGATAACGGGAAAGCAGCTGAGGAAAAAGGAAAGCAAAGAGTATGAAACCCAAGTGCTAAGGCCTTCTTTCAGAATCATAGCCCTAATGATGAGCAGAATTCTAGGCAAAGCAGATGGAACTATCTATAATCTAAGTTGGATACCTTTAATCCACCATGTGGCTTTCAATGGTACAATTTTTAATTGGGCGGACATCATCTCAGATAGTTTGACATCATCAATAGTTGTTTCCCAAAGGGGACTGGCTCAGAAAAAAGAAGAATTCTACATGTCAGCTTACCTTTTAGATTGCATTTTGTCAAGGCATCCTTTCCCAAATTTAGGCTGCATCTAGAACAAGGCTGACTCCCCAATTTATACTGCTTATAAGATCCTGTGGGCTCAGAAGTACAAAAGTTAGTACAAGACCATATGTGAAGAATTTATCATTCCTCTGTACGAGCTAATTTTCAATAGAGAGCCAAACTACCTTTCTGAAAATGCCATGGCAATCATACAAGAATATGATGATTACTATCTTTCAGAGGAAGGAACCTACCTTAGAATGTATGGTGGTTCCAAACCACCATCTCTCTTTCCCAGATATGCAATTGACTATGTGGTCCACAAGGAAGTAGTAAGGCAAGTTTTTGTAGATGGGATCGGCAGCATCCTGAATAGACGGAAAAAAGCCTCTTTTCCACCATTGCCCTTCTACATTGGGGAATATAAGTTCTCTAAAGCTAAATCAATTGAAGCCTTTATTCAAGAATTCGTAGATTTCCTCTTTGGTGAAACGATTTTCACAAAGAATGATAATCTCAACAAGGTTGTAGACCATTGTGCAGAAGTCAAAGTGCATTTTGAATATGCAAGCTACTCTGAAAAAGACGAAGAAATTTTCAGAAGAGTCAGCAATATGACTTAACTCGGTAAGCGCTTTCGCCCCAAGAGCGGAACTAGTTCTAGTTTCGCTGCCACTCAAGCGGCTAAATAGGTGGAATTACAAAGGGAGAAAGATGAAGTCGAAGCTCTGGCAAAGGACGGGAAAAGGCTAAAATAAGAGGGGGATAAGTTCCAGAGAGAAGCAATGGAAATAAAGCAAAATGAACGAGCCAACAAGATCTGAGAAGAAGAGGCTTAGAGGATCCGAGAAGAAGAAGTTGAAAGGATCAGAAAAGAAGAAGTTGACAAGTGGCAAGAAATGGGAGAGAGGGCAGAGAATGAAGCCAAGGAGAAGTAGAGGAAAGCAGAAGAAAGCAGAAGAATATGAGAGGTCCAAGAAGGCTGTGGAGGTAGGAAGTCCAAGCACTCAAGCCATGGACATAGACTCATCCCAAGTGTCTCAAGAAATAACCGCAAGAATCCATTTCCTTATAGGAGAGCTCACACTTATCCCTTTCACCCCATCAAAGGACCACACTGTGGCTCAACTGGAAGACAAAGAAAAGAATGAAGATATCCTCCCAACTAGATCTTGTCATTACACAGGAGAGCACAATCATACAAGGAACGTAGAACGACCCCGGGTTCATATCATCCAACAACGTAGCTTCTGCCCAAGCAAGTGAAGACAACATTCGCAAAATGATGAATGATGTTGAAGTTTGTAAGCAGAAGGTGCGCAAGTTGAAGCTTAATATGATAAAGGAGTGAGTAGACGAAGAAATATGGAAAAATCAAATATGATGACCTCTTATTAGAACAAAATATATTGACAAGTGAGTACCAAAATATAGATGAATTAAAGGAAGCATTGACAGTGCAACTAATGGTACTAGAGGGGGAGAAGAATGATATTGAAGCTCGGGCGGTTCAGCTGGAATCTGATCAGGCGATTGCCAACCAACAAGTTGAGGAACTAAAGGCTGAACAGGAATAGGTGAACAAGGAAAAGGAACCGGTGTCAGGCAAACTAGAACTTGCAAGAGGCAGGAGTCAGGACCTAACCCCTTTCCACGAGCAAGCCTGTGACATTCTGTAGAAAATCTGTCTGTCATAGGAGCTCATTACAATAGAGGTAAGCAATATGAAAGCAATGATTTTTAGAATGAAGGAAATCGATGTCGATGCCCTGAGGCTCAGGAAGAAGAGTGTGCGCATCATGGAAGACATCAAGAAACAAATTGAATGGAGGGAAGGAAAATCAGGCTTCGCTAGTAATCTACCTCTCAAATCCTTAGCTAATCATCAGTTGGATTCAACACTCATTGAATTATGTAGAACCTGGGGTATTAAGGTAAATGTGGGGATTCAGAAAACCATCAGGCGATGCACTGACCTCTACCAAAATATTCTTGAAGGCCACGAAAAATTCCATATAGTTATTCCTCAAACCATAGAATATTTCTTTGACAAAGACAAGTGCCTTTCAGAGCTACAGAGCGAGCTAATCATAGAATTAGACTACATACAAAAAATAGATGTCCTGACATCAGAGGACCTCCAGTGGTTCATAGTGAAAGCTACCATCCACGCATATTTTCTGGAGGACATTCCCTAGGTCACAGGGACAGGAGTAAGGGCTATTGAAGCAGAAATGCCCAAGCATGAAATATCTTTGAAGATGATGACTCCAGTGCGCAGCAACATATTTTTAATGGAAATAGGCATTTGGGCCAGTTATATAGCTAAGCACGAAATATTAGCGGGAGTGGAAAGGCCAACTAAAGGACCAACATCACTTGAAGTAGAAATGCCAGCTGAAAGCTGATTTTGGCATTATATGAAAAAATTAAATATTAAAGACAACTGGAGGCTGATTTATTTTTGTATAAACATAAAATAGATGGAAAATAATTTTGTTTTATATGGGGACTGAGGACAAACGTTTTTGGATCCCTAGGGTTAGGGTATGAGAAGAGACAAATCTTGTAAAGTTATAAATAGAGAAATAGAATAGAATGAAAGGACTTTTGGCAGGTGAAAGGACTGACTTATTTTGTACGTGTATTATTTTGCTGCATTAATAAAGAAGGGCCTATTTTTCATGGTAAAAGCTAGCACTGCATTTTGCTTGGGAATGTGTTGGATATCTGCTGAATTATTTCTGCATCTTTCATACATATACTGTGAAATCGTTCCTAACTATACTAAATTAATTCTTGGTTATGAATGCTTTTATTTCCTGTGCAATCAAGTCTGTGTTAAAATGAGTAATGGGATGTTTTAATTCTATCATAGCTATCTTTGATATCCTTTACTTTCTACTGTAAATGCATCTATATTATTGAAGAACTACCTATGCTATTCTTGGGTGTATTTCCAGCATATTACTCATATTTCAATTTGCTACCTATAGGGATAGATTAATTAGCTTAGATAGTTTTAGATCAAATTTGTTTTAATTGTATGCACTTAGTTAGAGCACTTGCATATCATTTTAAACTTAAAATAAATAAACAATGGATTGGGCCATAACCGGTGAAAGAAAACAAATCTTTAAATCTTATACGGTAGTCAGGCTGTTAACCAGACGAATTCCCCACACCAAACAGTGAGCGATCTAATTGGGCTTGCTGATTGGTGCTACGAATTTCGAGGCATCAACAACCCCTTAACTAGGTGCACATCCAATCACGCTGGGATGTGATCTCCTTGATCGTGATCCTCGTTATCTCATCCTCCCAAGGAGGTGGAGAAGCAAGATCATCACATAATAAACAGATAAAAAATATATTAGTCAAAGCACAAAATAACGATACTAGTAGTTGAAAAAGCTATAAATATGAATTTAATGTACCTGCATGATGAAGAACCTCCTTATCATGCTATGATGAGGCAATGTGTCACGACCATCCCATGTTGAAACTGGACTCGATGCTCCCCGGATGCACAATCACCAAACGCCCTAGCTAGAGGGGTGCCTATGAAACTAGAAACAAACAACAATTAATAATTGATTTACATGTATACAATAATTCACTTCTTTATGTAACTCAATAAAAACAAAACTATGTGTAAATAGTTCACATATGACTACACTCATGATGTGAAGGGTTTCCACAGTACTAGATCCTCTTGATGAACATAATTTGCAGAGGGAGGAACCTTGTTGTGGAGAGTGATCTTCATAAAATAATGAAGATAAATCATACACACACACACACACACACATATATTTCCCCACCAATATGTGTTCTTAATAACGTAACGTAACATAACTTAACATTACATACCGTTTAACATTACATTATAAAAAATATAAAAACAAAAAAATACGTCTACTCATAAAATAAAAAATTATAAAAGGTAATTTAAAAAATCCACATCCAGCTAAAAAAAATAACTTAAACCCAAATATATCAAGCATAAGAGGGATCAAATTCCTTGATTTTAAGATTAAAAAAAATACACCTCAAGAAATTGGATCCCTCTCAGTGCTTGATAGATCTAGGTTTAAGATGGATCTATGTTTGTTTATTTTCAATTAAAAGTTGGATTACATGTACAAAAAAAAAACTAATATCACAATTTTTTGGTTAAAATTACAAAAAAATAAAAACAATTTTAATCAATACATATAATTGATTTTTAGGGGTTTTGAACAAATTTCACAAAATTCATACAAAAATCAACACTTTCAATCAATGCATAGAAGAGCTGATTTTTTAGGGTTTTGAACAAATTTCACAAAATTTTCATTAAAATTGCTAAAGAAAATAACACTTTCAATCAATGCATAGAAGAAATGATTTTTGGGAGTTATGAATTGCCTATCTCTAAGTTTGGAGGCCATGGTATCAAGAAGTGTTGGTTGGTGGCAAGTTGCAATCCCTAGTCAAATTAGCACAGTTTCTCTATACTCCTCGCTTGAGCTTCTATTCAATAGATGCGTTGAAATAAGATGAGGTATATTGTTTTCCCATTTTTATACCTGTTATAGGTCAAGAGATTGACCGATCTTTATAAATATCAGTTGAGCATCATATATTGATTGAGATTTAAAATTCCATTAGTGCCTACTAAGCGAGGGCCTTTCGTTTTGAACATTTCATCCTCACAATCTCTCGATCGATGTTTTAAGCTTGATCAAGCACGTGACCACATGTTCTCAATGGAGGGATTAATAAACCATCGATTGAGCTCCATAGCTCAATCAAGGATTTGTTAAACCCTTGTTCAAGCTTGTTAAAAAGGCTCGATCGAGCGTTTTATTAAGCCCTCGATCGAGCTTTTGAAAGTTTGATCAAGGGATTAACAACATCTTGATCGAGATCATTTTTCAACATACTTGTGCCCTCTGCTTGCCAAAATCTTTTACCCATATTCATGGGAACACCCAGCTACACCATTGATATAGTCTTTCAGTTGTATTATGTCCAGGAACCTCCTTTCCATACTAGGAAAGGATTATCGAGGAGACTTAATAGCATACGTTTTTTCCTTTTCCTAAGTTAGAGAGTGATAAGGAAAGGATTCTCAAGGGAGAATAAAATGTTGTAGGCTATGATATGAAATGTTGTGAAACAAACACATCAAAGATCTTATGAACTTCATGATGATTAAAAATATTATGTTGAGATTCTGAGAAGAAAATGTTTAAAATTTTTAGAAAAATATTTATCATAAAAAAGAATGTTCTCATAATGTATTTTTTATGCATATTAGGTTAAGGATGACGAGGACATCAACACTTCAAGCAAGGGATAATGTCACGTGTCATTTTCTAATGTAATAAATAAAAGAAGAGTCCTTGAAAATAGGAATAATATGTAAAAAAAGTAAAAGTACTATAAGTAAAAAGTAATCAAAATAATAAATAATAAGCAATAAGTAATAAGAATAATATATAAAAAGGTAAAATGTAATTGTGTAATAATGAAAAGTATTAATGTAAAAGTAAATGATTTTTACTTTTCGGTATTGGACCCTTACATACAATTTAAAATGAATTATTTGGTTGTAGAGGTACATTGGAGGAAGTTTGCCACAAGGAAGAGAGTGTGGATATGGGAGAGGCCATGTATGCGAGTGGTATTTTTTATGTTGGGTACAAGTGGGGTTTCCACGGACATGAGGTCAAGGTCAGCTCAATACCTAACCAGCTGCAGGAAGCAACCACGAGATTTTCTTCTCTGCCCGAGTGAGCCGATATACCCTCCAAGAGGCCAACACACATGATTGTATGAGATAATTATTCGATGTGTGCATTGTTCTCAAAATAAATATTAAGAATATAAATATTATTGGAATAAAATATATAATAACTAAATATGGATGTTTATATTTAGAAAAATATATTTTTCCTACAAATGAATAAAAACGGGTATAATTATGAAATAAGTGAGAGATACTTAAATAGGGAAAACAAAGCATCACAATGAATGTTCAAGAACCTTTAAATTGTGAATGTTAAGTGTTGTGGGAAAATTTGCACAAGAGGAGTGCAACACTTCCCAATTTGGTTGAATCCTATGAGGTTGTCAACAATTCACAATATTGTAGTATAGAAAGAAAATTTGATTGACTCCAAATTGATCCTACAAGTCATTGTTAGTGAACCAAATAAAAATAAAAATAAAAAACTTGAAATAAAACAAAGAGTGGTGAGAGTATGCAAAACACAACAAAGAGAAAATGCAGGAACCAAATTAGATTTCCCAATGGTCAATCTTGTTACAAGAAGTGACACCTAGGAGGTGTGGGATTGAAAGGGAATCCAACAATCTCACTTAGGGAGGTGCTTTTTTTCCACACTAAATGGTAAATAACTTGAGAGGGAGCAATGGGAGAAACATTTTCCCCTTGGAGGAAGGTGGAAAGGGAGCTTGAATAATTCTTGGAGGTATGGGAAGAGGTGGAAGAAGTTCCAACACAATTCCAACAACATAACCTTGCTCTAATTTCTCCTTACTTGATGCATTCCCATGGCCTCATTTTATAGACAAAGAAGTGGCCAAGAAACAAATAGATCCAAATGTGAATTCATTAACTCCATGATTTGGCTCCAAAATACACCAAGGGGGGCCATTCAATGAACCTAGGTACATGAAGAGACCAAATTCGAATTCTTGTAGGTGATGGAACCTTGATGAGCCTTCAATGCACCGTGGGTTGTTGTGGTCCCATCATTTTAGAAAGTCATGTGGATTTCAAAGGAGAATCCGTGCTAGTGTAGCACGGTGAAAAAACTGATAATACGCACTATAACAAGGTCTATCACATGTGTAAGCACGCTCCTTCTCTTTTTTACTGTCTTTGGGAATTTTTGGGTCATGCTTATTTTTGGATCTAATGAGGATTTCTTCAACTAGTTTCATGCTATATGTTGATAACACCTTACTGCAATATTAGATAAAATGTCTCATGTGTGTGAAATTTAGGTTTTAACAGATTCCCTCTATTATATGAGGTTTGGAAGGTATTGTAGAGCCAACAATGCATCGTCGTTTCTTTTTGTGTTTTCCCATGTTCTTGGAAGTTCTTACACGAGTGTGGATGGAAGGTTCCCTTGGAGGAATATTGTTGGTGATAACCGGTGAAGCTGTAACAAAGAATAATGTTTTATACCACTAAGGCAGACATATCCATGCTTGTGAAAATATGTCAAGATGATTACAATAAGAGGATACTGAGGAGTCAACTCAATGTACTTCTAGCACAAGGATGAAGGAAGATTCAATCTATGTAAGAGTGATTGAACCTGGAAATGTTGCTACAAGTTCTGAAGAAGCAGAGATACAAATGATCATGATAAGCCCACTGGGTTGGTGGACCAAAATATGTGTGAGTTTGTTAGATGCAGGATCTCACTATGCTTCTGCTACCATGATTTGTAAATGTGAACACTGCTACATTTGAAACGTACGATTCATCTTGATGTGATAGAGGTGTTGCTATCAACCATAGGAGAGACCACTAAATTAGGGAGCACTGATGAATCTCCCTACCTAGTTTGAGGTAATCACTTGTATTGATTGAAATGGACCCCAAGGTACAACTGTAACTATTGCAACTCTAAGAATATGGTGATTTGATGTCGATGAGAGTTGAAGCATATGATAAGATAAGGGCCTTATCCTAAAAACCAAGATCATTTTTAACCAACTGTAAGACTGAAATACCTAACACAAGACTAGCTGGTAAGCGTGAGGATCATAGTTTCCTTTGATTGATGTCAACTTGGGGAGTAACTGACAACAACGTTCTTAAAATAAAGGTATAGAGTGTAACAAAGGGAGACAAACTGTGGATGAATGAATTTGTTGGAGACCGTCCTTGAGGGTGATGGTTACCGATGAACAAAACTCATAATGTTGGAGGTAGGGATACTGAACGACATCGATCAAAGGATACCATTGATTGCTTCCAAAATAATAGTGGCGTTCCCACAGTTGTGAGTGGGTTGGGGAACTGTTTGTACATAAAGAATAACTAGTGGGGTCCCCACAGTTTTGAGTGGGTCAGGGGATCAATTTGATGATCGGTGGGATTCCCATGGTTTTGAGTGAATTGGTGAATCAATTTTATGATGGGAGAATTTCCCACAGTTTTTAGTGAGTCGGGGAACCTTTCCATCATGATGTGAAGGTTGTTTGCAAACGTGAAGACGGGTTCCCCATGAATCATTGTTATGCAAAGTGTTCCTGTGGGGAATGATTAAACATAATTGGTTTCTTTGGAGGGTGGGGGCGCCATTGGTGTCATGGTGGGAGTGGTGATATGAGGAATATTTTCAGATATTAGATTTCTCATGAAGGTATGAGTGGTCAACTGTGAGTCTTGATCATAACATGTGTCGAGGAATTTTATGGCATTGTGTGGGGGAGTAAATGCACAACTATAAAATGATGGACTATGGGTTGATTGTTTCAAGGTATATCAAACTCTTCGGACTTGTCCGGGGTTGACATCATGGGTGTCAAATTATGAATAGGATGCAATGGTGCACACACCCACGACGGAAAGAGTCCATCCTCAGTAGTGATATTGATGACACATCATTATTGGGGATGAGGACCCTATGGTTATCAGTGGGAATACTGGAAAATGCAATGTAAGCAGAGGGAAAATGTTGCATATATTCTAGTTTCGGAATGAGACCTATGATAGAAGTCTGACACCATTTTTTAGGAATAGATTCTTGTTCTTATAATGGAAAATCAAGGGGTAGGTGGATCTTGGTCATTCTCCTACACAGACGATGCAAATACCCAAGTGTAATAAAGAACATGAGAAAGGTATGGACAATGTTGAAATATTATCCAAAAAGACATAGTGTGACTATGGAGTGTGCATGAATCAAGGATAGAACCGTTTGAGGTACAACCCGTTGATAGGGATGTTGAGGGTTATTCCTTTAGGGTTGGATAAGATATCTTCCCCTTTGGGTAGGAATTGCTTGATGACGTAGGATCCTATCCATTTATATACAAATTTACTGGGTCCTGGTTTGTTGTCTTTCTTGATGTTGAAGATGAGAACAAGGTTTCCCTCGTTAAAGGTGTGAGGTCAAACATGGCAGTCATAGTGAGATTTGGAGTGCACCTTCATGGCCTTGTTTTTTTATTGAATCCCTTCATTCTCCATCGAGGTGTTCTAAAGTAAACAATCATTTCTCAAGAGCCAAAGTATCAGGTAACAACTCCATAGCTGATTGGAGTGTAGGGATAGCTTCTACTCCATGTACAAGATGAAATGAGGTAAACCCATGGATGCTTTAATAGAGGTTCAGTATGCCTAGAGAGTAGGGAATAACATGTGATTCCAATTGGATTTGTTCCTGTTCGTCGTGCATGGGAGCATGGTTTTGAGCACTTTGTTCATAGATTCGAATTCACCATTATCTTAGGGATAGTAAGATGTCAAGAATTCATGCTTGAATCATATCAAACGTGATAAATCCTCAAAAGTATGGTTGTGGGAGTGGGTTTTATTGTAATAAACTAACTGCTTTGGTACACCAAACCATGAAAAAAATGATTAAAGAAGAATCGTGTTGCAGTAGTGCTTGTGTAATCAAATCTGGGCATTTATTCGGCCCACTTGGTGAAGTAGTTGATAGCCACTACGAAATATTTGTGACCTTTCACTAAGGCTGGAAGACATTCCATGAAGTCAATTTCCCATTTTCACAGTGGGCCAGTGGTGATCACTGGATGGAGTGGGGTAGGGGGTTCCCTTGTCTTGCAGGAAAAGACCTGACAATTAGCGCATCTTTTGACAATGAAAACACAATCCTTGAACAATGGTGACCAAAAATAGCATGTGTGGAGGATGTTTTGGGTGGTGGCTAGGCTTGAGAGGTGGTCACCGCATTGCATTGGGGGATTTGTCACTGAGGGGATTGAGGGAAGAATTGATGGATTTCTAGCGTGGTAGAGGTGAGAGGACCTTTCGGTACGAGAGTGTGTTGTGCTCATAATTTTTTTAGCATTTTCCTAGTTTGAGGCCACATGTGGTGATACCCACAAGGGGACCTCAGGAGCCCCATATGGTGTACTAGGGGCGAGTGATGTCTCGTGCTAGAGGGGGGGAGACAGGTCACATTTTCACCCCACATTATCTGGATGCATGGGAGTAGAGGATAGGTCACATGGAGAGGTACCCTTGGAGTGGCATGGAATACCAAGGGGACCTAGAGTTACTGTATCCTGATCATAGGTGGGACCTCACAGGTATGACATGTGTTTAGGGATTTATATGTTTACATAGTTGTTTTATGCACATAGTTTTGGACTATGCACATATTTAAAATGTATATTGGATACTGAATGAGCGTTCTTATTTGTGATACAGATGTGGGACCAATGAGACATCCATGGGATTCCAATCGTCATCGTGTGTAGGACGAGGGGGTTGGGATTTGTAGGAGGTGTTGGTGGTGTAGTGGGTAGAGATGCAGTTGGGGGTGCTCCTATCAATTTTTCAACCTTAGGTGATCATGTCGAGGCATTCCTAGATGACCTAACACAGTAGCTTGGTGTGATGATGGATGGAATGGATGACTAAGATATATCCAAGCTAGATGATGATGAGCTAGCCAATACTCTTTAGTTACCAGTAGAGCTAGGGGCTAGTTGGCACCATTTGATGAGGAGAGTGGCCATATCATATCACCAAGTACGAGCAGCACGAGGTGGTCATGGTACGACTCTTGTAGCTGAGGTGATACACTGATAGAGGTGTAGAGTGGCCTCGAGGATTTATCTAGGGGTGGATGCAAAACCAGAAAAGGAAGTGCCAGAGGTAGTGCCGTCGTTGGAAATCCTGGGGCCCAACAAGCCAAGTCCTTTGAGTTAGATGAGAGTGGTTCAACTCTCTATATTTTGTATAGGGCGTTGGGCCCCATATTGTATATTTATATATATGGATCCCATGGGAGGATTTTTTTTATGTATCCCCCATAAGTCAGCCGATTCTTTTTGTATATGCCCCTTGAGGCAACATTTTGTACATGACATACATTATTGCTTGGCGATATATACATATACCATTTTTGTGACACATGTATGATCTCTTGTTTATGTATGTGATGTATATGATGTTGATGTTTATATTTAAGTTTTGATGTTCTATATGCATAGTTGTAGGTACTTGCATATGATTTGTATGATGGACATACATATAGACATGATTTTTTTTTGTATGCAAGGTCAGATAGATGGTTGGTGTATTAGATGCCAGTCCAACAACTTATTTGTGACGTGGTAAACAAATGCATTGGTTTTTCTTAGAACATGCGTGAATGTGCTCGTTTCAAATTTTCATACTAGGAGGCATACTCGCAAGAACTTGTGAAAGAGGAGCGAGTTAAGAACACATAATACATTATTAAGGTGGGAGACAACTAATTGGGAATCTACGTGTACATGTATATGGCATATTCCAACATGGATGACATCACTTAAAAGATGAATGATGGCATCGTATTCTGCTTGGTTGTTTGTAAATTCCCCTAGGAAAACACCTCTGGTGTGGTAGAGAGTTTGGGAGGGGGTATAAATGGCTCAAGCATCCGATGATAGATTCTTTAAGCAACGACTTGCTCCATCTACGAAATTGTCATAGTTTTCTGAGCATGGGATCATATGCACAAACAAAATATGGTATTATTCTCAATCAAAGGGATAAACAATACTAAAAATAAATTGATACATTGTATGAATGGACAATATAAAGGGAAAAAGGACGGTTTCACTCTTCTGGTGGTGGGGACATTTTAATGTTGGAACCTTGAGCTATATCAAGGTGGTAGTATTCTCATAAGGGATTACTAGGTATCCAACATTTTGGAAGGATATCACCTAGTTGTGATAATCTACAGGGATCTAGCAACTATAGCAATCTCACAATCAAACTCTCAAGATTATTTGCAAAGAAGAAGAGAAGCATGCACTCAATAATCACTCATAAACACAGAATAATGAACAATAACAGTATCATACAATGAATAATGAATGTAAAGAATGTAGTACAATAATATATAATGAGGCATCATATAGGATTCGAATTAGCCAAGTAGGGCATTCGAATCTGAGCTCGGAGTCTAGCTTGGAGAAAAATTGAGACATCATCTAGTCAGCAGTATCAGTCATAAATGGTAAGAGCTAGTCAAGTGTGTCCAACTGGGTCTAACATAACCATCTAGGAATAAATTAGGGAATGGAGACTCCAAGGGGTGTGCATGAGTCTGTCTATCTCAAAGTCTAGCTTGGATAACAATGGAGACATCATCAAGTCAGTAGTATTAGCCATAAATGGTAATCAGTCATCTAATCAGTGGAAGAACTACTCAATCAATGCACTAACTGAATGATAACTCCCAGTAGGTGAGATAAGGTGCCCTAACTGAGTTATAAATGAAGTTAGGTGAGTAAAGGCGCTCTAACTGACAGTGGTAGGTGAGAAAGATGCACTTTCCATGCACAACAGTCAAGAAGGGTGCATTAGGTAGGTAGGAGGCCAAATGGGGGTTGTAGACAGGCTCTGGAGAGCTAGAAGCAAGCTCTAGGTGCTGGGGAGACCACCAAGATGATGACTAGATGCATGCAGTGGCATGCACATTTGCATGCAAGCATGCAAAATACAAAAGTGATGGTTTGAATATTCCAACACCCCCTCGCAAGCTATACTATGAGATAATAACTGAATCTAAAAAATAGGGCCCCGGTGACTAAGACTAAGGGCACCCCGTACAATCAATCTAAATAAACTAAGTGAGGAAAGAGGGAAAACCCAGTGGGAAGAAAGACCTACCTCAAAATAGACTGGAGGATGCTAATGAAGTATATCATCTCGCACCCTAGAAGGAGGCAAGTGTCCTTCTTTTCCGAAGAAGGATTGATCAATCTGAAATGGATCAGCAATATGAGAAGGATGAAACCTTCTATTCTGAAAATTTGATCTGGTTCTTCTATGATCATGTGGATCACCAACCAAATCACCAGTAGATCGAAGTGTAGTGGTTTCCCATCGAGGGAGAGGAGGAATATCAAGTGAGAGATCTTTAGGTTCTTATGGGTCTGGATCTCCCATTCTCTCATATTCATCATCAATTGCTATACCTTCAGGTTCTTGTGGATCTGGGTCTAGCATTCTCTCATCATCATCTCCATATTCAGATTCTGAAACTGAAATATTATGTGATGATGCTTCGCTCTCTTGGTCATCAATCAAAGGAGGAGGTATCTTCCTTTTGGGAAGAAGTGGATCATGCTGCAAAAACATAATATGAAGATCATCATGAAGCATGTGATTCGAACCAACTGAGGTGGAATCAAAACCATGAGTGTGTAGATAGTTCCTTGATATCTCCTGTGAACCAACGTAGGTGAGATCATAACCAAAGAAACTATGACATGATGATGGTGAATCTTCAACAAAATCACTGGTGGATGCAACAGTGGTGGTGGCCCATGCACCAATAGGTGCTAGATATTCAGGTTCTTGTGGATTTGGATCTAGAATTCTCTCAAAAATAGTTATCTTCCTCTTGGGAAGAAATGAATCATGCTCCAAAAACATGTGCTTGAGTTCTCCAATAATGGATGCAAGCAAATCAGATCCAAAACTTGGAAGATGGTTTCTCATGATCTCCTTTGAACCAACAGGGGTGAAATCAAAACCAAAATCACAAAAAGTTGCATGAGTCATGAACCGAAGCAAATGATAGAGTCTTTCATCGTTACTGAAACTTTGAAAACATGTGCCAATGACAAAATAGGAATCCAAAGAAAGCATATGATGGGGGAGAGCGAATGCATTACCTTCCAAATCTGATTTTTCCTTCAAAATACTCAGTAGGTCACCATCTTGCACATCAACAGGTGCATCAACTCTATGAAAGTGTATGTAGTTCTTTGATAGCTCCTTTGAACTAGCAGGGGTGAGATCAGAACCAAATGAACCATATAATGGTGATGGCTTGAACTTCGAATCAGATCCAAGATTTTTAGGATGGTTTTTTATGATCTTCTTCGAACCAACAGTGGTGAGATCAAAACCAAAATCACAAGGATATGCATGAGACTTGAATCCAAGCGAATGGTAGAGTCTTCTATCTTCGATGAAGTTCTAAAAACATGTGCCAATGACCAAATAGGAGTCCATAGGAAGATTTTGATCAAGGAGGGAAAATGAATTGTCTCCCAAATCTTCCAAGATGCTCAATAGTTCATCATCTTGCACATCAACAAGCTCATGGGAAGTAGAGATTTCAAAGATCTCTTCAACTTCTAGAGTAGTAACTAACATCTTTTGCTAAAAAATAAGATCGGAAGATGGAACAACTGAAGCCATGTGTTTTACTTCAACTTCATCTTGAACAACTTCATCATGGGAGATGATGGAGGACAAGTCATGAATAGAGAGAGCACTGTAGGAAGTATCACTGGGCTTGCTTTCCACATGGCTAGCATCAACCTCTTTCTCCTGAATTCCAAATAATCTATCAAATCTAGTCTATAGATCACTTGGATGTTCATCAAAATGAATGAGGTATTCCAAATTGGAAAACAAAGTAACACATATATTTCCTGAGGCTCTTTCACAATCATCAAGCCAATCTTCTTTCTCTTGATAGGAAGAAAAATCTCTCTTAATACTAGTACACACATAAAAAATACCAAGGCTCTTTAGATATGATGTCATCTTTGGTTTCCACTCATCATAGTTGAATGGAATGAGAGAAGGAAATCCTTCCAGATACACATAAGATGTTGTTCAATTTCAAATCTACTGTTGTTACTGCAAAAACTACTGCAACTGCAGAAAACTTTGAAACCTGCAAAACAAGAAGAGTTTTTGCTAATGGAGAATGATACACTTAGACTGAACACTACCTTAAGGACACTTGGAACATAGACTAAGTCCTTCACACCTGGATAGACCTCACTGGATTTCTCCAATGAATTCAAGTAATAGCACCAGGATTTGTTGTGGAAACTCAGAGGCCTCTGGTGCACAAGTGAAAGATAACTGCTCAAAGAAATGTTGCAATGGCTGCAATTCGAATAGCTACTGACTGCTCTAATACCATGTGATAATCTGCAGGGATCTAGAAACTGTAACAATATCACAATCAAACTCTCAAGATTATTTGCAAATAAGAAGAGAAGCATGCACTCAATAATCACTCATAAACACAAAATAATGAACAATAACAGTATCATATAATGAATATTGAATGTAAATAATGTAGTACAATAATATAGGATGAGTCATCATATAGGATTTGAATAGCCAAGTAGGGCATTCGAATATGAGCTCAGAGTCTAGCTTGGAGAACAATGGAGACATCATCGAGAGAGCAATATCCGTCATAAATGGTAAGAGCCAGTCAAGTGTGTCCAGCTATGTCTAACAGAACCATCCAGGCATAAATCAAGGAATGGAGACTCCAAGGGGGGCGCATGAGGCTGTCTAGCTCAAAGTATATCTTGGATAACAATGGAGACATCATCCAGTCAGCAATATCAATCATAAATGGTAATTGTCAGTCAAGTGTGTCTAACAGAACCATCTAGGCATAAATCAGGGAATGCAGACTCCAAGGGGGGCGCATGAGGTTGTCAAATAGTCAAGTGGAACTCCAAAAATAGCTAACTATAAGCTACAAGTAGTCAACATGAGTAATCAGTGGAAGAACTACTCAATCAATGCACTAACTGAATGATAACTCCTGGTAGGTGAGATAAGGCACCTTAACTGAGTGATAACTGAAGGTAGGTGAGTAAAGTCACTTTAACTAACAGTGGTAGGTGAGAAAGGCACACTTTCCATGCATAACAGTCAAGAAGGCCGCTTTAGGTAGGTAGGAGGCCAAATGGGGGTTGAAGACATGCTCTGGAGAGCTAGAAGCAAGCTCTAGGGTCTGTGGAGACCACCATGATGGTGATTGGATGCATGCAGTGGCATGCAAAGCATGTAGATTTGCATGCAGGAATGCAAAATACAAAAATGATGGTGTGAATATTCCAACACTATTGTAGGCACCAAGCGATTGCTGCGGAGGATCCAAGTCTTCATCGGAAGATGATGAATCGTCACTAATAAGCAGACTGGCCAATAATGATGTAGTATTAATGGTATCTGGTGGAGGGTGAACAAATTCCTCAGCGGGTAAGCCTTGTGCGATGGTGTTGGGGTGGGAGAGTTGATCCTAAAGCCTCATCAACTCGATGCAGGCTTCTTGTTCGGCATGTAAATGGGACACTAAAAGGAGAAGTGGGAATTGTCTCCACACCATCGACATGGGCATGGAACCTTGGGATGGGTAGGTGTCGATGTTGAAGGTGGATGGGCATGATCAAGTGTGGATGTGATGTCCTTGGCAGGAATCATATGACTATGATTCCCATAGCATGTGCATCCATCATGTTAATCTTCTCACATAAGGTTCATAGGCGAGGGGGCTTGCGGAGTCATAGGCTCAATAGCGGGAATTGTCATGTTGGCTAGTTCTGAGGAAGGTACAACGAGTGTTGTGATAGACATCAAGACAACATTTATGGAAGTTGTTTTCTGGGGTGGAGGTGGAGGAATATGAACCAAAGGTTGGGTGGGGTGAATGATTGCCATGACAACTCGAAATCGAGGGAGGTTGGGACAATGGTGTGTGTAATTCCCAAACTGAGAGCAAATTGAACATGCATGATTGGTACACGGGATTTAGACTTGTTTTTCATATTGGGTGAAGATGAGGTTCCCCTTCTATAGTGTGTACATTGCATGTGTAACACTAATAGGGGTGTTGAGAAGATTCTTGAGCTCCAACAAGGTGGGGCATAGGTTGGTCACCTGGCCTTGTTTCCCACATAGGGAACATCGTGGAGTGACCCTTATATCAAGAATAATGGTGGTCATTACTGGGGATTTTAACCATTGTTGGGTTATGCCCCCTACTTTAGGATTGGCAACCCCCAATGATGATTCGGGAGTAGGGTTGGGTGTGAGGGGTCTTTCAACTTAGGTTGCATCATGCCCCCATTGGTGGGTTTAGTGATAGTCAGTGGTTGTTTAGTCATAGGTGTTGTAGGCTTGGTTCTCGGTACAGATGGTGTGACCAGCCTAGATGGCGTAATGGCTGAGACAAGGAAAAAATCATACTGGGATACCAGTTTAGAAGCCATCTCTAAGTAGGGTGGCGTAAGGTATTGTTATAAACAAAATCTGTCTATTGGGACAGATCTCACCTATCCGGCCATGAGGTCGGTTACAAACCCTTTGATAGCCTTAATACTCGAGGAAGAGGCTACCCTTACCAACGGATGATCCTTGGTCCTAGGAAATAAAAATGGAATAATGCGAGGCAATGGATATGAAGTAACCCTCTTGGGATCACCTTGTGTGGGTTTTGACCTCTTGAACTCCCAAGACGTTCTGAATAATTGTAGGGTGCAAATAGGGGGTGAATATAAGTAAAAGAAATGACTGATTTTTTCAAATCAACAAGCTATAATTTGTGGACAATGGACAAAAGCACCCTTTTTAAGTTGGAGAAACACAACCAAAATGATTTTCATATCAACCGAGAGTAAAGGAACTTGGACTCAATGTTATTTGATAAGTGTGTATGTATGAAAATGCATTAAAGAGGAAGGTAAAGGATTCAAATATGGAAATTTTAGTGGCTTTACAATCCTAACAACAAGCTAAAACCAAGGAAAAAATAGTTATTGGTCACTGGGGTGACTTGTAAATATATAGGAAAAAATCCCTCGAAATGTTAGTGCTAGATATTGTTACAACAAGCTAAAACCAAGGGAAAAATAGTTATTGGTCATTGGGGTGACTTGTAAATCTATAGGAAAAAATCCCTTGAAATGTTAGTGCTGGATATTGTTTCAATGTCTAAAAAAAGGTGAACTGATGAAAGGTTGACTCAATTTAAAATATTTTATCAAATTTTGTCTTGTTAGTCAAACAAGAAATAGGTTGGCAATACCTTTCTAAAGGTCCTACCAACCAGGCTCACACCCCTTTTATCACCTAGGTCACCTTAGATGTAGGAGAGTGAGTGGGAAATTAGTTGGATGAAAATTGAATACCTCATGCAGTCCAGTATGAGAGGGGTTGGCCCTTCCTCATCACTAACATAGTATCCCACAAATAACTCATGCAGTTAAGAAGGAGAGGGGTTGACCCTTCCTCATCACTAGTGTAGTATTTGTTGTTTCAGGAAAATATAAAATACTCACTAACCGACACTTAAGAGATCAACAATGAGGGGGCCTTGACTGAGGATTACCTGGTTTTGACACTTAGATTTCTAGAAAAAATGAAACACTTGAAATGAAAGGACCAGGCCATTCACGTGGCAAGATCACTGCTTACTTCCATAAGAGTGTCTCCTAGTCTAAACTGTAAAATTGAAATCTAAACTAAATACATATAATCATACAATGTATAACGGGATCCAACAATACATATATATACATAGTAATTTATTTTTTTGTGAATTGGGTGGACACCTGCTTGGTTTTTAGTTTTGGATTTTTGGTTTTGATTGGTGGGGTGGACCCCTGTTTTTTTTGCATTTTTTATTTTGCAGTTTTGCTTTTGTGAATAAAACCTTTTAGGGTACGAACTGGAAGAGAACACGTCAGTAAATTAAATGCATCAAGCAACAATGTAAAAATAAGCAATTATGTACCAAAACTAAATTATCCAACCCAAGGAATGGGACTGGTTTCCCTCACGAGCGGAAAATCTGCCATGGGAGAGGAAAGAGCCAGTTGGTTCCTTGGTTAGTGGGTTTGGTTTGTCAGTGAAAAATGTAAATTTAAACTTATAAAAATGCCGAAAAATAATGAAAGTACTATGTGAAAGGTTTTAATCTCATGGGTTATGTGCAGATTGATAAAAAAACTTGAAAATTACTGAAAATTCTAATGATGTACTATGTTTTTTGTTTTCTTCCTTGTTTGTACTAATGCCTCAAAAAGTTCTTGGGATGGTTTCCTAATGCTTAGGAAGAGCATCCATGGAAACCGAGTAAAGGGGCTTAAAATGGGCAATAAATTTTGGATTTTAAGTATGGAAAAAGAAAAAAAAGCTTGCATACAAATAAACAAGTGAAAGGGAAAGAGGATGACCACTCAAACCAGAAAGGATAGGGTAACTTAAGGGCTGTCCTAAACTGCCAACATCATCCGAACAAGTGCTCCTCCTGATTCAAAAAACCTGCACGAAGATCCATATAAGCAAAGGCAATTACTGCTAAGAGTTACGAAATAGAAAATAAACCCAAGGAAACAACAAGTAGCACCTAGTTAACCAATCCCATAACATATAGCTAATGTTAAGAAACTATAATTGTCCCTGAGCCCTTATCATGCATACAAACTAATCTAACATCTACAAGTGAGAACAATCAATTGTATTCTAAGACCCCCGAGTGAAAACCACCAGCACTTAGTTATATTCCTTGAAGTTCTAACTATTTACAAAAGACCCTTCTCATTATATAGGAATTGAGGATAGGGTTAGGCTTTACATGACACATGCCACTTTTGGAAAAGTGACAAGTGTGACAAGTCAAATCACTTTTGACTTTCCAGAGATTAATTTCAAGATTAAATATTTGTCCTTTGCATGAAAATTAAAATATTACAATATGTCTAAGAAATGATAAGACATTCGAGAAAAGACTTTGAAGACAAAAATGAAATTCCATGTCATCATTTTCTTTGGGATTTGTGGCCCCCATGGTGCTTGTGATGGCTGATCATAGGATGGAGGATGCCAACATGGCTAAATTTGGTATCAAGAGGCCATCCATGGATGCCGAATTAACTATGAATGATACTCTGAGGGGTGGAGGAAAATTGGCTTGCTTTGGAGGGTAGGGGGGTTTGACACTGGTTTCCAAAAAAGAGGAAATGATCAATGTTCAGGAACTTTTCAAATATGATTTTATGCGCCCCTCGCTACCTATACTGCTTCCCAAAGTCTTGGTGGAAAATGGCTTTGATTCAAGCACAATTTAGCACAATGAGGTTAAGCAATTGAAAATTTAGTGGTTGATCAACCCAATTGAATATATTTCCCATTGAGAATTCCTTCCCCTATAATGATATTATTTTTACCAAATTTTAAATTCCTTTCATTTGGCACAAATTGGGCTCCGGGTGAGTGAGATTTCGCCTTCGAAAGGCCTCAAGACAATGTTGGTCTAGGGAATAAACATACCAAAATTGAACACCAAATTCTAAAATTAATAAGCTTCCATGGGACTATGGAGCTGTAGCTAAAATGGGTTTACCCCAAAACTTGAAAATTCACCCCCAGAGGTCTGCAATTAGGCTTTCTTCCAAAACTAGTTTTTTTTTAAGCCTACAAATGGTCATTATAAATCCTGTAATTTCCTGAGAAAATTCAAATTAGAATAATTATTTTTCTACTGTAGCATCAAAGTTTTGTTTGTCCCGATCATTTTGACTCTTCCTGGGTGAAATTTTGCCTTCGTAGGAGGGAGATATGGCCATTTTGGCCCAGGCATTTTGTCAAACACTTAGAGGACAATTGCTTGGTTGAGAGATTTTGTCAAATAGTTTGCACACATCAACCTATAGCCCTTGGTTTTTTAAATAATCATCAAACATTCTTTAAAGGAAGTAGAAAAAAAATTAGATCTAAACCTGGGTGGAAGAAACTCCCTAGGGGGGTCTGCATTTTTGTAAAAACACTCAGATCACAGAATTTGCTTCTCAAAACAATGTTTTTGGAATCAAAATGGGGGTTCCAAGTTCATATGGTATGGAAACCCCCTTATGTTGACTTGATTCGAAACAGGGTCTCTTGTAGATGTAGTTCTTTGGAAAACTTACACTGAAATTTACAAACGGCCAAAGGGGTTTACAATATGAAATTAATGGAAATTTGAGGGTTATGGAGAGCCATGGCTTGGCTTTGGTATTGAATTAGAACTTGGAATAAGTATAAAGGGATCATGGGTTCCAAACCCACCCCTCTTTACTTCCCAAAGAAAACAAATCCAACTATCAACAAAATTCATGACAAAATTGTAGATTCAAAACCCAGTATTTTGAACTACCATAGCCAGCATATTTTGCAAAGAAATCTGGTGGAAAACACTAATGGATTTATTGTTCATGGGGAAATCCACATCAATTTCAGATTCAAACTCAATACTTGACATGGATTTTGGCTTGGTACTTGTTCAATATTGGTGTGGATTCACTCTTTGCTCGCCTCCTACTGAAAACACGAACCAAAGGACTAGAGCGACATTCTTCTCCTTGGTTAACATGCAAATGAATTGGGGAAGAAAGGGGTAAGGAGAAATCCCTCCTCCCCCCAAATCGAATTTGCATGGTACAGGTGCATGGAACTCTCTCATTGATTTGATATATGCACCAAATCATTAAAATTGAGTGGCTTTTGTTATCAGACAATCCACTCAAGCGGACATAAGAAGGATCTCCCTAGCTCAAAGTGAGTCTAGAACAAATAGAACAGACTACCAATGCATTTCCTAGATCTACTTAAGGATCGAGTACTAGATGTCTTACCTTTCACTTTGCAATCATTTTCTCCTAAATACTACTCCGCATCTCACGGTCGTCAGATCCAAGCTACAAGACCTGTCAAGACAAGAAACAAGAGAAACCAGTAAAAGACATCTATACAATAAGAGATCTAAGTAAACAATTAAGCAGGTAAACTACTCAATATCATTGCACACATGAACAATATTGGTGGAAATCATTTGTATTACTGCAAATAGAGGAGTACATAATAGAGATATAGAACCACAACCAAGGCTTAACGCTGTAGCCCTTCTCCAACGAAGCCAATTGCCATATCCTTCCAAGGAAGTATGAGTTCTCCAATAGGTGAGTGGAGATGTTCTAAGAGTGATTTCACGAGCATGTAGATACCATAGCCTTCCTCCCTTTGGGATGGGAGTGAGCTTCATTTATATAGGACCAAGTGGATAGGGTATGGATAGGATAGGTTGAGATATGGTAGGAGAGGCTTAAGGGATCTCTCCAAAGGTTTAGGAACCGAATGCCAACTCTTCCAAGAGGTTAAGGATAGGGTCCCAAGTCAGCAAGCTTCGAGATGGACCTCGAAGAATCTATTTTTCCCATTTAACTGACTTCATCGCACCCTGTAATGGAGCAAGGTACAATGTCGCATGTTGCTAGTGTGCAACCTGCGACAACCCTTCAAAACTTAGCACAATTGGGTACAAATCCTCTGAGGATGATTACTTAGTCTAAGTATCTTCAGCGGTGTATACATTGAATCTCATGATGAGTAGATTTTGGGTGTAACAGAATGCCCCCCAAAGCATGAAGCTGTTGAAGATAGACAAGTGAAGTGCTTTGATAGAAGTAATGGCAATAGACTCATCGGACGAAGGACACTTCTGCAGTACAACTAACTCTAAACTGACAATCTCATATAAAGTACAACATGGCTACTGACCAATACATTGCAAATCCATGGTAGTAATGATCGACTAAACACAATCATGGCTACTAGACACTAGCATAGATCCATGATGAGATGATAGCACAGCCACGACCAATACAAAAGTGGATCCGTGTGATATAACTCAATACAAAATCCATCGCAACCTGGGTAAAACATGACTCCCCGGGGTCTTCAAGATGAACCCACAAAGATACGAATCTATCCATGTGATTACAAATGTCTTGATGTCGAACATGGTAGAAAACACTTGATTACCGACCATTGATGTAAACCATTAACAAGTGCGAGGGAGATCACCATTGATGTCAATGATTCCCAAGGTATCACAGTAGATATCATCAAGCGAGAATAAATGAGTTGAAGTCGAACGCAAGATGAAATCTTTCAATCAAGAGTCAATGATATAAACTCATGATGAAAGCGAGGTAACCTGCCATTGAGGCATGCAGGGCCAAGGTACTTGGCTGGTTTATAGATTCAATCCTCATATGATGTGTTTAAGTCGACAAGGATGAATCCATCAAAGGAGGGCCATGATGAATCCCCCATCAATTGACATGAAACGCAACAAAAATGTATAGAGTAGATCGGATGGTACAGTGACATGCAAGAATGACTCAGAGTAGACCGATGTGATGGTGGGCGTACTGACTACAGATGATAAATGATAGACATATTCTTGAACATGGGCATGGCATGACTTGGCAGTATTGACACGACGAGTGCGACACAAATTCTCAAAGCGACTGATGATGGAAGCTTTTCTCTGAATGACTCAAAGGAGTGATAATACTCAGGAAATAAGTGGAACTCGAAGACAAAGAGATCACCCAAGTGCTATATTCAAATGAAAATGAGTGCCATGTTCAAGAACAACTACATACTGCCACTAATAAGGTATGTAACACAAACACTTTCCTTTTTCCCCATCATGAATGATGAGTGCCTCATGTGTTTTTTACGAACTTGATGAGGGTAACCAGATGCTCGGTATAGCTCATCTCATAGATGAGTCCAATCCCAAATGTTTCCTGAACCTGGGATGGGAGGGGTTTGTCCCATGATGGGCCCTTCAATGTGAAAATTTTAATGAGTCTATAGAAGGTAAACTCGGTCATCATTTCATGTTTAGAGAGTCTGAAAAGAACTAAAGAAGACTCCAATGGTCATTTTTCGTAAAGTTATCCTCATCGCCCGAAAAAGGGTAAAACAACGTGGGAGAGGACTCTTCCAGTCATGGTTTCCTGAAGTATACCTTTTTTGTAATTAGTGCCTCCTGGTCCGAAAAAGAGGTAAACTATCAGTAGGAAGACGACCATTCAAATACTTTAACAAGCGTGAATGCGACCAGTTCACTTGGCAATCTTTTCATTTTTCGAGAGACTGAAAAGAGCTTAACGGTAGACTTCGGGGGGTGTCCTTTTCCGTGGAAGTTTAACGAGCCCGAAAAAGTGATAAATCATAACTTGGTACTTGTTCTCATAGTTCCATGAGTATGAGAACAAACGAAGAGTAAACTCATCATCACACAATAATTACAGACTAACCATTGCAAAAATAATGACAAAACATTCAAGGGAGTGTTCATACCTGTGATGACCGTTGTGATACAAGAAATGGCACAAAAGACCACTTACAACTCCTGCACACTAGAAAATGTGTCTAATAGCCTCAAATATGACAAAAATGGTCAAAAACTACGATAAATGACCCAAGAGCGTCAAAATATTTGAAAAGGAATATTCCATTCTCTTTATAAATAGAAAAATGGGCCAAAATAGATTTCATTGTTTCCATTTGCCAATTTGGGAGGAGAAGTACCAATTTGGAGCCAAAACTTCCTTTGCCGATTCCAGAAGCTACGATCCGCCATTTCACCCACCGTTAGGAGCAAGTAAGCCTAAACTTCATCCAACAACTTTCCAGTGGATTAGATTTTGTTTTTAGGTTCAATTTTTGGGTTTTTTGATGGATTCATGGAGGGCTACTATGCTCTCGGCTCATCACAGTTGGCCCTTTCGGGAATTGCGACGAGACCTACTCGGTGCAAGTCCCAAATGGATGAAGTGCGATGACATCGCACTGTACACAAACGTACAGTGCGATGGCGGAGTTGCACTTCCCAACCCTCAAATTTAATCCAAAAAAATGAACTTGCAGAGGTTGAAGTAGGACCTAACAGTGTTTAAATGCCCTTCTTGGTAGGTTGCTAGCAAGCCAACATGGTTTTAGAGTGGTGAGAATGAGAACACAAGGTAGAAGATGAACAAGATGCCAATGATCCACAATGCGTGGATGCTTTGAGGAACTACGGTTTGCTCAAGTTCTTTGAGATTCAGGGGATGACATCCCAATTCCCATTGCTATCACACATGATCCAGAGTTGGGATGCGGCCCAACAGTATTTCGTGATTGGTCTGCACATCCTGACAAAAGATGTTGAGGACATCTATTTTCTCATGGGTCTGTCCCGGAGAGGGGAACCTGTACATCTTACAGGAACACGGGCCAGTGACCGCACAGTTGATGACATGGTGTCACAGCATTGTACTGCTCTTTCTCAATCTTCCAGTGGGAATATTTTTATCAGGGATGTGGTGAGCTTCCCACTATGTACCATATTGCTTACTATTACTAGAGCAGTGGGAATCCAAGCCCCACACACGGTTGCTTGGACCCAGATGCTTTATGTGGAGGACTGCATGTCCCCCATGGTTTTCAATTGCTGCGAGGGTCTCCTCGCAAACCTCCGAGCTCAACTGACCAAGTCTCGACAGGGAGAGCTCAAGCAGTTTGGTTATGGATTGATCGTGGTGTCGTTCCTCTTGGAGCGGATCCCTCTCTTGCGTCCACAGGTAGTACTAAATGACAGGGATCCTCGAGATCCCCACATGCTCAGATTGGCTGAGGTGATGACTCGTCATGGTGGATGACCTATCATCAGTTTTTGTCCTGAGTTCTTCAGCTAGCTGGAAGGCCAGTTACTCATGGTTGAGGACTTCCCATACAGTGGTATGGATTTTAGAGAGGATCCTGACTTGGTTTTTCCTGAGGATGCAGCATGGGGTGACATAGGTGAGAACAAAACCCTTGTACTTTTAATTTTGTATATTTATTATTTTTTTGATGCAGTGCTGACAAGTATATAACATGTGTGTGAAGATGTGGGGCCCGTACTACAGGTAGGACTCTCCCTTCTGGTGAGGAGAGACAGAGGTGGGGAATCAGTTGTGCCCCCAGGTGCTCATGCTGCCATCGAGGAGATGGAGGAGGTATACAGGAACTTGTCCCAACTGACAGTGGAGGTTTCTGAGCCAGCGATAGATGACCTAACGAGACCTATGCATAGGTTTGGGGTTGGAGCATCCATATGCTTCAACGCCCTACTCCACAAGGTAGTGAGGACCGTGGATTGATTCCTCACTCAGCGACAGTGGGTTGTCCGTGCTAGGGGTGGTGTACGGGTCAAGCGCCAAGCCTGACGACACTATTATACTTCTACTGAGAGCTTAGAGGCCTCAAATTTTGTACTACTGAAAGCTATGATGCTTCAGATTTTGTAGAGATTTAATGAAAGCCATCATGCTTCAGATTTTGTACCAGCACTACTTTTGAGCGATATATTTATATACATAAATTGTTGGCAATTTATACATTATGTGTTTTAAAATGATGAGTGATGTGATCTTGTTTACATGTTGTGAATGCTTTTACATATTATGAATATTATGTGTGTGTGATGTACCAATCCAAGATGAAGTTGGCCATCGAGTCAGCAACTATGTTTAACTATCGTGGAATGTGTAGGCATTGAATGGATTCAAATGACCTTTCCAGGAGACGTACTCGTCTGAAGAGATGGAGTAAGGTGGGATCACAGATGGAGTAAACCCGGTTAAGATGGGAAACCACTAATTTCAGAATCCATGTGGATGACAATGTGGTTCATACCCAAGGAAATGGAATTAGCTAGGGTTCCGATTACTGCCTGATATTCTATGGCATTGTTGGTTGCAAACCCTAGGAAACTTCCTCCTGAGCTAATGAGCTCACCTGTTGGGGAATATAGTACCCAGGCTGCCGAAGCAAGGTTACGGGTATGTCAGCTGGCGCCGTTCATGAATCCATAGCACGTTGCCATCTGCACATGCAGATAGAACATGGTATAAGGAGAGAAAACAAGATCTAAAGACACTAAAAAATAAAAGCATCATAACACACAAAAACACAAAAAACACGCCATGTACAGTATATACAAGAAAGTCTAAGCATGATGAATTTAAGCGTAGTATCTCTTCAGGTAAAGCCCATTGCGGGGTTCACCCAAAGAGATTTCGTCATAGTCTTCAAGCTCGTAAGCTCCCTTTTCCAAAACATGTTTGACAATGTAAGGCCCATGCCACATGGATTCAAAGTTTCCTACTCCTAGTTTATTGTGTTTCTGGTCATAAGTGAGGAGTAGGTCACCATTGTTAAAGATACGAGGTTCAACTAACTTGTCATATTGACTTTGATGCGTTTCTTGTGCGCTTCATTAGTAAGAGCGGCATCTCGGCAGGACTCGTCAAGTTTTGCTAAGTGCAAGAGACGTTCTTCCTTGGCAGTAGTGTTAGGAAGAAGTTCGACAACCAGTTGTAGAGATGGAATTTCGCACTCTATAGGTAGGACAACCTCCAATCCATATACCAATTGGAAGGGAGTGAAGGCTTTGGCGGTTTTGACAGAAGTTCGATAGGCCCATAACGGTGAGAAGAGCATGTTGTGCCACTTGGACTTATGTGTCCCTACCATCCTTTGGATCATAGTTTTCAAGACCTTGTTAATGGCCTCGACATGTCCATTGGACTACAGGTAGTAGGGTGTTGAATTTTCATGGCGAAAACCCAACCTGTTGCTCAGTTCATCAACCATATAGTTCTAAAAATGGGAACCATGATCGGTAACAATTGCCTGAGGAACTCCGAACCACGCTATTACATGATTGAACATGAAGAGTGCGGCGGTTTTTCCGTCGTTTTGGTACATAGGAATAGATTTAGCCCACTTTGTAAAGTAATCCACAGCTACAATGATGTAACTGTGTCCCCTGGCTGAGGTAGGCTTACAATGCAGAAAGCCAATGCCCCATTTCGCGAAGGGGCCCATGACAATAACCGGGTGTAATGGGGCAGGATGGGTGTGCTTCTTCGTATGGAAGTGTTGGCAAGGAGGACATTTTTTTATGGCCTCAATACAATCTTTGAAGATAGTAGGCCAAAAATATCCTGCGCGCAAAATCTTCTGGGCTGTAGCCATCCCAGAGAGGTGACTGCCACATGCCCTGGCGTGACAGTCATTCAGAACGTGTTCAGCCTCATCGTGAGTGAGACAATGTCGAAGAATTGAATCAATGCCACAGCGATACAAAGTATCATTGATGATTAAATAGTACTTTGCATGGTGGCATATATTACGACGATCATCGCGAGAGAGTTGAGGGTTGAAGCGTTGGGTTTGAAGATACAATGAGATATCTCCATACAATGGATCAGTCGTACTGATGAGAAACAATTATTCGTCTGGAAAGGAGTCATTGTGCTCAACTTCTGCATCAGGATGGGGAAGGTCACAAATGAGCTCGGCAAACACCAAAGACTTCTTAGACTTAGCTTTCTCGAAAAGAAGGTCAAATTCTTGCAATATCACAATCCAGCATGAATACTTGCCCCCAGGAACTTGACGTGTCAGTACGTGGTACATGGGGTTCGAGTCAGCGATGATGGTGGTGGTGCAGAGCAAGATATAGTGGCGGAACTTCTGGATGAAGATGACCACGGTGAATGCGAGTTTTTCGACGTGTGAATATCTAGTTTCAGCATCAGCAAGACCCTTACTTGCATAGTATATTACATGTTCCTAGGCGTTTTGAGCCTCCTGTACAAAAACCATGGTGATAGTGGTGACAGAAGCGGAAAGATATAAGATATAATCACAATAATAATTAGGTGGATGGAGCACGGGGGCATGCATAATGGCGTGTTTGATACTGTCGAAGGATTTTTGAGCTTGGTCATCCCAAATGAATGGGATGTCCTTCCTGAGCAGTCTCATATACCCCTGAGTCTTCTCCGTGAAATTGAAAACAAAACGTCTTAAATAAGTCGCCTTCCCTTGGAGACTTTGAGGTTTCGTCACATCAGTCGAGGGTGGTAGGTTGATGATGGCCTCCACCTTTAAGGGATCAATGCGGATCCCATCCTTCAAAATGATAAATCCTAAGAGGCGTCCAGACTCAACGCAAAAGATACACTTATGAGGATTCAAATGGATATTGTACCGTCTGCATCTGAGGAAAATGGCCATCAGATGATCAATGTGGAACTTGCATTGCTTTAAATGAGCAGGGAGATCGTCTAGGTAAGGTTCCACAAAGTCCTTGATATCATGGAAGGCATACAACATATCCCACTGAAACGTGGCGACAACATTTTTAAGGCGAAATGGGAGTTTGCGGTATGCAAATGTTCCCCATGGGAAAATGAAAGCCGTCTTATGTTGGTCGGTAGGGTTGATCTCAATTTGGTTGTAACCAAAAAAGCCATCCATAAATGAGAAGATGACGATTTTGGCACAATTGTCAATAATCTATTCGACGAAGGGGGTTGGGTAATTGTCTTTTGGACAAGCCCGGTTAAGGTCCCGATAATTGACACAGACACGAATGGTACCCTACTTTTTGTTCATAGGGATGACATTTCAGACCCAATCTGTCAATGGGACAGGATAAATAAAACCAGCCTTTAAGAGCTTTTCAATTTCTTCCTTAATTGCCATAGTCTTCCGGGGGTGTACTGGTCACAGCTTTTGGCATATAGGTTTGATGTCGGGATAGGTTTTTATTTCATGAGAAACAATCATGGGGTTTATCCCAGGCATCTCCTCATAGGACCAAGCAAATATGTCTCGAAATTGCTTGAATAAGGCCGTGCTAGCAGCTATTTCTTCAGGGGAACAATTCTGGCCTATGTGAATGTGTTCCACTATACTAGGTTTCACCGAGATGTCTACTGGGGTGGTTGGCTCAATATTGGCCAAGTTTCCCTCCATGTCCATAAGACATGTAAGAATGGGGGAATGAGGGAACGGGTAGATATCTGGTGAAAAGAGGGTGTGGATGTTGTCCTCTATGTACTCCAAAGGAGGAAAAAAATATGACCTATGGTGGAGATCATCCCACGAACCGTCGTCAACATTCATAACTTCCATGATGGACTTGTCTGAATGAAAAGTTTGAAGTAAGAGATTAGGTAGAGATGACGTTCGTCGTAGAGAACAGGATGGAGAGGCCACGGTTAAATGGTCCTTCGATGCTGATGGGATAGCCTCATAAATATGTTCAGCGGGTGAAAGAGGTATTATATCTCCAAGCAGGTGTGTTGTGGCTTCATCCGGTACAAGCCAAGCATCGTTAGAGTGAGATGAAATCTCTGTGGAGATCATGTTCACCATAGCAACATGATTAAGGGGGTCCGCGGCTGGAAAAACGCCCATGAGAGATGAATCTTTCAAAAGGCCAACCCCTATACTCTCTTACTGTTTTGACATTTGTCCAATGGAAGGAACATGGTCACCAGGATGAGTAGTAGTGTCTGGTGTACACAAATCTAATTGGATGATAGTGACAATTCATCCTTGATGGGGAAATTGTACTATGTGGAAGACTGAAGAGGCTACCGCCTGCATGGCGTAAAACCAATTGCGACCAAGCAAGAGATTTTAATCTATTGGGGCCGATACCACTTCCACATTAATGGTTATGGTCTTTCCACCCAACTCAATTGCAAGAGCTTGTAAGATCCCATGAGGTTGAAAGCCACGCCCGTCGAATGCTTTCAACGTGGTGGGAGAACGATTCAATTTGGGGGAGCCAATGGCTCTCCAACAGGCGATCGACATGACGGAAGTGGAGGCACCTTCGTCCAAAAGGGTACGATGGAAAATATTCCCAACAATGTTCGCAGAAACTTGAAATGCGAGCTGGTGTGAGAGCCTTGAGTTAAAGTTGTCAAGTCGGAACATGATGGTATTCGAAGAATTGGGATCGACTACACCAATGGCTGCAAGGAGAGTTTTACGTTGATTAGGACAATTCTGCAAAACTTCAAGGGTAGACATGGCACAAGGAGCTTGTGCCAAGTATTCTACAATATTGTAATTTTGTGCTGCTCGAGCGTTGGGATTGAAAACAGCTTTTCGAATCATACTCTTGGGCGGTCACAATATCGAGTCTAAGGAGGGCTTCTCAATGGTGAGAGAAGTTGGTGGTACAGAGACATCAGTTAAGGAGTCGAAAGCTTTTTTAGTATTACTTCCCATGGATTCCTTCAAAGGGACCGGTTCGTAAGATTGCGAGCAAGTGTTCAAATTGATCATCTTGTTACGCACCATGAGAACATGCGCGGTATTGGATGGTTCCCCTTGGGCTGGGGGGGGTGAGCAATCATCTGCTTGTTCTGAGTAGGAAACGGGTCATTGAGGACTACGAGAGTTGGTTTACCCCTAAGAAAATTGTGTACTTCGTCTCTATGGGGACATTCTTTGGAGAAATGGTCATCTCCACACAGTAAACAAGGATACTTTAGTTTCCATTTCTGCTTGGTATCGTCAGGAGTGCTCTTTTGTTCCTGCTGGGCGGAAGACTTTTTGGGTTTCCCCTTGTTCTTCGTTTTACCACCAGACTTCTGAGATGAAGCTGATTGGACATAATTCACCTCTTCAGTTACAGTAGGAGCGATGGACTTGGTGGTACTGTGGCCAGCCGGAGTTGGGTTGGATGATCCAACAGTGCTAGCAGCAGGCTAGGTGTTAAGGGAACCAATAATTCCATCAGTTTGGAGTCCCTTATTTGGTTTCACAGGGTCATTAACGTCATGGGGTGCGTCAAGCAGAATATCAAACAAAGTGTCCAATTGAGTGTAGACTAGGTCTAGTACATGGGCACTTGCGATGGCTTGTTCTTCGGTGATAACACCTTGCATGGAAATGTCTCTTGCTATGGTAGGGATGAGGGATTTCATGAACCAGTCTGCTAGGAGTTGATCTGGAATAGGAGCTTTAATGAGACGTCGTCACCTTCGCCATTCATGGATATGATCTTAAATATGAGTGGCGGTATTCTAACGGAGCGAGGTTAAAAGCTCGGTACCAGTTTCATACTGTATGGGCAGCTGGAAATGTGTCAAAAAGTTCATGGCAAGAGAACCAAAATCAGGAAAAGAGTGGGGTGGAAACTCAATGTACCACTCGGCAGCCGAAACGGTGAGAGTCCTTTTAAACAATCTAAGACGAATTGAATCGTCCATTAAGGGATTAGATGAACACCATAAGTGGTATGTCCTCACATGGTTTTTAGGGTCTTCACCCGGCTTGCAATCAAATTTGGGATATCAGACGGAAGTTTCACCAGAATTGGTGGCAGTTAGATTCGTGGTAAATAGGATCGTTGGTTAAACGGGATATCTCAGGAAGTTCCAAAGTATCCAAGAAGGGCAGTTGTGGGTTAGGCTATGTGTATTGATAATATGAATAAGGTGTGTAAGTACCAAACTGACCGTAAGGTGTACCAGGAGGAAACTATCCATAGGGGGGTGTGCCGCCCCGACCGTAAGGGGGTCTGCCACCATAAGGTGGTCCATTCCAATAAGGTGGGGGCCCACCTCCACCACCGGGAGGGGGTGGAGGCCTGCCACCACCACCGAAAGGAGTTGGGGGTCAATAAATTTAATGAGGTGGCCCACGACTACCTCCGCCTGGAGGGGGGGTGGACCACTTCCGCCGCCAGAAGGATGGGGGCCCCCACCACCTCCACCGCCGGAAGGATGAGGGTCTCCACCACCACCACCACAACCATAGTAATTAGGTCCTCCACCACCTCGGCCTAGAGGGGGTGCTGGACCACCTCCGCCACCTGAAGGGAAATGTCCTCCTCCACCATGATAGGGTAGTCCCCCACCGCCTCCGCCGGGAGCGGGTGGTGGACCATTCTCGCCACCGTTGGAAGGGTGAGGGATGTTGTTGGTAAAATGAGCTGGGCCTCCGCATCCAGCAGGAGGTTGGGGAGGGCCGATCGGGGGTGGTGGTGCTTGAGGGATAGTCGGTTGGGGTCTGTGTTGCAACATAGGTTGTTTCCCCCATAGAGTGTATGGATTCCTGGGATAAGGTATCACATATGGTTAGGTGGGGGCCTGCCGCCTCCAGCAGGAGGTTGGGGAGGGTCGATCGGGGGTGGTGGTTCTTGAGGGATAGTCGGTTGGGGTCCGTGTTGCAACATAGGTTGTTGCCCCCATAGAGTGTATGGATTCCTGAGATAAGGTATCCCATATGATTCATTTCCGGGATTAGATTGGCCCAGCACCGGGTTAAAAGAACCTAGATACGCTTGACTCCATGAGGGTTGAGTTACGTTAGACGGCCCCCCAACATGAGATAATCCCGTGGTGGACGGTCTAGCGGGTTGGGAAGGTCCAACGGAAGGTCCATTGGGGATTCCACCACCTATGTTCTGGTTAGGAAACGGGGGTTTCGCCCCAGCCACAACAGGTTGACCACTATTCAAAGGTTGAAACAACATAGGTTGTTGACTAGCTACCATAGTAATGACTGTTAAGATTCAATATGCTAAGATAGAAAATATCAGCATTACATTCCATTTCACAATAATAGCATATACAGGATCACTAAAGAAACAACAAGCACAACATAAACACAAGAGACACAGATTTATCCTGGGAAACCCTCATGGGGTAGAAAACCTAGCAAAGCTTCCTCAATATAGATGACCAGCAATATACAAAGATTCAAACCAAAGGCATGATCTCCTCCTCCTCCATAGCATACCTCTCTCTCACAAGTGCACTACATTTCAAGTGAGGGAAGTGTGTGTATAATGAGGAACACACCTCCTCTATTTATACACATCTCCAACTTGTACTTTATATTAACTAGGTCGGCCCCAACTTTACCACTGGCTTAAACACCCCACTACAACTAACTGGGCCGACCCCACTAGGGTGGTCTAACAACCCTTTGACCCACATAACACATATAGGGCCGACCCCCACTAGGGAAGTCTAATAACCCAAGTTACCACATTTCGACAGAGGAATAAACATCTCCGGAAATACAATAAGATCTTCACAAAGGAATGAAACATCTCCGGAATAATAAAGTACAAATATAATATTCTTAGAAGTTACAATATCTCAACACTCCCCCTTAACAAGAAGGATATTATAACAACATCTACACGAGCAAGGAGTCATAAACATCATACATGATACATCTATAAATCATTGGAAGCTTTCTCAACATCATCAGTAACTCAAGCAGTTACTGGAACATCTTCAATACTGGAACATCAACAGCTTCAACACTGATTCTTTATCTTCTATAGCACTCGAACAGCTACAGCAACATCAACATTTGGATCCTCACGATCATCAGCATCATCATCACACGATCATCAGCATCGTCATCACACAATCATCAGCATCGTCATCATACGATCATCAGAATCATCATCTAGATCATCATGATCAATAGCATCGTCATCACATGATCATCAACATCGTCATCTAGACCATCACGATCATCAGCATTGTCATCTAGACCATCACAATCAGCAGCATCGTCATCACACGATCATCAGCATTGTCATCTAGACCATCACGATCAGCAGCATCGTCATCTAGATCATCAACATTGTCATCTAGACCATCACGATTAGCAACATCGTCATCTAGATCATCAGTATTAGTATCCACACCAATACAAGTATACACATCATCAATACAAGTATCCTCATCAATACAAGTATACATATCATCAATACAAGTATCCTCATCAATACAAGTATCAATACATATCCTCATCAATACATATCATCAATATCAATACAAGTATCCTCATCAATACATATCATCAATATCAATATAAGTATCCTCATCAATACAAGTATCCTCATCAGTCAAGTATACACAGCAGTAGCATACTTTGCAATACACATGATCCTTCCTTTCGAAATTATGGGATCAACCTTATCACAATCATGTTTAAGACTATCCTTCCTTTCGGAATTACGGGATTTATGGTCTAAGGATGATTAATCCACACCATTCATTTAGGACTATGTCCAAGGATGATTTAATCCACACCATTCATTTAGGACTATTTCCAAGGATGATTTAATCCACACCGTACATTTAGGACTATGTCCAAGGATGATTTAATCCCCACCGTACATTTAGGACTATGTCCAAGGATGACTTAATCCCCACCGTACATTTAGGACTATGTCCAAGGATGAGTTAATCCTCATCGTACATTTAGGACTATGTCCAAGGATGACTTAATCCCCATCGTACATTTAGGACTATGTCCAAGGATGACTTAATCCCCACCATACATTTAGGACTATGTCCAAGGATGACTTAATCCTCACATGTCCATCAAGGACTTCATTGTCGAAGACCATACGTCTATGGATCAATTCAAGGGACCGAAGTTCGAGGACGATACAATCCCCAAATGTCCATCAAGGAATTCATTCTCGAAGACCATACGTCTATGGATCAATTCAAGAGATCGAAGTCTGGCGATGATACAACCCCCACTTGTCCACTAAGGACTTCATTCTCGAAGACCATACGTCTATGGATCAATTCAAGGGGTCGAAGTCTGGGGATGATTGAATCCCCACTTGTCCACTAAGGACTTCATTCTTGGAGACATATGTCTACGGCTCACTTTAGGATTGAAGTCCAGGGATGATCCAATCCCCACATCAACTTAGACCCTGTCTAAGGACCAGCCACCAACCTCTTTGTCGACATCACTAATATAGGTATCCACATCATCGACCTCACTATCAATGCAGGCAATCTCATCATAAGTGACCACATCACTCCCCCTTTCGAGGAGGGTCATTCTGAACTGCACCAAGCTTGTCTCGGAAATACTCAAATTTTACTTGAGGTAGAGGTTTAGTTAGTACATCGACAACTTGTTACAAATTTGAACTTTATAGTTCCTTTCTGCACCATATCTTGTATATAGAAATGTAAGATCTCTATGTGCTTTGACTTATCATGGAACACTGGATTCTCTACCATCTTGATACAACTCTGTTTGTCACATAGGATCACAGTTGAGTCTATCTCTAAGTCAAACAATCCTGAAGCCATACTTCTTCACAACTAGCAGAGCAAGCATCCATATATTCCACTTGTGCTGAGAGCCACACTAGACTGCTTCTTGATAAAGCACAAGATCATGGTTGATCCCAGACAATAACATCTTCTCGATGTGCTCTTCCTGTCTGATACATTTTCTTCTCAATCAACATCTGTGTAGCCATCTGAAGTCATGATCTCCAAGATAGCATAGATCAAAGTCTTATCGTATCCTTTAGGTACCTCATCACATGCTTTGCAACTACTAGGTGAACACATCTAGTTCCCACTAGATACTGACTCAAGATATTCACAGCAAAGCATATATATGCCCTAGTATTTGTTAGATACATCAATGACCCAATAATTTGTCTGTACAGAGTTATATACACTATCTCTGATGAGTCATCCGCTAACAGCTTCAAGTTGGAATCCATGAGAGTGGCCATTCCAACACATCAAGTCCTTTTAATATTTCTCGGCATACTTTCCCTGGTTGAGAAAGATTCCTTCTAATCCTTGCCATACTTCCAGACCTAGAAAGTAATGCATCAATCTGAGATCTTTCATTTTCATTTCTACAACCATCTATCTGTGCCATCTTTCGTCAGATGGGTCTACTGATATGAGCCTCAATATCATTCGAACTCTATGGTGAGTTCCTTCTTGCATCCATGTCATTTGTGTATAGAAACCATATTCAACCTTGTAGCAAAGGTTGATATCCACATCACCCATGGTGATCATTAATCTCATCAATTGACTACTGATCCTGGGTACCCATACAAAACCTAATTCACACTTCTTCTTTAATTACACCATTAATAGAATGGTCTTATCTATCCACTTGGAGAAAATATCTCGCCATCATTCTCTTCCTCTTTCTAAGAGAATCTTCTAGCCACGAGCCTTCTATATTTTGTTTGATTTGTAAATCTTCATGTTGAACATCCATCACTTGTTCGGTGTTCATCATTCTTCATGATCTTTCCTACAAATCAAAATTAAGTACATGATTAGTAATACTTCATAATCATGAAATCATGTTGACATGATAACCTATTATGCATACAGATATCATTTCCATATTTATGCAACTATCTTGACCAATACTTTGGCACAACAGTTTTCCATATCCTGTATGCATACAGTGGCTATCTAGATGCCTTCCATCTCTACCAGAACATACTATCGAGAGTGTGCATAGCTCTCAGCATGTCAACAAAGAGGTTTCATTCTAGACAAGCAACAATGGAATGTTTGTCCAACTTACCAATCATATGCATATTAGTAGTATACTGTTCAATGCTCTATGAATGTTTACACTCAGCATGATATATTCTAGGAATACAAATATGCATACAACCTATTACAAGCAATATCATTTACTATTTCAAATAACAACTCAAATGCTTATCTTTTATGTTTGTGTGGTTGCCTCCTGCTTGATCTTCTATATGTCTTTTGAACTTCTATTCATTCTGTACCACTGTGCATGCTCAAGTGTGCACTAGTGTCATCCTCATGATCTCATACACAAACATACATTCATTAGTATATTATAATCTTGAATATGTATAGCCATGATCATAGATAATAAACATTAGTATTCAAGGTTTCAGGGAATTCTTCTTTTACTCATGCATATTCTTGTTTGATCTAGTTTGTTAAATCATCAATCAGGATAAGAGGCATAATATTCATAAACCATTGATTACTAACTTTATGAATAAGCATAACCAATCATACCGAGTATACTTATATAAGGGATCCTAACACGAGGTAAGATTCTAACTTGATATAGGAAAACATACCTGGATTAGTATACTTGCTTAGTTATGTCTAACATACCTAATCAATATCTTCTTTGTTCTCTTTAATGATTTAGAGATCCTGTGTTGGAACCTACATATCTCATAGGTTAAGCATAATAGAACAAAGTCATACATACCTCGTAAGTAGAACTTCTATATGATCAAGGATTATGGACGAGTCTTTGTCTTCATGTTGTGATGGTCATGGAACTTGATTTGTCTTTCGTGATGCACTTGTATCTTGTTAGCAGACAACATCAACCTCATACAACACCACAGTGCATTAGTACAATCATATAGCCCTAATCAATCAATGTCTTCTATCATTCACATGCATTCATACTATTACTAGGGTGATAATACAATTCTAAGATTAATCAAGATTGTACTAATAAATATGAGGACAAACATATTATGAACTTAATCAAAAATCAGATTTCAAGACATACCTGTCGAGACTTCTTGTAGTCTTCTTATGTAAGGCCTTAGCCTCAACTCCCCCTGAAAATGGATTTGGAGCTTGAGTAGGGTTTGTTAGAGAAACCCAAAAAATTCAATATTTGAATCACACTCTTTTGAATGGATGGATAGATGTATCCTGTTGAGCTGATCAAAACTTGCATACTTCAATTTTGAAATCTCCAAAATTTGACCCCTCAAGATTGCCTTTGAAACTTTTGGATCTTCTGGACATGATCCCGAACTAGAGTTTGATGAAGCCCGCCCTTCTACCCACTCAAAAGGTTTGATCCAAGGCTCTAAACTCTTATGTTTCTGAGGAGCTTCCAGCCATGGTTACAGACTTCAAAAATTCCAACTTTTGCTGAAGCCCTAATTTTCCACCTTTCCGATCAAAATCCCGAACTGGGGTTTGATCAAGCCTAGTCTTCTACCCAACCAAAAAATTCGATCTTAATATCTAAATTTTGATTTTCCTGAGTAACATTCAGCCATGGACTCCAATTCCAAGAATTCCAATTTTCTCCGAAACCCTAAATTCTAGAAGCCATGAATGAAGGTGCTCCAAAAATAATTCTGTTTTGACAGAAATATGTACCTGATTGCTTCTGTTGTAACTCCAAACTTTTCAATCCACAAGGTCTGAAAACTATTTTTGTGGTATCCTGAACTTTCATCTTTCCATCCCAATAGGTATTACCTCAATTGGATTTTCTGAGAGATATTTATTCCAAGTGTCTCAATGTGACCTGTTTATGGGATAAAACAGGAGATCAAACTTGTACGACGTTCCATGTGTCACTGGTTCAACTTCGGCCTCTAAAAACATTTCCCGAGATAGCACAGTCTATGTACTACCTATCACTTTTTATGAAATTTCATTTGGATCTTCCTAGCCCAAGTTATGACTTTTTTTCCTAGGTCATTGGAATTTGACTAAGATCTGGAAGAGGCAGAAACCCTAACTTTTACTGATCATAACTCACAAAGTACAATGAATATGAGGGTGTCCGTTGGACACAAGGTACCTGGGGATTTTATCTACAATCTATAAAGGTTTCATATCCCGAACCTTCTCCAAAATGGATTTATAGCGAAAGTTCCACGATGACTGGTTTTTTCTATATAAAACCCTAACCTTAAAATTGTCGTAAGTGCCATACCTTGCCTTCCTTCAGGTTAGCTCTGATACCATGTTAAGATTCAATATGATAAGATAGAAAATATCAGCATTACATTCCATTTCACAATAATAGCATATACAGGATCACTAAAGAAACAACAAGCACAGCATAAACACAGGAGACACAGATTTATCCTAGGAAACCTTCATGGGGTAGAAAATCCAGCAAAGCTTCCTCAATATAGATGACCAACAATATACAAATATTCAAACGAAATACATGATCTCCTCCTCCTCAATAGAAAACCTCTCTCTCACAAGTGCGCTACATTTTAAGTGAGGGAAGTGTGTGTATAATGAGGAACACGCCTCCTCTATTTATACACATCTCCGACTTGTACTTTATATTAACTAGGTCGGCCCCAACTTTACCACTGGGTTAAACAACCCACTACAACTGACTGGGCCAACCCCACTAGGGTGGTCTAAAAACCCTTTGACCTACATAACACATACAGGGCCGACCCCCACTAGGGAAGTCTAATAACCCAAGTTACCACATTCTGAAGGAGGAATAAACATCTTCGGATATACACTAAGATCTTCATGGAGGAATGAAACATCTCCAGAATAATAAAGTACAAATATAATATTCTTAGAAGTTACAATATCTCAACAGTAACATTACCAATAAGATAATCCATGGGAATAGAATACCCTCCCCTCGAATTTTGAGGTGGGGGAGGAACTGGTAAAGTAACCGTGGTAGTGACAGGTGTGTTGGACTGTTTTCCTTCCATAGGTTGATTCACTTGAGGTACAGGACTGGACTCTTGCGAAGGTTGACTAGTCTTATTAGTGGTCTCGTGGTGGGAAGGTTGTTCTGGTGATCCAAAAGATATCAGATGAACCAGGATGGGTCGGTAAGGGGGTAACGGTGGGTCTTGAACTTGTCGTTGGAGACTTGATTGCCAAAACTCTTTAGCCATGGACCGAAAGTGAGCTAATTGGTCACGAAAGTAGGCTAAAGTGTCGTTCGGAGTAGTCCCACTGGGTGGGGATGAGATGGAAAAATGAGCCACTAGGTGGTTTGTAGAAGATGTCCAATAAGCTGCTGAAGGACCAATAGCTGCTGTAGGGTCGTCTTGGGGTTGGTTTATCCATTCCAACGATCCAGGTTCTCCCGGGATGACGGGAGAAAGGTCTTGTGAAGCAGGGTTTTGTGCTCCTTCATCCTACAGGGGATGAAAGGCAGGTGAATCTGGAGGAGTTTGTGGAAACAAAAGTCCTCCAACATTCAGAGTGGGGTTTTCCACTTCAGTAACTAAGACCGTGTTACGCTGATCCATTCTTACCCTCGAAATAATCTCCGGATTAAGGGGATATTCAAGTGATAAGTTTAAGATCCTACGGGATCTTCTCTAGGGAAAATCCACCAGAGCATCAGGATGATCAGCTAGGATGGCGGAAACAATGTTTTCGCCTAAGGGTATGCTAAAAGAAAAGCAATCCAGAAAAACCTACTCAAACTAAGGCAACAAGCAAACTTATGTGACAGAGTGGATTCAAAAGTCTAGAACCTCACAATATTATAAAGGCATCGCAAACCATGATATACTGCAGGGTCCAACAATATGACGCGGCAAGGAGGATTGGGACCATACCCTTTCCTGCATACCGAATTACCTAGACAGTACGTGCATGCTAATCTCCCCGAGTGTTGTTCTCGGTGTATTTCTTTGCCAAGACGGCCAAATGGTTAACTCAATTGGTTTCAGGAATCCTAGTGGTGTCTCCCGATATACGCAAGGTACGTGGGAGCTCAAATCCGTAGTGGTGCTGTCTAATGCACAATCGTTCATCAAGAGACCTTCGATATACTACCGAGTATGTGATACACCCTTCGATATACGCCAAGTACGGATTATGGTACTTGGTGGGTACATGAAGGAGCTCAATATACCGATAAGTATGTGGAAGACTACAATACCCCCGGGATACAGTGCTGTAAAATAACAACATCTTCCACGCTTAACGACACTGGAACACATCTATAACTTACACACAAGTTGCTAAAAATTTTACCTAGTTCTACCGTTAATTTTATCTTGGACGGTTAGGTGAATGCATGCGGTGAGTACATAATCAGAAACATAATGCAAGCCCTGGCTACATGCACGAAATATTCTTTTCTTTCAATGAATTCTAGCTATGGGAAGGAGAAAGCTTTTTCCAATAGTATTTCCAAAACAAACTCAATGCAACACAATCCCAGTTCAAACAAAACTTGACTATGAAAGTATTCTTTTCCTTTTCGACGAAACACAAAAAATCACAACACTACTATCCAAATCACAACATTTTTCCTTTTCTTTTTCTTTTCAAATCAAAACAACACTAGGTAATGAAAAGAGAGGATTCTAAAATGGAATATGCAAGTTTTTCAATTTCACTTTCAATGGTCTAAAAGCAACAAAAATTAAAAATGCATCTATCTTTCCTTAGCATGGAATCAATTTTGCAAAAATCAAAGCATTCTTTGAGTCTTTCAATAAAATGAGCGATTCATAGTTCAAGAAAAACACAATAGATCATACATTCATTCAACTTTTCCAAAACAAAAATGAAAACGTTCCAATGCACAACAATTTTCTTCACTAACACTTAAGAAATGATGGGAAAGAGGCACTTTTTAACCTTTCAATGTATGCACCAAAGAATAAACTTGATAGCAATTTGAGCTTTCAGATCTAAATGACTGAAAAGAAAACACTACTTGCAGCACTCAGTACGCTTAGAAAACTCAAGAAAAGATAAGCACTCAATCAAGCTGAAAGACACACTTAATTCAAAATCAAGCAGCAGCAAGCAAACCAAGCAAGCAAAGCTCAAACAAAATGAGAACGAGGTCTGGAAGTTGATCTGATATAATGATCAGATCAGGGATGGAAGGAAGGGATTGCAAGGGTGAGCAGATGGAGGTGGAGGAGACAAGAGTATCCACCACTACCAGTCTTCAAGCTTGTCAAAAACAGAACCCAAAATCAATCCAAACAAAACCAAACACTCAAAACACAAATTATAGGTGGGATCTCTGGCTGGATCTTGCAGCACAGAGAGAATTCATACAACAAACCAAAGTCCAGACTGTCAAATGGAGAAGAGATACTTGCATGCCAAATTTTGACAAATTGGCGCACTCTGTTCTTGTACACAGTGCGACGTCGTAGTTTGATTACACGGGAAGTGCGACGATGTCACAGTTTGCCAATGCAAGGGATGCGACGAGTAGCTAGCAGGTAAAGAACAGAGACCCACAATGACACAATGTCGCTCTGTTCCCACTACCCAGGTGCGATAGGCGAAGTCTAGATTCAAAAATGAATTAGATCTCTCAGCAATGAACCATGGAATGGTTTGGGAATGAGTTGTATTAACTCAAAGGAAGTAGATCAGAGTCTTCAATATGAAGATATGATAGTGAAATCAACTCCAAGAAGTAAATGGCAAAAAATAAAAGGCTTGTGTCAAGCAATCAACTGAAAATGACTCTCAGATTAACAACTACTGACCAGATTCTATACTCCCTAGTATGGTTTCTATATTTGTTATCGGACAATCCACTCAAGCGGATGCAAGCAGGATCTCCTTAGCTCAAAGTGAGTCTAGAACAAATAGAACAGAATACCAATGCATTTCCTAGATCTACTTAAGGATCAAGTACTAGATGTCTTACCTTTCACTTCGCAATCCTTTTCTCCTGAATACTGATCCGCGTCTCATGGTCGTCAGATCCAAGCTACAAGACCTGTCAAGACAAGAAATAAGAGAAGCCACTAAAATACATCTATACAATAAGAGATCTAAGTAAACAGTTAAGCAGGTAAACTACTCAATATCATTGCACACATGAACAATATTGGTGGAAAGCATTTGTATTACTGCAAATAGAGGAGTACATAATAGAGATATAGAACCACAACCAAGTCTTAACGCTGTAGACCTTCTCCAACGAAGCTAATTGCCATATCCTTACAAAGAAGTATGAGTTATCCAATAGGTGAGTGGAGATGTTTTAAGAGTGATTTCACCAGCATGTAGATACCATAGCCTTCCCCCCTTTGGGATGGGAGTGAGCTTCATTTATATAGGACTAAGTGGATAGGGTATGGATAGGATAGGTTGAGAGATGGTAGGAGAGGCTTAAGGGATCTATCCAAAGGTTTAGGAACCAAATGCCAACTCTTCCAAGAGGTCAGGGATAGGGTCCCAAGTCAGCAAGCTTCGAGATGGACCTCGAAGAAGCTATTTTTTCCATTTAATTGACTTCGTTGCACCCTGTAATGGAGCAAGGTGTGACGTCGCATGTTGTTAGTGTGCAACCTGCGACGACCCTTCAAAACTTAGCACAATTAGGTACAAATCCTCCCAGGATGATTACTTAGTCCAAGTATCTTTAGGGGTGTATACACTGAATCTCATGACGAGTAGATTTTGGGTGTAACAGCTTTCCTTTCCATTCACAACTTGAGGCTTGGGGATACTGGTTAGTGGAGGTCATTTAAGAAACTTGTTGGGTGGGAGGTCTCAAGTTAAAAATTCCCCACCTCCAATTTTTTATTTTACCAAAACCTTCCTAATTTTAATAATTACAAAATACATATACGTATATTTTATAATTTGTGCCCAAATCATTTGCTATATTTAACCCATTTTGTCCTAAACTTCTAGGGATCGGTATGTGGTCATACAGTGTCAGAATCGAGCAAATGATGGCTCATTGGAAAGCTTATGAAGAGAACCATAACACACAACCATATAATTTCTTGAAATGTGGAAAAAAAAACTCTTATAACCAATAGAAGGCATGGCTTCAGTTGGCTCCGCTAAGTGACAAATGAAAGGGGCCAACGTTGAATTTTTTGCAAATTGTGCTCATATCTCCTTAAATATGGCATGATTATCGCAAAAAGATCAATTGAAGAAATGGGAGTGTTATAGAACTCACAAATAAACCTAGAGTAGCATGTCCAAGGCCTTGAAAGATGAGTGTCTAAAACAAGCCAGATGATTCTGATTTCCACTTAATTGAATACCAACAAGGCTTAGTCACACACTATGGCCCTGATGGAAATTTTGAATATGTCCCTAAAGGTGATAGTATGCTAGAGAATACTTAAATATGACAACCATTTATCCTTACCACACTAAATTCAATGTAGGGGACCTGACCAACATGGAATCCCAACCACCGTAATTGTCTTTAACCCTGATTTAGTGACTGAACAACTTCTCACTAATACTCCTTATTGTTCCATTGTGTCATCATGAACCTTCCCTTACTCACTGATTCTGACCCATTTATACTCTTTAACAAATTGAAAGGTCACTTTTGAACTTAAGTGACATCTTGAAAGTGAACCACTGATACTCTTTAGATGGGGAAAGAGTCGAACGAACTAACTCCTACCACTTCTTTGACTAAAAATTTGAAGTATTCAGGGTTGCTTAAAGCAACCCCCTCAAGAATATTTTTAGCTATGAAGCAACATGTTGATCCCAAAAATAGTTTTGGGTCAACATTGTTGGAGCCGGAGGGTAAATGTTGCTCAAGGCATGTTTAACTATGGGTCACCCATGTGACAGGTGAGAAACTCGGTGAAGAGTTTGCATTTGACGTAACTGAGTTGGGTGAGGGAGGAATTTTTTTTGACTAAAGTATAAGGGCCATTTTAACAATAGGGATGAACTGAAGAATGAAAGTGGCTAAAAAATAAGTATACAGAATAATTGTTACTGAGATTCACAAAGAAATAATAAAAAGGATATGCCTCGTGTTTTGTTGATCAATGTGGCTTTAAGTGATGTGGGTCCCTCACCCGGATTATGGATTAACTTTGAGGATTGTGGCTTAAGGTGAACCTTGGATCAACACAAAGTGGAAAGCATTCCTTCAATCCTCGACATACAAAAAAAAGCAATATTTTTGTAATCAGTGACCCAAATGAGAAATAAACTAGCAAGCAAACCAATTAGCAATGGAGAAAAGCTATTAAAATTTTGTGGTAGGTGTTTGAAATGTCTCACAAATCTAGAGTGATTACACTCTATGAACCAACAAATATGTTCATAAATTGTTATGGAAAAATATTGGGAGTATGACCGTTATCATCACGCATCCATGCTAACCATAATATTTATCATATCGAAGCCTAACTAGGTCCCTTTTGAATGACTTCCTTGAGAGTCAACTCATAGTCTCTTCTCTATTAACATACATACTTATATCGATTTGAGATGGAATCAAGTAGCGGATTTTTTTCAGAAGCACTTGTCAGAAGGTTCTTAGGATGACAATTCTCAATCAATAGTAAAGTGATACAAGACCCTCTTTCCATATTGAAATCAAAATCCATAAGGCTCAAGGGAAAGCAAGCAAACTATGGCACTAAAATGAAACAAGCAAAACTTCAATTGGGAAACGCCAAAAAGAAATCCTACATGCAACACTAAAATGAAACAAACCAAACAAAGCTCAAAATTCAATGCGATGTATATGCAAATTTTCAAAATGATAGAAAATGTACAAGAAATATGGGATCTCTCAAATGTAAAAGAACTTTAGGTGGCGACCATTCAATGGAAATTGTAATGGATTCCAATCTAGTGTTTTCAACCTAAAAGCATTGGTGCCTAAAACCTCATAAACAGTGTAAGGATCATCCACAATGAATAAAACTTGTCGTGTTTTGATGGGACCTCATGTGCTTTGTCCCATAGTAGGACATCATCTCCTACTTTATATTTTACCATTTCGACTCTCTTATCGAATGAATGTTTGATAATATCTTGTTTCTTTTAGAGCTATTGGAATGCATCTTTTCTAACCTCATCTAATTCGACTAAGGTGTCCAAATTATGTTGTAAGGGATGGAAATCAACCTTTGTTTAAGGGTTAGCTAACCTCAAGGCTAGAATTTGCAAGTGAATAGGTAGAATAGAAGGGGTTCCATACACCAGAGTGTAAGTACTTTGGCCTGTAGTTGTCTTAGGTGTAATTCTATCAACCCATAAAGCAAAGTTTAGCTTTGTGTGCCAATCTCGCTTGTTATCTTTGATGGTTCTCTTAAGGATCTGAATCAGATTTGTATTTGTTGATTCGACCAATCCATTACACGGAGGTTAATATGTGGAAGACTGAAAAATTTGGATGCCATAAGTGACACCTAAGTGGAGCATGACATCATACATGAAATATGATCCATTATCAATCAATATTTCAGCAGGAGTCTCGAAGCAAGACAAAATGTTAAGATCAATAAATTCTACCACCTTTTGTTTAGTGGAGTTCCTAAGGGAAATTTTCCTTTCCCACTTGGTGAAGTAGTCAATAATAGTCAAGATGAATATGTGACAAGTGCTAGAAGGTGGAGATATTGTACCAATTAAATATATACCCCATCTCACGAAAGAAACTTGTACTTTAATGGGATTAAGAGGCATGGAAGTTAAATTATGCTTACCAGTGAAACATTGGCAAGCTTCACACTTTTGAACTAATAAATGGGCATCTTGATGGAGGGAAGGCCAATAATAACCTGCATGCAAAAATTTTGTTGCAGTAGTCTTGGATGAAAAATGACATCCACAAACCCCAGAATGACATTGGTCAAGTGCCATTTGGGATTGATCAAGAGTAAGACAACGGGATATAACTCCATCAAGACCTCTCCTATAAAGGATTTGATCTTGTAAGACATACCAAATAATTTGTAAATGAATTGTTCACTTAGGTTTAGTATCCATATCTGGTGGGAAAATACCATTCACTAGAAAGTATACAATGGGGGCATATGGCTCTGGGTAAATTTCTGTTTCTTCAACCATTTCCTCAAAATAAATCAAGTCATCTACTTGGGGTGTTTCATTAATGACTGAGGCATGGGACTTAGTTAGCAATTCATCCAACCCTACCCCCCTTATGGTGTTCATCGGTTTGATATCTAAGTCATATTCTTGCATACGCATAATCCACTTGGACCATTTGTTATGTAGCTCACTTTGGTTCAAAGTAGTGACCAAGAGGGATGTACGTACAAAAAACTAAACCTTGTGACCTTGGATGTAGTGTCAGAATATTTCCAAGGATTTATACAATGAATATCCATGTTTATCAAGCTTAGAATAATTCAGTTGATGCAGTTTTAAATTTTGTGTCATGAAAGCAATTTCCCTAAGGTTTTGTTAATTGTCTTTCTATAATAAAATCGTAGAAATGGTCTCATCTGATGAATTAGTATATATTAAAAAGTATTTGGATTGATCGAGACTAATCAATAGAAGTGCATAAGAAAGAGGAAGTTTAATACAATCAAAATCACGATGTGTAGGGGGGGGGCGATTTAAACTTAACATCCTTGTTCATTAGTTGATTTAGAGGTTTGAAAACTTCAGCAAAATTAGAAATGAAGCATCTTAGGAAATATATCTTCCCAAATAAAGATTGCATCTCCTTCTTGTTGGTAGGTAAAGGAATCATTTTGATTGCAATCACCCTTCCAGGATCAACTTTGACACACTCATGAGACACAATGTGACCCAAGAGCTTCCCTTCAGTAACAAAAAAAATGGTTTTCTCAGGCTTTAGGGATATGCCAAATTTGTGACATCTAATGAGTACATGCCTTAGGTGATCAAAGTGATTACCTCATTATTTGGAGAATATCATAAGGTCTTCGAAGTAGACAACAATAATCTTTCCCATGAAGCCTTTGAAAGAAATAGACATGGAACGTTGAAAGGAACTTCCAGCATTAGTCAAACTGAAAGGCATTTTGTTGTATGCATATGTGCCCCAACGAGTAGTGAAGGTAGTTAAGTGACAATCATATGGATTAAGGGCTACATGGTTGTAGCTTGAGAAACCATCCAAGAGGGACATCATTTGGGAACCAGAAACTTGTTGGAGGATTTCCTCCATGGGTGGGACAGGGTAGTTTCCTTTTAAAGACACTTGATTCAAATGTCGAAAATTGACACATAAGTGAATATCCCTAGTTTTATTCCTAACTGGAACCAAATTGGACACCCATCGTGAATAACGAATAGGATAAATGACCCATGAGGATTTCATTTTATCTAATTCTACCATTATTGTTTGTTTCAATGTGGTGTTGTTCTTTTTTTTCTGCTTATGAGGTTTTGAATAAGGGGTTAATGGTGTGGCATGAACTATTTCGTCCATATTAAAAACCTTAAGGTCCTCGCAGGACCAAGAAAAAACATTTTTGAATTCTAACAAAAGTTCCGTGAACTTGGTGAACTCCTTAGGAGAACACTATTGCCATATATAAACCATATTTGTACATTCTTTGGTTCCCAAATTTATAGGGGTAGTTTCTTGCACCTTTCTAACAAATTCACTACTAACCTTAGGTGCGTATGTAGGAGCATAATTGGAATCAAACATGGATTCCAACTGGTGGACACCAGGAATGTGTACCTATTTGAGGTAGCTATACCAGAAGTATACTTTAATTATCGACCATGGAGCGTACAAACTTGAGAGGTACTTTGCACTATATGTTCACTATAGGATGGTCTTTTGTCATTTCTAAGTATCCTAGAGAATATCCTAAGACAGTTGGAAGTGTTTTTCTATGAAAACATGAAAGTAAGGGAATGCTCAAAGAAAGATTTGGAAATTGTATTCTATGTACGCAGCACACAAAAGCATGCAAATCCTATTTTATTAAATCAAATTCTGAAAGCAAATAAATCATATTTTATCAAATTGAATGTTGAAAGAAAATAAATCCTATGTTATCAAATCAAATGATGAAAGCAAATAAATCCTATTTTATCAAATTGAATGTTGAAAGCAAATAAATCCTATGTTATCAAATCGAAATGCTGAAAGCAAATAAATCATATGTTATCAAATCGAAATGTTGAAAGCAGATTAATACTATTTTATCAAATTGAATGTTGAAAGTAAATCAATCCTATTTCATCAAATCAAATGTTGAAAGAAAATAATTCCTATTTTATCAAAATTAATGTTGAAAGCAAATAAATCCTATGTTATCAAATCGAAATGTTGAAACAAAATAAATCCTATTTTATCAAATTGAATGTTGGAAGTAAATAAATCCTATTTTATCAAATTAAGAAAGGGAAACATGCATAACTTTGATCTTAAGAATCTTGGATCTAATCTAAAAGAGGGCAAAGAACCATTCCATCAGTAATCACAAATTATTATCTTGAAATCATGAAAACATAGATCTGGTCTTTATCTGGAAATGCTATAAAAATAGAAATTTAGATATGAAATTCGCTTGCGTGGATGGCATGCACAGGACTACAGACAGTGCACTACAGGACTACAGATGTAATGTTATTGAACTACAAAAAGAAAAGTGCTTGTGCTGAAATCAAAATCTGATATTTGAACTAATGCTGAAGTAAATTCAGGCACAATGATGATGGAAATAATTAATAGAATGCATGAGAAATACCTAAAAAACAAAGCACGAAACTCATGATCTACGTATTGAGGGGGCCCTCCCCAACACGTATTTCAGGAGGGAAGAAAACTTATGAACCCATGATATTAATAGAATGTCGGTATTTCATTATCAGTTCATAAATCCATGTTACAGAAAATGTAAAACAAAGATGTCTCAACTATGAAAATGCTGAAGATTGTCTTTCAAAAATGTCTCCAGACCCCCTGCTACTCAAGAGGTCCCTATTTATCATTACTTCTAACCTATCTCTACATTGAAAATAACGATCATGGTTAACAATATTCTTTCCTACAAATCAGGAGAAAATGCGATCGTTGTGTCTCATGCAATCTTCAGTTTGGAGCTTGGTCACTTGTTATTCTTCAATGTCACCTGCGCCCTGTCACACATGTCTTTATTCATATGATTAGTAAATAAAAATGCTAAAACATAAGAAAAGATAATCTCTAAATTACATCATTTAATCATCAACCAAAATGCATTCTCCCTTATAGAAAGTGGTGCTTTCTTATCCTTTCTTCGCTTATGTGTAGCATAAAATGGGTCTATGGAGTACCTATATCCTGGGCTCATCATCAACCCCGAACATGAATATGTTACCCATCCTTGGGTGACTCATCCTGCTCTGTGATGGCCTCCCTGATATCCCAGGAAACAAATCTAGGAGCCCATGCCTATCTATAATAACCTTGGCTCTGTTCTTCTTTGGCCCAAGTCCTCCTTTCCTCATCCTCATCGATATGTTCCTTAATAGCTAGAGGAAGAAAGAAAGGTGGGCTTAATCTCATTCCTATCCATGTGAGTTGGTTCTTTATCAAGGACTCCCTGTACAACCTTGCTCTGCTGAGTGCAACTTCTAACCTGTGGGGGGAGTGAGGCTCCCGCTTTTTCAAGTCCTTTGAGGTTCTTTTCCACCTTTCATTGATAGCTTCCTGAACTTTGTTGAAGGTGCTCTGGGTGGTGTTGTCAAAGTGTGATATTGCCTCCTGCTGCTTGCCGAGAAGTATGGGAATCAGATCCTCATTGGAGGTTATAGAAAAGTGATCCTGAATTACCTTCTCGAGATGTGTAGCTTTAGCCCTTATCCATAATGGGTTCTTCCATTCTTCTACATGGTAGAGATGAACATCCTGGGATCTTTCTACTTCATGATTCATCCAAGAGCAAAATGCCCTGAGTTGGAAGTCACCCATGTAGGGGTTCGGTGACCAATTGGGCGAGCTCAGTACCACTAGATTGTGCAGGAAGAATTCACATAACTGGTCTTTTTCTAACTCAGTGCAAGATAGGGAGGTGTCTACATACTGCTTAGGAGTGGTTAAATCCAAGGGTAAACCCTGCTTCAGCCTTTGCAATTGGAACCGACCCCATTTTTTCTTTAGATAGACTGTGTATACCCATGATGGCGATCGGTACCCCCAATATTTCTTCATATATCCTGGCAATGATGGCTAGAGTGTCCTCTAACTGTAGGATTCATTGGTATTTTTGGCTGAATTCCTCCTGGTGTTGGCCTAATTTTTTTTTAAGTGCCAAATTCTGCTACTCCATCTGCTTTAATTGACTCACGTGCTGCACTTTTAGGATTTGGGTCTTTTCATGCATGAATAGTGCAAAGCCAGTGAAGCGGCGAGATTCTATGGAGTCGTGCTTCCATTTTCATGGTGGCCAGCTCCTCTCTGACCTTCGCCAGCTTAACCAATGTGTCAATCAATTTATCATTCTTTTCAATGTTCATATTCTCATTTGCAGAGTCTTGCTGGAAAGTGTCTTCCTCTATAAGTGTAGAAGGATTTTCCTGTTCTGCCCCGTTATCTTCAGAGTCCGACAGGTCCTGTACTATGGGGTTTGTTTCTTTTTCTTTCTTTTCTACCGGCTTGGCTCTGGCCTATTGTACCAACCTCCCGCTCTACCACTTCAGCCTTTGCTTTCCATCAGGTATCCCTGATTTTTTTTTGTAGGGAGGTATCTCGAGAGTGCTTTATTTTGATAAGAGTTTCAACCAACACCTCATTATCACTATTTAGGTCGAGTTTTCATTTGAATCCTGACGCAGAGGTGTAATTTTCCTCCTTTGATCCCAAGGCAAGGGTTATTCCTATATTCGGCATGCATTTCATCCCCTGGACATCTTCAATCATGACAATGATGAATTCTTTCCATGATAATTCTGGGATTTGAACCTTCAACTCTTCGCAAATGATCAACTTGATTAGTCCGTGACGAGCCAACGCGTCCTCCTTTCCTTGTACTACCTTCCTGCTCATTTCCCAGAGGGATTGCAGAAGGTAGAAAGGGATACCGATGTTGTTTTTGGACGTGATATGGCCCATGGTCCATGTTCCTTAGGAGTTCCAAAATTCTGAAGTGAAAATTTGGAATGTAGTTGAGCCTTCCCGTGCATGTGATGTATTGCAGGATGATGGAATCCACCTCGTCCCATAGCCTAGGCATAGTATCTCTTTTAACAATGTTCTTATCCTCTTCGTAGCTATCACCCTATCCAAAGAAAGTCACTTTTTCCCTCAGGTTCGCTTTTGTCATCCCTTACCCAAGTAACATATTGCTCCTCCTTTATGTGTTTCAGGTTTCGGGTGAACTCTAAGAAAATTGTTGTGTCATATCCTCTTAGGCCAATAATAAATGGAATCCATCCTATTGTGCATAGGATGGTCAATACCTAAGGTTTTTCATATATGGGAGTATGGTTGTCTAGCTCACTTTTCACCCTTTTGTCATTTTCTGTAATTTTCAAATAGCATCAAACCACAAAGCTTGGGGAAATGACTTACTTTTTGTCTTGGGATCGATCACTAGTTTGTTGGCTGAATGTCAAGTCCTTCCTTATGTATCCTTCCTTTCTGAGAAAACTCGTATCATCGGTTGGATCTTCTTACTTATCCCTCTCTGTCTTATTCCTTAGTTGGATCTTCTTACTTATCCCTCTCTGTCTTATTTTCTATTTTATGCATTCACTCTCATCATTGCACATCTTGTTGGTGCTTTGATTATCAAAGGATATGGAGGCGAGATACATAGGTCATCACTTCCTTGACATGGATGTGGTAAGTCATCATGACCCAATAAGGTTACTTGTGGTTAGTGATCATTATCCAATAGGGATACTCTGAACCATGCCACCAAATTTACTTGAAAGTTGTCCTCAGCGAAAAAATAGACTTTTTTTGTGGGGACAATGATTTGATTGAAAATGAAACAAAGAATTTAGTGCTTACCTCTTACGTTTAGTGTAGCTTAGCTAATGATGTGGGTGTCTTCGTACGGACCCAGGGTTTTATAGTAGGTTATGTCTTTGTCTGTAGTTATTTTTGGTATATCTATAGTTGCACTTTTATGATGCTCTACTGCTGGCTCGCTTGATTTTTTCGTTTGTTTGGCTGATTTTTTGTGTTGGCTCGCTTGATTTGACTTTGATTTTGTCGAATATTGCTCTTTGATGATTGTACTAGATCGCTTGATATTTTATTTTGCTTGGCTGATTTTTTTGTGCTGGCTCGCTTGATTTGGATTTTGTTTTGTTGAATATTGCTCTTTTGATGCTTGTAGTGGCTCGCTTGATTTAGCTTGCTTTTCTTCTATTTTTTTTTCAGTTGCGTGGCTGTTGCCTTGTTTATTATAATTATGTATATATTTTTCCTTTCTTTCTTTTTTTTCTCTCTTTTTTCTTTTTTTAATTCTTTTTCTTCTCTCTTTTTTTATTTATTTATTTTTCTCTTTTTTCAAAAATAATCAGTGATTATCTATGTCCTCTATCATCATTATATTTTTCTGATAGAGTGTTTGTGTGAACTCCTCCTTTGACTGTGGGTTCTTATATAGTTTGATTCAATTCCCATTCGCCAACATAGGGAATTCTATTTCATCTATGGTTGCGATTCTGATTGCACCATTGTCATAAATTGTGTCAATAATGTAGGGTCTGAGCCATCTAGTGGTGAGTTTGTCTTGAAAAATTTGAAACTGAGAATCATATAGTAGTTCCCAATAACCTTCTTTGAATATCATTTGTTTGATTTTCTTGTCATTCCATTTCTTTCTATGTTGCTGGATAATTTCAGTGTGGGCGAGAGCTTGTCTGTGGTGCTCATCTAGTTGATTTAGTTGGAGCACACGTTCTTCTTGAATTTTTGAAAGTTGCATGTTTAAATTGGTTGCAATTCTCAACGTCTTGATTTCAAATTGAATGGGGAGAATTATTTTTTTCCCATATACCAACTCATAGGGGGTAAAGCTTGTTGTGTTATAAGCCCAAACTGCTTCACTTAACCTATCTGCGCAATCCCTTTTATGTAGTTGTACTTTCATTGTCAGAATTCTTTCAAGCTCTCTGTTTGTAATTTCAGCTTGACCATTATCTTGAGGGCGGTAGGAGGAGGACATTCAATGTTTAACTTTGTTTCTTTGAAGTAGGTCCTTGTTAGAACAGTAACCACACTTAGTACCATAATCCATAAATTTTAATTATCCATGTGCTTAATTAAACCATGCTTGGATTAAGTGACTATAGTTGGTCAAAAACCCACTTTGAGAGTGTTCACACCCACTTCTGAGCAAACCAGTTCACCCAGCCTCCAGTTTTGTCCACAAGTGCGCCCTCATTTATTGTTGGTGCGCCCTCTCTCCTTGTTTTGGGGAATTTAGTTGACCAAGGGCGCTAGGGTGGATTTTTGCCCACTTTTGGCTAGATTTGGAGCATTTAATGCTCCCTTGGGCCCCCAAACCTCCTCTATTTGCTCACCCACGCCTGCCTTGAGCTAATTAATGACTCAGCATGCTTCAGCCACCTCCACACCAGAATTCGTAGCTGTTTGGGGTGATTGGGATTGAGTTGGACCCACCTAGGGGGGATTGAGGCCAATTTGGCATTGATGACTTGTACACTCAGCTTGAGCCACCTAATGCTCTCGATTTTCTCATGGATGTAATAAAAACCTGTTACTAACATTTTCACATGTTAGACAGTCAGTTAATCAAAGATTTGAGCATACATTGTGTGTAAATTTATCTCTTCTTTCAAATTTTTCCACTGTAATTGCAAATTAATTCGATTTTGTGAGGTTCTCCATAGCTCCTCGATCTTCTGTGATCAAAATACTCACATGGTATCAGAGCCATCGTGGAGTTAGTGAGTTGCAGGCCAACATTGAGCGTTGAACTGCATTCTAGAGAGGATTTCCAGACAAAAATTGAGTGTTTTTTGCAGGTGTTTCAGTAGTTTTCTCACCATCAACGCAGCAGTCATGGAAGCAAACCAAATGTTGCTCACACCCTTCAATTTTTTCGATTGGAAGGCTGAGATGGTCATCAAGCTGAGATCTAAGGGTCTCTATAGAGTGACCATGGGCACAGAAGTGGAGCCAAATTCTGCTGTGGAGAAAGCAAAGTACTACAATCGACTTGATGAAGCTTATGGATTGCTATGCCTGAGCATTTCAAGGGAACTCTTGTTTCATACAGACAGTTTGACAACTCCCAATGAAGTATGGGTGAAGCTAGAATCACTCTTTGGGAAAACTGATGAACTGAGAGGCCACCAGCTTGAAAACGAGCTCATTAGCTTGAGCCCAGCGCATTTTGAAACCATCCAGGAGTTCTTCACGAAATTCAAGTCACTGGTGCTTCAACTGCAACAATGTGGAATTGTTAAGAAGGAGGAACAACTGATTCTGTCCATCCTTTCGAAGCTAGGCCCAGAGTTTTCAGTATTTGTTAGCACATTTCACTCAGCCAAAATGACCCTTCGAAATTGGCAAATGCCATCACTAGCTACCTTCATGGAGTGTCTCACTCAGGAGCAGGATAAACTAGTTCAGATGGGCACCATAAAATCAAAGGACCAAGCATTGGCAATGGGTGTTTCAAATGCAAGCAAAGGAAAGCAGAAAGCCAAGAATTCGAAGCAGCAAGAGAAGAGGAAGTTTGACAAGACCAAGTCTGCAGATGGGGGTTCGAATCTGTCAAAGGAGAAGGACAAGAAGGGAAAGGAAAAGACCAAATGCACCTATTGTCATAGGGGATGGCATCCAGAGAGCTCATGTATGAAGAAAACCATTGACTCAATGGCGCAGCTGCTGGAGAAGAACAACATCCCAGTCCCTGAGGGCGCAAGGAAGAAAGAGAGCACCTCAAACCCTGACAATAAGGAGAAGTGTCATGCTTTGGTAGCAGGTACTTCGAATCCCTCTTCCTTCATCATTGATTCAGGAGCTTCCAGACATATGGTTTCATCCAGAGAGCTCTTCTCCTCTTTGCATTCGAATGGTGGCCCAACAGTTCGAATGGGAGATGATTCAGAACTCCAAACCAAGGGGATTGGAAGGATTGACATGGAGCATGGCTATTTCAGTGATGTGCTCTATGTACCTTCATTGGCTGCAAATTTGCTATCAGTCTATCAAATGACTCATACAGGAGAAGCCAAGAGAGTGACATTCACTCCAGATTTGGTAGAAATCTCAGAAATTTCCTCAAATCAAGTTGTGGCAGTAGGGTATGCAGATCATGATGAGAGAATGTACAAATTCTCAAATTTCATTCCAAATTCTAGTGACCATGCTCTTGTCTCTCATGCCAACGAGACCTCCAAGTTGTGGCATGAAATATTTGGCCACATGAACTACAAATATCTCCAGCAATTGCACAGGGACGAGATGGTGGAAGGGCTTCCAGAAATCAGATCATCGAATGGTGCATGCATTGGGTGTGTAGTTGGAAAGCATCCTGAGCGCAGCTATGAGAAGGGAATGGCAAGGAGAGCCACTCAACCACTTGGATTGGTACATTCAGACCTCATTGGTCCTCTTCCCACTCCATCATATGGTGGATCAAGGTATGTACTTACATTCATAGATGACTACTCTCGATTCTGCTGGGTTTACTTCCTTAAATTGAAGTCAGAAGTGTTTGAGAAACTGAAGATTTGGAAAGCCCTAGTGGAGAACCATAGTGGTCATAAGATAAAGATCCTTAGGACTGATAATGGAAAGGAATATGTGAATAACAACATTCAGCACCTTTGTGAGGAATGTGGCATCCAAATGCAACATTCAATCCCCTACACACCTCAGCAAAATGGTGTGGCAGAGAGGAAAAATAGATCTCTCAAGGAGATGGCTACTTGCATGATTGAAGCTAGGGATCTAAGCCCTAAGCTATGGGCTGAAGCCATCAATTGTGCTGCTCATATTCAGAATAGAGCCTTTCACAAATCAGTCAAAGGAAAAACCCCCTATGAGGCATGGTTTGGCCAAAAACCAAATGTGTCAAATTTCAGGATTTTTGGGTCTAGAGCATGGGCTCGAATTCCATCAGAAAAGAGGAAGGCTTTGGAGCCACAGAGTAGGGAATGTATCATGGTTGGATATGGTGAGGACACAAAGGGCTACAAGCTCTTTGACACATCCACACTTAAAACTTTCATTGAGAGAAGTGTGCAATTCGAAGAAGAACCAATTCCAGATTTTGAGCTTGCACCGGGGGAAAGCTCCTCTCCTCCACACCTCAATGAGATTAGTGATGATTCTTCCTCTGATTTTTCTGATATTGCTGAAGATGACATAGCTGAAGATGACATTGCTGTACATAAGTAACCATCAAGGCCCAAGTGGGCTGAAAAAATCATAGAAGCTGCAGGTGAATTGGCAGGCAATCCCCAAGAGCCTAGGAAGACTAGATCCCAAACAATCAATGCTTCATTTGCAAATGAGAGTGAGCTTGCTGATCACTGTTATATGATGATTGGATCTGATCCAACATCATATCAGGAAGCTCATCATGATCCAAGGTGGAGGGCAGCAATGCAAGAAGAATTCCAATCTCTCCAAGAGAACAAAACATGGGATTTGGTGCCTCTTCCTCCCAAGAGGAAACTAGTGCAATGTAAGTGGATTTTTCGAACCAAACCTGTTGCTGATGGTTCTGATCTGAAGTATAAGGCTAGTTTAGTGGCTAAGGGATACTCACAAATCCATGGTGTGGATTATACAGAGACCTTTGCACCGGTTGCAAAGATGGACTCAATTAGACTAGCTCTAGCCATGGCAGCTAGTAAAGGTTGGGAAGTTCACCACATGGATGTCAAAAGTGCATTCTTTCATGGTGAGCTACAGGAAGAGATATATATGCAGCAGCCTGAAGGATTCCAAGAGGATCCCACACTTGTATGCAGGTTGAAGAAGTCACTCTATGGACTCAAGCAAGCCCCCAGGGCTTGGTATGCCAAAATGGATGCTTTTTTGCTCTCAATTGGTTTCTGTCGATGCAAGTCTGATCCAAATGTTTATTTGCAGCATTGTGATGGTAATTTGTAGGTCATTGTACTGTATTTTGATGATCTCTTAATTACAGGGAGCTGCACCAAACAAATTGGCTCAATTAAAGCTTCTTTGCACAGTGAATTTGCCATGAGCGACCTAGGATTGCTAAGGCAATTTTTGGGTTTGGAAATTGAGCAATCTGAGAGAGGTATTTTGCTGAGTCAATCTAAGTATGCTTCAGACCTGTTATTCAAGTTCAAAATGGCTGAATGTAAGGCAGCCAAGTGCCCATTCCTTTCAGGCATAAAACTAGGTGAATTTGAAGACTCTCCGGTGGTGGATTGCACACTCTATAGGCAGCTAGTTGGAAGTTTGCTGTACCTTACACATACAAGACCTGATTTGTCTTATGCTGTAAGTGCTGTAGCAAGGTATATGCAGCAGCCACATGAGATCCATTGGAAGGCAGCCAAAAGAATCCTTCATTATGTCCAAGGAACTAAGAGCTTCGGGGTACACTATGCAGCTGGTTCTTCACTTCAACTAGCTGGATTTTCTGATTCCGATTGGGCGGGAGATCCCATCGATAGAAAGTCCACTTCAGGTTTTGTGTTTATGTTTGCTGAAGGTCCTATTTGCTGGTCAAGTAAGAAACAGCATACAATTTCTCTTTCATCAGCAGAGGCCGAGTACAGGGCAGCAGTGAACGCAGCCACACAGTGTGTTTGGTTGCAAGGCATTCTTCGGGAGTTTGGTGTTGCTATTGATTCTCCAACCAATATTTGGGTGGATAATCAAAGTGCCATCAAGATATCTACTGATCCAGTACAAAGGCAAAGAACAAAGCACATTGAGATCCACATGCATTACATTCGGGGCTTGGTGCATGACAGGGTGATTTCATTGCAGTATTGCCCATCCACCGAGCAAACTGCTGATATTTTCACCAAGTGCTTTACAGAGAAGACCTTCACTTACTTGAGATCTTTGCTTGGAGTGAGTGATGGATGGTGATTGCTGCAATTTAATTGCAGGTTCAGCCCCATGTCCATTTTTGAGGGAAGTTTTTATCCCATGAGGTTTTACTTCTTTTCCTCGGTTCATATGGACAAATAAAATTTCTGTTTGTATTGAGGTGACTTGAGCCTTTGTTGCCAAGGCCTCCCACTTATCTTTCATGAGATGTACAAAGTTATGGTTAAGGGGGGGTGTTAGAACAGTAACCACACTTAGTACCATAATCCATAAATTTTAATTATCCATGTGCTTAATTAAACCATGCTTGGATTAAGTGACTATAGTTGGTCAAAAACCCACTTTGAGAGTGTTCACACCCACTTCTGAGCAAACCAGTTCACCCAGCCTCCCGTTTTGTCCACAAGTGCGCCCTCATTTATTGCTGGTGCGCCCTCTCTCCTTGTTTTGGGGAATTTAGTTGACCAAGGGCGCTAGGGTGGATTTTTGCCCACTTTTGGCTAGATTTGGAGCATTTAATGCTCCCTTGGGCCCCCAAACCTCCTCTATTTGCTCACCCACGCCTGCCTTGAGCTAATTAATGACTCAGCATGCTTCAGCCACCTCCACACCAGAATTCGTAGCTGTTTGGGGTGATTGGGATTGAGTTGGACCCACCTAGGGGGGATTGAGGCCAATTTGGCATTGATGACTTGTACACTCAGCTTGAGCCACCTAATGCTCTCGATTTTCTCATGGATGTAATAAAAACCTGTTACTAACATTTTCACATGTTAGACAGTCAGTTAATCAAAGATTTGAGCATACATTGTGTGTAAATTTATCTCTTCTTTCAAATTTTTCCACTGTAATTGCAAATTAATTCGATTTTGTGAGGTTCTCCATAGCTCCTCGATCTTCTGTGATCAAAATACTCACAGTCCTCAATGAGGTTGGATGTAAACTACTTTCCTTGGTCAGAAACCAACTCTCTAGGAACTCCAAATCTGTGGAAGATTTGTTCTGTAAAGAAATTTTCTACATTTGTTTCATTTGCTGCTACAAGTGCTGCCACTTCTTTCCATTTTGTAAGGTAGTCAATGCATACTAAAATGTAGATTTTCTGATTTGATGGGGGATTGAATGGACCAATAAAGTCAAATCCCCACTTTTAAAATGCTTCCAAAGATATTTGGGGATGTAGAGGCATTTCTTCTCTTTGTGTAGGCTTTCTCATCCGTTGACAATCATCACAATGTGATACATAATCATAGGAGTCCTTGTGTAGTGTTGGCCAGTAATATCTAGTTTGTAGTACTTTATAGGTTGTTCTTTTTGCAGCATAATGGCCTCCACAAGTCTCATTGTGAGTAGCATGGAGTATATCATGGAATTCATCTTCTTTGATGCATCTCCTTAATATTTGGTCTAGCCCTTTCTTGAAAATCATTCCTTCTATCCATGTATAAGTTGCACTTTGCCTTATGATTCCGCACTTCTCTTGATAGCTATAATGTTGTGGAAATTTGTCAAATACCAAGTAGTTTGCTATATTGGCAAACCATGGAATTTGTGTGGAGATTGAAAAGAGGTGTTCATTGGGGAAGTGATCATTTACCAACTCATTGTCCTGTCCATGGGTCAGTTTGGACAAAAAATTGACTACCACATTATGCTTGCCTAGCTTGTCTAGGATTGTTATGTCAAATTCTTGCAAGAGGAGTAACCATCTAATAATTCTAGCACTAGTATTTGGTTTATTCATGAGGTATCTGATTACAGAATGATCAGTATGGACAAAGACTGTTAAAGTTTGAGCATTAATTCACAAAACTCTAGTATCTTCACTGAGAGAATAACATATACGGTATATCAATGCATGACAATCACAATAAGCATCACAAGCATCACAAGAATCAAAAGCATGAGAGACAAGAGACATAGAGTTTTCGTGGGGAAAACCCTAAGGTGAAAAACCCTAAGGTGAAAAACCTCACAACTTCCTCAGAGATAGAGAGAGAAATGGCTCAACCAAAGTACAACAAAAATACATTGAGATAGTCTCCTAGTAGCAGATGATCCTCCTCCTCACTAGTGCACCACTTTCTGAGTGAGAGAGATATAACTTTCCGAATGATCTAAATAGAGATCACCTGATCTCTATTTATACTAACCTGTTTTCCCAGTGACCTTATGGGGCCGACTTGTCTATCTAGGTACATCCACATTATAATATATATATTTTAGGGCCGAACCCACACATGGTGGTCTAATAACCCATCGGCAAGTACACACACTTGCGACACTTGTCAATCCACATGACAACACTTCCTTATAGAGGAATAACACATCTCTAATAAGGGTACAATAAATATATATGAAAAACATAGATGAAATACATCCCGAAGTTACATATACATCAACACTCCCTCTTAACTAGGAAGGTATTTCTCGACACAGATCTGCTAAACAAGTCTTCTTCTCGGGATCATCGTCATCGTCACTGCTGCTGCTATCTCAACAAATATCTGACTCTACTCGTCAAAGGAAGTTCTACAGAGCCCGTCCTTTTTCATACTAGATGTAGGCCCACCACGTGCAGGTCTTCGTCATGACTAGCCATACTGTGGAATCCTCAGGACTTATTACGTGCGTCAGAAAACCTCCAAAGAGCATCCCAGGTTGTTACGAGCACACGACTCCACCTATAGGATCTCCCAGGTCCATATTATATGTGACCTCACCACAAAACCTCGCAAGAGCATCCCAGGCTGTTACGAGTACACAATTCTACCTATAGGATCTCCCAGGGACAAATTATATGTGGTCACCAAAAAACCTCACAAGAGCATCCCAAGCTGTTACGAGCACACAGCTCTACCTATAGGATCTCCTAGGGACAGATTATATGTGGTCATGGAAAAACCTCGCAAGAGCATACCGGGACTTATTACGGGCACACAGCCCAACCTATCGGATCTCCCAGGGATAGATTATATGCCATAGGACAAAACCTCAGAAGAGCATCTGCCAGATATCCCAGGGCCAGATTATATGCCATAGGAAAAACCTCGAAAGACTATCTGTAGATCTCCCAGGGCCAAATTATATGTCCTCCCAGAGAAAAACCTTGAAAGAGCACTTGCCAGATATCCCAGGGCCAAATTATATGCCATAGGAAAAACCTCGAAAGACTATTTGCAAATCTCCCAGGGCCAAATTATATGCTCATCTGCACAACCTAATCCACGGCCATAGAGTATCAACCTGATACTCACCATACATCATCCTGATGTACACATTATCATCCTGATCATACAATGCATCTACCTGATGCATACCAAGTATCTACCTGATACATATCATCATACATGATCCACCTGATCATACAATGTATCCACCTAATACAAATACAAATACATGATACATATCACCATACATGATCCACCTAATCATACAATGTATCCACCTGATACATATACAGATACATGGTCCAAGCATCCAACATGATGCATATACATACAAATGATCCTACTGATCATATCCAACATCCAACATGATGAGTACATACATATAAATGATCCAACTGATCATATCCAGCATCCAACATTATGCATACATACATATAAATGATCCAACTGATCATATCCAGCATCCAACATGATGCGTACATACATATACATGATCCAACTGATCATATCCAGCATCCAACATGATGCATACATACATACAAAAATGATCCAACTGATCATACAAAGCAGAAACCAGAACATCATCCTGATGCTCATCATCCATCGCTTACATCCACAGCCATGTGAAGGATCCTCCTTCCGTCATGCTTGGAATAGCTTCAGCAAATGCGTCCATCACTTCTTCCTCGAAGTGTCATCAATTTGAAGAACACCAAGCCTCTCTCTGAAGTACTCGAACTTCACCCTGGCTAGCGGCTTCGTCAGTACATCTGCAATCTGCTCATCCGTCGCAACATACAGGAGCTTCACAGCTCCTCTCTGCACCATATCCCTAATATAGTGATATTTGATCTCTATGTGTTTCGAACTGTCATGAAACACTGGGTTCTCGGATAGCTTCACACAACTTTGGTTATCATAGAAGATACCAGTAGCATCCAACAGGAGATCAAATCAATCAGACAGTAGCTTCCGCAGCCATACTGCCTCACAACTAGCTGAACATGCTGCAACATACTCTGCGTCAGCTGTACTCAGTGCTACGCAGGACTGCTTCCTGCTGAACCAAGAGATCACACCTGATCCCATACTGAAGCAGCACCCAGATGTGCTCTTCCTATCTGTAGCACTGCCAGCCCAATTTGAATCAACATAACCCTGCAGGTTAAACTTTTGATTCGCTTCATACTTGAGCCCATAATCCACTGTACCCTTCAGGTACCTCAGAACATGCTTTGCAGCAACCAGATGAACACTCCTCAGATCTGTCAGGAACTGACTCAATGTGTTCACCGCAAAGCAAATATCTGGTCTCATGTTCGTCAGGTACATCAAGGACCTAATCATCTGACAATACATAGAGATATCAACCGGCTCAGATGAAGCATCACATGGAAGCTTCAGATTCGATTCCATAGGTGTGGCCATGGCCTTGCAATCCATCATCCCAAATCTCTTCAGGATATCTACTCTGTACTTCCCTTGACCAAGGAAGATCCCACCTGCACTCTGCCACACCTCCATTCCTAGGAAATAATGCATCATTCCCAGATCTTTCATATCAAACTTGGTAGCAAGCTTTCTCTTAGTATCTGCAATCAATCTGTCATCTCCTGTTACAAATAAGTCATCCACATATAGGAGTAGAATCACAGGATTCCCTTCCTCAACCTTGTAATAAAGGTTGGAATCCTGTTTACTCTTGGTAAAGCCCAAACTAGATAGGAAATTGTCCATCCTACCATACCAGGTTCTGGGAGCTTGTTACAAGCCATACAAGGCTTTCTTCAATCTGCATACATGTGACTCCCTGTCAAGTCTTGGGACTGCATCCCAAATATCTTCTTCATGATCGACGGATCATGGCATTCCATTTCTTCATCCCAGATCCTGGGAACTTCAATATCTTTAATAGATATCTTTGTTGCTAGAACAAATGTTGTAGTCCTTTTGTAGATGAAGATATACGGTCTTTCCTACAAAACAAGTTAAATTGCATGATTAGAAACATCTCATAATTTTCAGAACAAATTCTTTACACATAAAGAAAATATGTCATGCAGTCATGCAGTTATCTTAGCCAATGCTTCAATACAACATTTATCCATGTTCCACAACTTTCTAGCTGCCTTCCAGTCTCTACCAGAACATTGTTAAGAGTTTGCACTACTCCCTACATGTCAGCAAAGAGGTTTCATTCTAGATAAGTAACACTGGAATGTTGTACAGTGCCATAGGCCACTTACCCATCACATGCATGTTAGTAGTATACTATTCATTAATGCAATCATTCTAGGAACATATAATATTATTTAAACAAACAAAATAGGCAAGAAATGATAATTGAAATACTTATCTTTGTTTGTTTGTTGGGTGGACTCCCTCTGAGTCTTTGTTTCCTAGCAGGAGCTGCTAAAGTAGCTTCTTCTACACCTTTTTGCTCTGGAATGTAGGAAGATGGTCAACTCCCTCTGAAAATCTGCATCCTTGCAGGAGCTGCTGGAGTGCGCTCCCTCTTGATCTTTGCTTCCTGGATTAGCTGTCCTTGAACTTATATTCATCCTTGCTGACATCAATCTTCTTGAACCCTAGAAAGTATAATCTGTAAGCCTTCGAGCTTTCACTGTAACCCACAAAGATACCCTTCTTTCCTGAAGGATCTAGTTTGGTCCTCTTTTCCTTTGGGACATGTGTGTATACTGGACAACCAAATATTATGAGATGGCTAACTTCAGGTTTCTTACCAGAAAAGACCTCTTCTGGTGTCTTGTTATCCAATATCTTGTGTGGTGTTCTGTTATGCACATATACAGTTGTTCTAGCTGCTTCTACCCATAGATGCATAGGTAGATCTTGGTCATGCAGCATTGCCCTTGCTGCTTCCATGATTGTTCTGTTCTTCCTTTCTGTAACTCCATTATGTTGAGGATTATAAGAAGCAGTCAACTCCCTCTTAATCCCTGAATCACTACAAAGCTTCTTGAAGTCACCTGAGGTGAATTCTCCACCATTGTCGGATCTAAATGTTTTGATCTTCTTGTCAATTTGATTCTCCATCAAGGTTTTGAATTCCTTGAACTTATCAAACACCTCATCTTTGTTCTTCAAGAAGTATACCCAAGTCTTCCTGGAGAAGTCATCAATAAATGAGACATAGTAAACATACCCACTAAGAGAACTGGATGACATGGGACCACATACATCTGAGTGGATGATTTCCAGGATATCTTTTGTTAAAATTCAATATGATAAGACAGAAAATAGCAGCATTACATTCCATTTCACAATAATAGCATATACAGGATCACTGAAGAAACAACAAGCACAGCATAAACACAAGAGACAGAGATTTATCCTGCGAAACCCTCATGGGGTAGAAAACCCAGCAAAGCTTCCTCAATATAGATGACCAGCAATATACAAAGATGAAACCCTGAGACATGATCTCCTCCTCCACAATAGCAGACCTCTCCTCCTCAAGTGTGCTATCCTCAAGTGTGTGAGTGTATCAAATGAGGAACACACCTCCTCTATTTATACACTACTCTGATATGTATTTTACACAAGTACATGTAGGCTCGTATTTAACCATTAGGTTAAATACCCCATTATAACTGACTGGGCCGACCCCCACATGGTGGGTCTAATAACCCTAGTTACCACACCCAACTCGGAGGAATAAACATCTCCGGATTTATAGTATAATCACATCGGAGGTATGGAACATCTCCGGAATAAATAATATACAAATATAATATTCTTTGAAGTTACAATATTTCAACACTCCCCCTTAACGAGAAGGATATTATAACAGTATCTGCACGAGCAAGGAGTCATCAACATCATACATGATACATCTATAAATCATTGGAAGCTTTCTCAACATCATCAGTAACTCAAGCAGTTACTGGAACATCTTCAATACTGGAACATCAACATCTTCAGTACTGAGTCTTTATCTTCTGCAACACTCGAACAACTACAACAACATCAACATCTGGATCCTCACGATCATCAGTATCGTCATCTCACGATCATTAGCATCGTCATCACACGATCATCAGCATCGTCATCACACGATCATTAGCATCGTCATCACACGATCATCAGCATCGTCATCTCACGATCATCAGCATCGTCATCTCACGATCATCAGCATCGTCATCACACGATCATCAGCATCGTCATCACACGATCATCAGTATCGTCATCACACGATCATCAGCATCGTCATCAACACAGGTATCCATAACAATACAAGTATCCACATCATTAGTACAAGTATTCATGCCAATACAAGTATACATATCATCAATACAGGTATCCATACTGATACAAGTAATCATGTCATCAATACATGTATCCTACCGATACAAGTAACCACATCATCAATACAAGTATCCATACCGATACAAGTAACCACGTCATCAATACTAGTATCCTACCGATACAAGTAACCACATCATCAATACAAGTATCCTACCGATACAAGTAACCACATCATCAATACAAGTATCCTACCGATACAAGTAACCACATCATCAATACAAGTATCCTACCGATACAAGTAACCACATCATCAATACAAGTATCCTACCGATACAAGTAACCACATCAAAAATCACTTTCTCGGAGACCATACGTCTACGGATCAATTCAGGGACCAAAGTCTGGGGATGATACAATCCCCACTTATCGGAGACCATACGTCTACGGATCAATTCAGGGACCGCAGTCCGGGGATGATACAATCCCCACTTCTCGAAGACCATACGTCTACGGATCAATTCAGGGACCGCAGTCCGGGGATGATACAATCCCCACTTCTCGGAGACCTCACGTCTACGGATCAATTCAGGGACCTAAGTCCGGGGATGATACAATCCCCACTTCTCAGAGACCTCACGTCTACGGATCAATTCAGGGACCTAAGTCCGGGGATGATACAATCCCCACTTCTCAGAGACCTCACGTCTACGGATCAATTCAGGGACCTAAGTCCGGGGATGATACAATCCCCACTTCTCGGAGACGTCACATCTACGGATCAATTCAGGGACCTAAGTCCGGGGATGATACAATCCCCACTTCTCGGAGACCTCACGTCTACGGATCAATTCAGGGACCTAAGTCCGGGGATGATACAATCCCCACTTCTCGGAGACCTCACGTCTACGGATCAATTCAGGGACCTAAGTCCAGGGATGATACAATCCCCACTTCTCGGAGACCTCACGTCTACGGATCAATTCAGGGACCTAAGTCCGGGGATGATACAATCCCCACTTTTCGGAGACCATACGTCTACGGCTCTCTTTAGGACTGAAAGTCCAGGGATGATCCAATCCCCTCAACTGTCCACTAAGGACTTCATTCTCGGAGACCTCACGTCTACGGCTCTCTTTAGGACTGAAAGTCCAGGGATGATCCAATCCCCTCAACTGTCCACTAAGGACTTCATTCTCGGAGACCTCACGTCTACGGCTCTCTTTAGGACTGAAAGTCCAGGGATGATCCAATCCCCTCAACTGTCCACTAAGGACTTCATTCTCGGAGACCTCACGTCTACGGATCTCTTTAGGACTGAAAGTCCAGGGATGATCCAATCCCCTCAACTGTCCACTAAGGACTTCATTCTCGGAGACCTCACGTCTACGGCTCTCTTTAGGACTGAAAGTCCAGGGATGATCCAATCCCCTCAACTGTCCACTAAGGACTTCATTCTCGGAGACCTCACGTCTACGGCTCTCTTTAGGACTGAAAGTCCAGGGATGATCCAATCCCCTACCTGTCCACTAAGGACTTCATTTTCGGAGACCATACATCTACGGCTCACTTTAGAACATGTGTTCAAGGATGATACAATCCCCACATGTATTCTCATCAATACAAGTACAAGTATCCTCAACCATACACGTACATTAATCAATACATGTGTCATCAAAAGTATGTATTCTTACCAATACATCTTATCATCAAAAGCAGGTATTCTCACCAATACATCTATCATCAAAAGCATGTATTCTTACTAATACATATAACATCAAAAGCATGTATTCTTACTAATACATATAACATCAAAAGCATGTATAAGTAAAACTAAGTATTCTAAGTATACGATTCCTAAATCTAAATATTTCTAAGTATCTAGGTGTAGAGAACAGGTTACCTCATCATCGACCTTGTTGTTCGATGAGACAATCTCATCATCAGTGACTATACTACTCCCCCTTTCGAGGAGGGTCCTTTTGAGCTACACCAAGCTTGTCTCGAAAGTATTCAAATTTCACTCGAGACAGAGGCTTGGTTAGTATGTTGGTAACTTCTTCACTCGAGGTAGAGGTTTGGTTAGTACATTGGTAACCTGTTACGAATTCAAACTTTATAGTTCCTTTCTGTGTCATAACTTGTTAGATCCCTATGATCTTTGACTTATCATGGAACACTGGATTCTATGTCATCTTGATACAACTCTATTTGTCACATAGGATCACAGTTGGTTCTATCTCTAAGTCAAACAATCCTGAAGCCAAAATTCTTCACAACTAGCAGAGAAAACAGCCATATATTCTTCTTGTGCTGAGAGCCACACTAGACTGCTTCCAGCTAAACCACGAGATCATGGCTAATCCTAGACAATAACATCCTCTTGATGTGTTCTTCTTGTCTGATACACTTTCTGCCCAATCGGCATCTGAGTAGCCATCTGAAGTCATGATCTCCAAGATAGCACAGATCAAAGTCTATCGTATCCTTTAGGTGCCTCATCACATGCTTTGCAACTATCAGGTGAAAACATCTAGTTTCCACTAGATACTGACTCAAGGTATTCACAACAAAGCATATATCTAATCTAGTATATGTTAGAAACATCAATGACCCAATAAATTGACTGTACAGAGTTATATCCACTAACTCTGATGAGTTATCCCCTAACAGCTTCAAGTTGGAATCCATAAGAGTGGCCATTCCAACACCTCAAGTCATATTTCTCATCATACTTTCCATGGTTGAGAAATATTCCTTCTGAGCCTTGCCATACTTCCAGACCTAGGAAGTAAAGCGTCAATTTGAGATCTTTCATTTTCATTTCTGCATTGAATGATCTTCTGCATATCTATCTGTGCCATCTCTCGTTAGATGGGTCTACTAATATGAGCCTTAATATCATTTGAACTCTGTGGTGAGTTCCTTCTTGCATCCATGTCATTTGTGTATAGAAATCATATTCAACCTTGTAGAAAAGGTTGAGATCCACATCACCCATGGTGATCATTAAGCTTATCAATTTATTATCGATCCTAGGTACCTATACAGAACCTGATTCACACTACTTCTTTAATTACACCATACTTGGAGCAAACATCTTGTCGTGATTCTCTTCCCCTTTCTAAGAGAATCTTCTAGCCATGAGCCTTCTATATTTTGTTTGATTTGTAAATCTTCTTGTTTGAACATCCACCACTTGTACGGTGTCCATCATTCTTCATGACCTTTCCTACTAATCAAAATTAAGTACATGATTAGTAATACTTCATAATCATCAAATCATATTGACATGATAACCTATTATGCATACGGATATCATTTACATAGTGATGCAACTATTTTGACCAATACTTTGGCACAACACTTTCCCATATCCTGTATGCATACAGTGGCTATCTAGATGCCTTCCATCTCTACCAGAACATACTATCGAGAGTGTGCACAACTCTCAGCATGTCAGCAAAGAGGTTTCATTCTAGACAAGCAACAATGGAATGTTTGTCCAACTTACCAATCATATGCATATTAGTAGTATACTGTTCAATGTTCTATGAATATTTACACTCAGCATGATATATTATAGGAATACAAATATGCATACAACCTATTACAGGCAATATCATTACTATTTCAAATAACAACTCAAATACTTATCTTTTATGTTTGTGTGGCTGCCTCCCGCTTGATCTTCTGTATGTCTTTTGAACTTCTATTCATTCTGTACCACTGTGCATGCTCAAGATTCATCCTCATGATCTCATACACAAACATACACTCATTAGTATATTCTAAATGCTATCAAAACATTATAGTACTAAATAATCTTGAAAATGTATAGTCATGATTATAGTTAATAAACATTAGTATTCAAGATTTCAGGGAAGTCTTCTTTTACTCATGCATATCATCAATCAAGATAAAAGATATAATATGCATAATCCCTTGATTACTAACTTTATGAATAAGCATAACCAATCATTCCAAGTATACTTATATAAGGGATCCTAACACAAGGTAAGATTCATGGGAAACATACCTAGATTAGTATACCTACTTGGTTATGTACAACATACCTAAACAATCTCTTCAATGATTTAGAGATCCTGAGCTAGAACCTGCATGTCTCATAGGTTAAGCATAATATAACAAAGTCATACATACCTCGTAAGTAGAACAAAGATTATGGATGAGTCTTTGTCTTCATGTTTTCATGGTCATGGAGCCTGATTTGTCTTTTGTGATGTACCTGTATCTTGTTAGTAGACAACATCAACCTCACACAACATCATAATGCATTAGTACAATCATAAGTGTCAACACCCTAACCAATGAATATCTTCTATCATGCATTCATAATTTTGTTAAGGTGATACAACAAATATAAAATCAAGATTGTACTAACCGTAATAACATGAAGACAAACATACCATAAACTTAATCATGAACAAATCTCAAAACATACCTCGATGAGTCATACCTGTCGAGATCGCTTGTAATCTCCTTATGTAAAGCCTTAGCCTCATCTCCCTCTGAAACAGTAACTCCTTCACTTATGCAGGTGACCAATCCATCTTCTTCTAGGATTAACCCTATCCACTTGATTTGCAAGAACTGGACCTGGAGCTAGATATGGGTTTGTCAGAGAAACCCCAAAAATTCAAACTTTGAATTTCAAACTTCCGAAAGGATAGAAATATGCGCCTTGATGAGCTGATCAAACTGATATATTCAGAATTTGAAAACTGCAAAGTTTCACTCCTCAATTTTGCCTTTGAAACTTCCGGATTCACTGGACGTGACCCTGAACTGGGGTTTGGTGAATCCCACTCTTTTTCCCAATCAAAATGTTTGATCCAAAGCTCTAAGCTTCTATTTTTCTGAGGAGCTTCCAGCCATGGTCACAGATTTCAAAAATTCCCATTTTTACAGAAGCCCTAATTTTCCACTTTTCTGATCAAAGTCCCGAACTAGGGTTTGATCAAGCCCGCCCTTCTGCCCAACCAAAAAATCTGATCTTGGTCTCTAAATTTCTATTTTGATGAGTAGCATTCAGCCGTGGTCTCCGTTTACAAAAATTCCAACTTTCTTCAAAGCCCTAAATTCCGGAAGCCATGAATGAAGTTATTCAAAAATAATTATGTTTTGACAGAAATATGTACCTGATTGTTTCTGGTGTAACTCCAAACTTTTCAATTCACAGGGTCTGAAAAAGTTTTCTGAGATAGCCTGACCTGTTATCTTTCCATCCTGATAGGTCTGACCTCAATTGGATTCTCTGAGAGAGAGTTATGTCAAATGTCGCAACGTGACCTGTTTTGGGATAAAACAGAAGAGTGAACTTGTACGGCGTGCCACGTGTCACTGTTTGAACTTCGGCCTCTGAAAAACTTTTCTAAGGTAGCTCTGCCTGTTATCTTTCCATCCTGACAGGTCTGACCTCAATTGGACTCTCTGAGAGAGATTTATGCCAAGTGTCGCAACATGACCTGTTTATGGGATAATACAGGAGGGCGAACTTGTACGGAGTGCCACGTGTCACTGGTTCAACTTAGGCCTCTGAAAACGTTTTCTGAGATATTAAAGACTGTGTAATACCTGTCACTTTTTACGAAATTTCATTTCGATCTTCCTATCCCAAGATATGACCTTTTTCCCAAGGTCACCTGATTTTGACTCAGATCTGGAAGAGGCAGAAACCCTATATTGTACAGATCATAAATCACAAAGTACAGCGAATTAGAGTTTGTACTTTGGACACAAGGTACCTGGAGATTTAATATTTGTCCTGTAACAATTTCAGATCCGAAAACTTCGCCAAAACGGATTTATAGCGAAAGTGCTACGATGACTGGTTTTTGCTATGTAAAACCCTAACCTTCAAATTGTCGTAAGTAAAGCAAGTGTCTTTAGTGCCATACCTTGTCTTCCTTCAGGTTAGCTCTGATACCATGTTAAAATTCAATATGATAAGACAGAAAATAGCAGCATTACATTCCATTTCACAATAATAGCATATACAGGATCACTGAAGAAACAACAAGCACAGCATAAACACAAGAGACAGAGATTTATCCTGCGAAACCCTCATGGGGTAGAAAACCCAGCAAAGCTTCCTCAATATAGATGACCAGCAATATACAAAGATGAAACCCTGAGACATGATCTCCTCCTCCACAATAGCAGACCTCTCCTCCTCAAGTGTGCTATCCTCAAGTGTGTGAGTGTATCAAATGAGGAACACACCTCCTCTATTTATACACTACTCTGATATGTATTTTACACAAGTACATGTAGGCTCGTATTTAACCATTAGGTTAAATACCCCATTATAACTGACTGGGCCGACCCCCACATGGTGGGTCTAATAACCCTAGTTACCACACCCAACTCGGAGGAATAAACATCTCCGGATTTATAGTATAATCACATCGGAGGTATGGAACATCTCCGGAATAAATAATATACAAATATAATATTCTTTGAAGTTACAATATTTCAACATCTTTGGCCTTGCTTTCACTGCTTGGGAAAGCCTTCTTAATGTTCTTACCTTTTGCACATCCTTTGCAAACACCTTCATGTTTGGTCTTGATTTCAGGAAGACCTTCTACAGCCTTGCTTGCAATTGGAAGTTCCCTATAGTGCATATGAGCAAGTCTTCTATGCCAAAGTTCACTTGGCTCCATGGATTCGTGCACCATGGCATGTTCAGGTTGTCCCTTCAATTTATACAATCCTCTCTCTTGCTCTCCAATCACTACTACATCATCTATGGTCTTTCCCTTTGGCCACATTAGGACTTGGCCATCCACAAATGCAACCCTCATACCTTTTGCATCCAATGCAGAGATGGAGAGTAAGTTCTTCTTGAGCCCAGGTACATAAAGGACTTCTTTCATCTTCAAAGATTTTCCAGAATCTAGGTTGTAGGAGGCTTCACCACTTCCTTTGATTGGGTATTGATAATCATCCCCAAGTTTCACCTTATGGGGTGATTCATGTTCAGATAGATTCACAAAATATTCCTTAAACCCAGCCATGTGTTTGGAAGCCCCACTATCAATCAACCAATCATTACAACCATGGGAGATAGTACCTGTGAGAGAAGATATTAGAACATATTCTTCTTCACTTGATGAGTCATCATCACTTTCTGCCGTAGCCTTCTTCTTTGGAGGTTCATCATCCTCGGCAGCATGAGCATGGAACTTTCTTTTCTTGCCCTTCTTCTTCTTGTTGAAATTGTTGTTATTATCCCTTTTGTTCTTGGGATAATTTGAAGCAAAGTCACCCTTCTCATTGCATGTGAAGCATCTTAGATCCTTCTTATTCTTTTGATAGGATCTTTTGTAGCGAGAGTGCTCCTTCTTGGGCTTGCTTCTTTTGGTGTGAGTTGCAAGAGATTGATCTTCACCTCCCATATTTTCCTCACGAGCTACAAGTCTAGCTTCTTCTTGAGAGCATTCCTCCCATAGTTTACTAAAAGAGATCAATTTCTTTCTTGCACAGATTCCTTGAATAAAGGAGTCCCATGACCTAGGTAGGCCATTCAGAGTGGTCATAACAACTTCACCATTGTCTACTACTTCATCCACAGCTTCAAGTTGCTCCTTGATCTGAGAGACCTTGGAGAAGTAAGATTGAATGGTTTCTCCATTCAACATCTTGACCCCTTTCAATTGATTCCGCGGAGTCATCTTCCGATTTATGTTCTTCCCTTCAAATAGATTGGTCAAAGATTCAAACATCTCCTTGGGTGTCTTTAGAGAAGACACATGGGGTATGAGATGGTCTTTGATAGAATCAGCAATGATTCTCTTTGCCTTGACCAAGTTCTTCTTATGCAATACCTTGGCCTCTTCATCCTCTGGGATAGGGATGTCTTCTTTTATATATGAGTCCAACTCATTCTCTTCCAGGATTAACCCAATCCTATACTTCCAAGCTCGAAATTTATCAACCCCTTCAAGCTTATCCTCAAGCTTGGTGTGGTGAGACATCTTAAAGAGTACTTCAAATGGAAATAGAAAAGATTTAGGTCTTACCACTTGAAATGCTGAAAACTGGATCTGGTCCCAGATTAGGGTTTGTCGGAAAGACCCTAAAAATTCAAAATGTGAATTTTAATTTTCTTAAAGGATAGAAAGATGCGCTTTGATGAGCTGATTAGCCTGGTGCATTCAGAATTTGAGATCAACAAAGTTTTACCCTTCAGATTTGCCTTTTTGTCTTCCTAGGTTCACTAGGGAGAGCCTTGAATTAGGGTTTGAGTTTCCCGGAGATCTACCTAGCCAAAAATCTCGATCCAAAGCTCTAAACTTCAAGTTTTGCAAGGAGCTTTCAGCTATGTCTTCAGATTTCAGAAATTCCTATCTTTGTGGAAACCCTAATTTTTAGGGCCAAATATGAAAATGCTCGAAATTTAATTCTGATTGGACAGAGAGATGCGCCTTGATGAGTAGAGTCAATCTACTATACTGCTTTTCCAAAATCTGTGGAGAGAAACCCAATAAACACGAAACTCAAGTTTCCATCATTGCAAAATGTCTTCTTCTCAGGTTAGCTTTGATACCATGTTAAATTTTGAGTATTAATTCACAATACTCTAGGATATTCATTTAGAGAATAACATATACAATATATCAATGCATGACAATCACAATAAGCATCACAACCATCACAAGAATCAAAAGCATGAGAGACAAGAGACACAGAGTTTCCGTGGGGAAGACCCTAAGGTGAAAAACCCCACAACTTCCTCAGAGATAGAGAGAGCAATGGTCAACCAAAGTGCAACCAAAATACACTGAGATAGTCTCCTAGTAGCAGATGATCCTCCTCCTCACTAGTGTGCCACTTTCTGAGTGAGAGAGATATAACTTTCCAAATGATCTAAATAGAGATCACCTGATCTCTATTTATACCAACCTGTTTGCCCAGTGACCTTATGGGGATGACTTGTCTAGCTAGGTACATCCACATTATAATATATATATTTCAGGGCCGACCCCACACATGGTGGTATAATAACCCATCGGCAAGTAAAGACACTTGCAACACTTGTCAATCCACATGAAGACACTTCCTTATAGAGGAATAACACATCTCTAATAAGGGTACAATAAATATATATGAAATACATTCCGAAGTTACATATACATCAACAAAGACGGGGTACCCAGTGATGTAGTGCCTAAATTTGTTTATAGCATGTATGACATCCAAAAATTCCTTTTCTGTGACTGTATAATTGAGTTATGCTCTTGCTAAGTTCTTGCTAATGTAATAGATTGCATACGGTTTATTTTCTTCTTCTTGCCCGAGGACTGATTTGATGTCTTTGTCTGAAGCATCTGAATGGATTTGGACTGGTAGTGTCGAGTTGGGTCCTTGAAGGACTAGGGCCGTGACTATCCTCTCTTTGATTTGATCAAATGCTGACATATAATGTTTGGTCCAGATGAATTATGTATCTTTTCTCAGAAGGGAAAACATAGGTGCATAAATTTTGCTATAACTTTCTATAAATATTTTGTAGTAGCCTGTTTGCCCAAGGAAACTGCGCACATTTCTTTGTTTGGCAGGTGGTGGAAGTGTTTTAATAATGATGACTTTTGCGTGATCAACCTCAATGACGCTTTGGGAGATAAGGTGTCCCAGAACTAAGCCTTCTTGCATCAGCATCCAATTCTAGATGCTGCAATGCTTGGAAATTTTCTTTCCCATACGGTGTGAAGTCATCCATGTATACTTTTATTTAGTCATTGATCAAATCAGATAATATACTCAAAATGGCCCTTTGAAATGTTGCTGGGGAATTGCAAGGTCTGAAAGGTAGTACTCTGTATGCATATGTGCCCCATGGGAAGGTAAATGTGGTTTTATCCTAGTCAATAGGGTGGATTTGGATCTAGTTGTATCCACTAAATCCATCCAAAAATGAGAAGAACTTGTTTCCAACCAGGGTGTCCAACACTTGGTCAATGAATGGTAGAGGGAAGTAGTCTCCTTTAGTTTCTTTATTAAGTTCCTGTAATCCACACAGATCCTCCACTTACCTCCTTTTTTAGGGACTATTACCAATGGTGAGACCCACTCACTATATGAGATTGGGTAGATGAACCCTGCATCCAATAACTTTTGTAGTTCCACTTTAACTATATCTTTCAATGTTGGATTCATCCTTATTTGGGGTTGTCTGATGGGCACAACGCCTTCTTTTATATATATGTAATGCTTGCAAATATCTAGGTGTATGCCCTTCATATCAATATTGGTCCATGCAAAATCCTTGTTGTTTTCTGAGAGTACTTTCCTGAGTTGTTGCTCTTGTTATGGCTCCAAATTTGAGTTAATATTGACTGTTTTCCTAGGCAGGATCTCAACTGTTTTGATTTTTGGTGGTTGTTTCTCAAGTGAGAGCACTTCCGCACACATTCTGTCAGTGTTGTGGGGAGAATCCAAAACTTCCTGTTGTTGATCTGTTTCAAAAATTTATGCAAGAATATCATGATTAGGAGATACATTCTAAATAAATCTAGCTAAATGACCATCTTGATCGTTAGCCTTTAGAGTTAGGGATGCTTCTATCATGAGAACAGGTTGTATGTTTTAGTCATTTATATCGTGATAGTCATCCATCCAATTTTGATATTCTATGTCTGTGGATCTTCCTGCTGGCAGATATATTGTGATCTTATTTCTACCCTGCCCACTTATGATTGTAATGTTTCCAAATTGACAGCCTATATAGGCATCTGTTGTTGCTAGCCATAGCCTCCCTAGGATGATTGGGTACCCACTAAGCTTGCTTTTGACTTTTATAACTATGAAGTCGGCTGGATACTCCTAGTATTCAATATCAATGATGATATCTTCAAGCATTCCTTCAAGTTTGACAATGGAGGTGTCAGCAAGCTGTAGCATAGTACTGGTTGGTCTGATTAGTGACTGGAGACCAAAGGATATCATTGTATCATTTGTCATTACGTTGATTGCAACTCCTAGGTCGATTAGATTGCTTGAAATAGGTTTGTTATTTATGGTCACATTGACAATAGGACTACCTGGGTCGAGGTATTTAGGGTTAACAATGATACCCAACATCAAGTCTTCTATTTGGCCTACGACGTTTATAGTTGGTGGATCTCGTTTCCTTCACCCAGGCTTCTTTAAGCAATTTTATTTTATAGATTTATTACATATTGGTACGTCTCTTATTGCTTGTAAAATGAGGATTTGTATGGTTAAATGTTTTAATTCATTAAGTATAGCATTATCTTCCTCTTCTTTGGTCTTTTGTATTAGTTTCTCAGGGAATGGAGGGTCTATGTTAGGTATTTGAGGTCGATTTTCTTCTTCATGAGAATGGGTCACAGTTGGCTGCTCTGGTTCAAGATATGTGTTTTGTTATTGATATATATGTTCTTGATTATCTTGTGGATGGGGCCTCTGCAACGTCTTGCCAGATTTGAGATTGATTTCATTTAATTCAAGTGCATCCACGATATAGGTAGGAAATTGCATCCTATAGTTTAAGCACCTCCTCGGTAACTACGCCAAAAAGTGGTGGACTCCAGGAATGTGTACCTATGTGAGGTAGCTATACCAAAAGTATACTTTAATTATCGACTAGGGAGTGTACAAACTTAAGAGGTACTCGACACTGTATGTGCACTATAAGATGGTATTTTGTCATTTCTAAGTATCATAGAGAATATCCTAAGACAATTGGAAGTTTTGTTCTATGAAAACAGGAAAGTAAGGGAATGCTCAAAGAAAGCTTTGGAAATTCTATTCTATGTACACATCAAACAAAATCAAGTAAATCCTATTTTATTAAGTCAAGTGTTGAAAGAAAATAAATCCTATTTTATCAAATTGAATGTTGAAAGAAAATAAATCCTATGTTATCAAATCAAATGTTGAAAGAAAATAAACCCTATTTTATCAAATTGAATGTTGAAAGCAAATAAATCCTATGTTATCAAATCAAAATGTTGAAAGCAAATAAATCATATATTATCAAATTGAAATGTTGAAAGCAAATAAATCCTATGTTATCAAATTGAATGTTGAAAGTAAATAAATCCCATTTTATCAAATCAAATGTTAAAAGCAAATAAATCCTATTTTATCAAATTGAATGCTGAAAGCAAATAAATACTATGTTATAAAATCGAAATGTTGAAATGAAATAAATCCTATTTTATCAAATTGAATGATGAAAGTAAATGAATCCTATTTTATCAAATTAAGAAAGGGAAACATTCATAATTTTGATCTTAAGAAGCTTGGATCTAATCTAAAAGAGGGAAAATAACTATTCTATCAGTAATCACAAATTATTATCTTGAAAGCATGAAAACATAGATCTGGTCTTTCTCTGGAAATTCAAATATGAAATTTGCCTGCACAGATGGCAGGCACAGGACTACAGATACATTGTTATTGAACTATTGAAAGAAAAGTGCTTGTGCTGAAATCAAAATCTGATATTTGAACGAATGCTGAAGTAAATTCATGCACAATGATGATGGAAATAATTAATAGAATGCATGAGAAATACCTGAAACAAGGCATGAAACTCCTAATCTACATATTGAGGGGGCCCTCCCCAACACGTATTTCAGGAGGGAAAGAAACTTATCAACTCACAAGATTAATAGAACACCAGTATTCCATTATCAGTTCATAAATCCATGTTACAGAAAATGTAAAACAAAGATGCCTAAACTACGAAAATGTTGAAGATTGTATTTCAAAAATGTCTTTAGACTTGCTGCTACTCAAGAGGTCCCTATTCATCATTACTTCTAACCTAGCTCTACATTGAAAATAATGATCCTAGTTAATAGGATTCTTTCCTATAAATCAGGAGAAAATAAGATCGTTGTGTCTACTGCGATTTTTAGTTTGGAGCTTGGTCACTTGTTATTATTCCATGTCACATGTTCCCTATCACACATGTATTTATTCATATGATTAGTAAATAATAACGCTAAAACATAAGAAAAGATAATCGCTAAATTAATTCATTTAATCATCAACCAAAATGCATTCTCCTTTAAAGAAAGAGGTGCTTTATTATCCTTTCTTCGCTTAAGTGTGGCATAAAAGGGGTCTATGAAATACCTATATCCTGGGATCATCATCTCCCCTGAACTTGAAGATGTTACCCATCCTTGGGTGACTTATCCTGCTCCATGATGGCCTCCCTGATATCCCAGGAAACAACTCTAAGAGCCCCTTCCTGTCTGTAATGAACCTTGGCTCTGTTCTTCTTTGGCCCAAGTCCTCCTTTCCTCATCCTCATTGATATGTTCCCTAATAGCTAGAGGAAGAAAGAAAGGTGGGATTAATTTCATTCCTATCCATCTGAGTTGGTTCTTTATCAAGGACTCCCTTTACAACCTTTCTTTGGTGAGTGCGACTTCCAGCTTATAGGGGGAGTGAGGCTCCCGCTTTTTCAAGTCCTTTGAGATTATTTTCCACCTCTCATTGAAGGCTTCCTGAAATTCATTGAAGGTGCTCTGGGTGGTGTTGTCGAAGTGGATATTGCTTCCTACTGCTTCTCGAGAAGTATTAGAATTAGATCCTAATAGGAGGTTATAGAAATGTGATCCTGAATTACCTTCTCGATATGTGTAACCTCATCCCTTATCCATAATGGGTTCTACCATTCTTCTACATGGTATAGATGAACATCTTGGTTTCTTTCTACTTCATTATTCATCCAAGAGCATAGTTCCCTAAGTTGGAATTCACCCATGTAGGAGTTCGGTGACCAATTGGAAGAGCTCGGTACCACTAGATTGTACAGGAAGAATTCACATAACTGGTCTTTTTCTAACTCAGTGCAAGCTAGGGAGGTTTCTACAAACTGCTTAGGATTGATTAAATCCAAGGGTAAACCCTACTTCAGCGTTTGTAATTGGAATCGACCCCATTTTTCCTTTAGATAGATTGTGTAGACCCGAGATGGTGGCCTATACCCCAATATTTCTTCATATATCCTGGCAGTGATGGCTAGAGTGTCCTCTAACTGTAGGATTCATCTGTCTTTCTGGGTCAATTCCTCCTGGGCTTGGCCTAATTTTTCTTTAAGTGCCAAATTTCGTTGCTCCATCTGCTTTAATTGACCCGCGTGCTGCATTTTTAGGATTTGGGTTTTTTTGTGCACGAATGGTGGTGAATCCAGTGAAGTGGCCTGGCTTCTGTGGAGTCGTGCTTTGATTATCATGGCATCCAGCTCCTATCTGACCTTTGCCAGCTCATCCAATGCTTCGGTCAATTGATCATTCTTTTGAATGTTCATCTTTTCATTCGCAGAGTCTTGATGGAAAGTGTCTTCCTTTATAGGTGTAGAAGGATTTTCTTGTTCTTCCCTGTTATCTTCAAAGTCCGACAGGTCTTGTACTATGGGGATTGTTTCTTTTTCTTTATTTTTTATCGGCTTGGCTCTGGCCTACTGTACCAACCTCTCGATCTACCGCTTCAACCTTTGATTTCCATCAGGTGTCCTTGATTTTTTATGGCAGGAGGTATCATGAGAGTGTTTTAGTTTGATAAGAGTTTTAGCCATCACCTCATTATCACTATCTAGGTCGATTTTTCCTTTGACTCCTGATGCAGTGGTGTACTTTTCTGGCTTTAATCTCGAGGTAAGGGTTATGCCTATATTCGATGTGCCTTTCATCCCCTAGACATCTTCAGTCGAGACCAGGATGAATTCTTCCCATGAGAGTTCTGGAATTTGAACCTTCAACTCTTCACAAATGATCAACTTGATTAGTCCTAGATGAGCCAACACATCCTCCTTTCCTTTTACTACCTTGCTGCTCATTTCCCAGAGGGACTGTAGAAGGTTGAAGGGGATACTGATATGGCCCCTGTTCCTTAGGAGGTCCAAACTTCTGAAGTGAAAATTTGGACTGTAGCTGAGCCTTCCCATGCATGTGATATATTTCAGGATTATGGCAGCCACCTCATCCCATGGCCTAGGCATAGTATCTCTTCTAAAACCATTCTTATCCTCTTCGTATCTCTCACCTTGTCCAAAGAAAGTTGTTTTTTCCCTCAGGTTGTCTTTTCTGTCATCCCTTCCCCAATGCATCCCTATTGGCAAGCCTGTATGTTTTTCAATTGCCTCCTCATATATTTGATGTGCAAACCCCTTACCCGAGTAACGTATTGCTCCTCCTTTATGTGTTTTAGGTTTCGGGTGAACTCTAAGGAAATTGAGGTGTCATATCCTCTTAGGCCAATAATAAATGGCATCCATCCTACTGTGCAGAGGATGGTCAATACCTGAGGTTTTTCATATATGGGTGTATGGTCATCTGGCTCACTTTTCTTAAACCCTTTTGTCATTTTCTGTAATTTTTGAATAGCATAAAACCACAAAGCTTGGGGCGAATGACTCACTTGTCTGCTTGGGATCGATCATTGGTTTGTTGGTTGAATGTAGAGTCCTTCCTTTTGTATCCTTCCTTTCTGAGAAAACTCGTATCTTCAGTTGGATCTTCTTACTTATCCCTCTCTATCTTATTTGCTAGTTGGATCTTCTTACTTATCCCTCTCTATCGTATTCGCTAGTTGGATCTTCTTACTTATCCCTCTCTATCTTATTTTCTATTTTATGCATTCACTCTCATCATTGTACATCTTGTTGGTGCTTTGATTATCAAAGGATATGGCAGCGAGATACGGAGGTCATCATTTCCTTGACATGGATGTGGTAAGTCATCATGACCTAGTAAGGTTACCTATGGTCATTCATCATTATCCAGTAGGAATACTCTGAACTGTGCCACCAAATTTACTTGAAAGTTGTCCTCAACAAAAAAATAAACATTTTTTTGCAGGGAGAATGATTTGATTGAAAATGAAACAAAGAATTTAGTGATTACCTCTTATGTTTAGCGTACCTTAGCTGATGATGTGGGCGTCTTCGTACGGGCCCAGGGTTCCGTAGTAGTTTATGTCTTTGTCTGTATTTATTTTGGTATATCTGTAGTTGCGCTTTTGTGATGCTCTATTGATAGCTCGCTTGATTTTTTCATTTGTTTCGCTGATTTTCTATGCTGGCTCGCTTGAATTGACTTTGATTTTGCTGAATATTGCTCTTTGATGCTTATATTGGCTTGCCTGATATTTTATTTTGATTGGACGATTTTTCTGTGCTGGCTCGCTTGATTTGGCTTTTGTTTTGCTGAATATTGCTCTTTGATGCTTGTACTGGCTCACTTGATTTAGCTTGCTTTGCTTCTATTTGTTTTTTCAGTTGCATGGTTGCTGGCTTGTTTTATTATAATTATGTAAATATTTTTTCTTTCTCTTTTTTCTCTTTTTTCTTTTTTTTTCTTTCTTTTTCTCTCTTTTTTCTTTTTTTTTCTTTTTTTTTCTCTCTTTTTTTTCTCTTTTTAAAAAATAATCAATAAAATGGTGGAGAGGAGAACTGCGTTGGTGAAGTTATTTCTCGACGTTTTGAGCCGCAAAGTAGGGCTCATCATCAGGAGAGAGTGTCTCACGGTTTAAATTAGGTGTGGAAGATAGTAATTAATAAGTGTGAGTTTCATTCAAATTTTTTTTAGGGTTTTGCCGACATTCTAGTTTTTTATTTTAAAATTGTAATTTTATTTATTTATTAATTAATATTTTAATATTTAATGTTTTTTAATTTTATTTTATAAGTATTAACAATAATTGGCTTAATTCAAATTTTTTATACTAAGAATAAAGTCTTAAAAATATTTAATTAATAGTTCATTTAAAATTTAAAATTTAATTAAAAGTATTTAGTTAATAGTTAATTCAAAAATTAATTAAAAGTATTTAGTTAATAGTTAATTCAAGATTTAATTAATTAATTAATTATTACTATTATTTTTAATTGAAATGTTGAAATAACTATTTTATAATAAATTAATATAAGGTTTTTTAAAATATATAATGAATTTTAGGGTTTAAAATTTTATGTTTTTTAAAGAATTTAAAAAAAAAATTTAATTAAAGTTATTATAAAAATTATCAAATCATTTCATTAGTTTAAAAATTATTAATTTATTTAATTAATAATTTTAACTTAACTTAATAAACTATTAATAAAACTTTAAACTAAAAATTTTAAGATTTTAAAAACTTTAATGAAGAGGATAGAGAGTTTCAGGGTTAAAATTTTTATGTTTTTTAAATTTTTTAATTAAAGTTATTATAAAAATGATCAAATCATTTGATTAGTTTTTAAAAAATTATTAATTCATTTCATTAATAATTTTAACTTAATTTAATAAATTATTAATAAAATTCTAAACTAAATTTTTTTCAAGATTTTAAAAACTTTATTGATGAGGATTAAGAGTTTTCAGGTTTAAAATCTTTTATGTTTTGAGATTTTTTAAATTTTTTTTGATTAAAGTTAGTTTAAAATTATCAATTTAATTCATTAGTTTAATTTTAGCGTTATTGTCTTTCTGTATGTGGATTATTGTCTTTGAGATGGCGGATTATGGGGCGCCAACATTCACTAAGCTTGAGGCCATCATCCCTATTTAAATTTGATGGGACCTTCTCTATCTCAATGGCCTCCCTGATCTTCCTCCTTCTATAATGTTCCTCCCTAGCGATGAGTTTTGTTTCCTCAATGCGTATGTGGTGGCGCGAGTGGTGGGCATGTTCAGCTAGTGCTGATTTCTGATGACGATCGTGTCTAATGTCTGCGTAGTGTTCTTTGAGTCTTACTTGGATGGAGCATCCAGTTTCCCCTATATATGGTATATCACAGGAGCAGGGGACACTGTAGACACCCTTCTGTTTTAATGGTTCTATTGTGTCTTTAGAAGAATCTAACATTCTACCTACCGAGTTTGGGGGAGAGAAGGTAACCCTCATGTTTTTTCTCCGAAGGATCCTAGCTATAACATCCGTTGTTCCTCTAATGTAAGGAAGGGTAATCTTAGTTCCGTCCATGTTCTTATTTTGTTTTTGGGATTTTTTACGAGCTTTTTGGATCACCCTTGTGATTTGATTTTTGTCATAACCATTCATTTGGAAAACCGTTAGACAAGTGGTCTAACTCTTGTTCTAGGTGGTCCTCATCTGAGATCCTCATAGCTCTAGTTACTAGTGTGTTCAAAAACCCTATCTTTTGAGAAGGTAGATGATGTGAGTCCGCATGTAGGTACCTATCAGTATGGGTTTTCTTCCTATAAACCTGATGACCTAGCGTTCCACCCTCTCTTTTTGTGATGAGCACGTCCAAGAATGGAATATGGTTATCTTCTTCAATCTCCATGGTGAATTTGATATGGTCTGATATCCTATTCAGATGTCCTAGGAACTCAATCAGGCTTTCTCTCCCATGTGGCCAGTTGATGTTAGTGTCGTCTACGAACCTCTTCCACCATTTTGGTTTTAATGGGAAAGCTTCAATAGCTGATTTTTCAAATGCTTCCATGTACAAGTTTGCCACTACCGGGGAGAGAGGTGATCCCATAGAAACGCCCTCAACTTGTTCATACAATACCCCTTTGAAGCTGAAGAAGGTTGATTTTAAGCAAATTCTAACTAGTTTTTTTGTTTCTTCATCCGTCACCTCCCTAAATACCTTAAGGTCTTCATCTACTGGTATTTTAGTGAAAAGGGACACTACATCAAAACTAGCTAGGATATCCCCTTCTTCTGCCTTGAAGTCTTCCATTTCTTTTACCATGTGAGTGGAATCTTTGATAAAGGAGGGAGTTTGTCCAACAAAACTTTTTAATTTTCTTGCCAAGAACTTAGCTAGGAAGTAAGTAGGGGATCCTATAGTGTTTACTATGGGTCTGATAGGTGCGCCTTCCTTGTGAATATTCGGCAAACCATAAATCCTAGGAACCATTGTATCTTTTGGGGTCAGCCTCTTCTTTGTGCTCTCGTCTAGGTGAAACAATTTTGCTATGACTTTCTATAAATATTCTGTAGTATCCCATTTTCCCAAGGAAACCACGCACATCCCTTTGTTTGAAAGGTGGTGGAAGTGTTTTAATAACATTGAATTTTTCTTCATCAACCTCAATGCCCCTTTGGGAGATATGGTGTCCCAGAACTATGCCTTCTTGCATCATCATCCTACATTTATCATTGTTGAGGCATAAAATCATTTCAATGCACTTTTTTAGAACCAATTCTAGATGTTGCAATGCTTGGAAAAAAATTTCCCATACGGTGTGAATTCATCCATGTAGACTTCCATCTGGTCATTGATAAAATCAGAGAATATACTCAAAATGGCCCTTTGAAATGTTGTTGGGGAATTACAGAGACTGAAAGGTAGTACTTTGTATGCATATGTGCCCCATGGGCAGGTAAATGTGGTTTTATCCTAGTCAGCAGGGTGGATTTGGATCTGGTTGTATCCACTAAATCCATCCAAAAATGAGAAGAAATTGTTTCCAACTACGGTATCCAACACTTGGTCAATGAATGGTAAAGGGAAGTGGTCTATTTTAGTTTGTTTATTAAGTTCCCTGTAATCCACACAGATCCTCCACTTCCCTCTTTTTTAGGTACTATTACCAATGGTGATACCCACTCACTATCTGATATTTGGTAGATGAACCCTGCGTCCAATATATTTTGTAGTTCCACTTTAACTATATCTTTCAATGTTGGATTCATCCTTCTTTGGGGTTGTCTGATGGGTACAATGCGTTCTTTGATATATATGTAATGCTTGCAAATATCTGGGTGTATGCCCTTCATATTCTTATAGGTCCATGCAAAATCCTTCTTGTTTTCTGAGAGTTCTTTTATGAGTTGCTGTTCCTGTTCTAGCTCCAAATTTGAGTTAATATTGACTGTTTTCCCAAGCAGGATCTTGATTGTTTTTATTTGTGGTGGTTGTTTCTCAAGTGAGAGCACTTCTGCCCACATTCTATCAGTGTTGTCGAGAGAATCCAGAACTTCCTGTTGTTGATTTGTTTCAAAAATTTCTATAAGAATATCATGATTAGGAGATACATTCTGAATAAATCTAGCTAAATGACCATCTTCATCGTTAGCATTTAGAGTTAGGGTTGCTTCTATAGTGAGAATGGGTTGTATGTTTTGGCCATTTATATCATGATAGTCATCCATCCAATTTTTATATTCTATGTCTATGGATCTTCTCGCTAGCGGATATATTGTGATCTTCTTTCTATCCTGCCCACTTGTGACTGTCATGGTGCCACATCGACAGCCTATATAGGCATCTTCTATTTCTAGCCATTGTTCGGATATCCACATCATCTTTTTCAGGATCTTGCATGCAATTAGGGTTTGCATGCAAATTCTAGGGTTTGCATGCATCCCAGTCACCAGGTTGATGCCTCCAGCACCTTAGCCACCTCTTTCTAGCACCCGGGAGCCACTTACTTCATTTCTTTAGCCCTCCTAGTCTGAAAGGCGCCCACTTCTCACCCACTTCTCACCTACCACTGCAGTTCCACTTCAGTTACATTCAGTTAGCTCCGATTCTCCCTGATTTGAGGCTAGTTTCACTCCCGACTGACTGTTTCACTTCCGTTGGACCTCCAGATTGACTAGATGACTTGTTCTGACTTCAGTTAGCCTCCCATGCGCCCCCCACTGAGCCTCCTTCCCTTAATCAGTGCTACACACTTCAATTACACTTGTTACACTCAGTTAGACTTAGATTGACACCTGGATGACTGGTTCTTGTGCATTGATGAGCACCACCGATTGATGATGAGGACTCCTAGTTGGAGTCAAGCTACTCCATTCAGTGATTTGAATGGCCTACTTAGTCAATTCGAATTGCTCACTCACAAAGTCAGATTGTATTGTAATTATTCACCCTTATTGGTATATTGAGCACTGCTGCATGTTTTGCACAGTTTTGCACCATATTTTCTATGTTCATCTGTTGTGATTGATTTACTTGTTCATTAGATCGGCTGTGACTAATTTTACAGCCATGGCCTCCCTAGGATGATTGGGTACCCACTGAGCTTGCTTTTGACTTATATAACTATGAAGTCAGTTGGATACTCCGAGGATTCAATATAAATGATGATATCCTCAAGCATTCCTTCAGGTTTGACAGTGGAGGTGTCAGAAGGTTGTAGCATAGTACTGGTTGGTATGATTAGTGATTGGAGACCTAAGGCTATCATTGTATCCTTTGTCATTACGTTGATTACAGCTCCTTGGTCGATTAGACTGCTTGAAATAGGTTTGTTATTTATGGTTACATTGACAATAGGACTGCCTAGGTCGAGGTATTTAGGGTTAACAATGATACCCAACATCAAGTCTGCTAGTTGGCCTACCACGTTTATAGTTGGTGGATCTTGTTTAATTCTCCCAGGCTTCTTTAAGCAATTTTCTTTTATAAATTTATTACATACTGGTACATCTCTTATTGCTTGTAAAATGGGGATTTTTATGCTTAAATGTTTTAATTCATTATGTATTGCATTCTCCTCCTCTTCTTTGGTGTTTTGTATCAGTTTCTCAGGGAATGGAGAGTTTATGATTGGTATTTGAGGTCAATTTTCTTCTTCCTGAGAGTGTGTCACAGTTGGCTATTGTGGTTCGGGATATGTGTTTTGTTCCTAATATATATGTTCTTGATTATGTTATGGATGGGCTCTGCAATGTCTTTCCAGATCTGAGATTGATTTCATTTAATTCTAGAGCATCCACGACATAGGTAGGAAATTGCACCACTTCATTGTTATAGGGTTGTTGTTTCCCTGTTCTATTGTTATTTGGGTTTGGAACTGGTTGGGCAGGGATTGGAGGTGTTCTGAGGGGTGGGTGGTTCTGTGGAGGTGGCATGATGAGTGGTTGGTTGGTCCTCCAATTTGCTGAATATGGATATGGATTTCCATAATTCATCTATGGCTAAGAAAAAGGTGGGGGGTATGAAGAATAAGGCTGTGTATAATATGGCTGTTGATACAGTGTTTGGTTTTGATACCATTGACTTGGAGCTGCTTGTGGTGGCCATGTAGTTGGTGCTGAAGGGTTCCAATTACATTGATTACTCCCTTGATTAAAATATGCTTGGTTGTTGGGCTGGAAGGGCCTAGAAAAATTGCTCCTTCGTTGGTTAACAAAACAAAGTTGTTCCATAGTACGTTCTGGTGTGGGATCCTGTATGACCGCTTTGCATGATGGTAGAAAATGGAATTTATCAGTGGTATGATCATCGGTGTAGAGGCCATATATTTCTATTGTATTTAATGGACATTGTCCCTTTTCATGTTTTTTTTTGCATCGTTGGAAAAATACTGCCAATTCTTGGTTGATCTCGTCTTGTTTTTTTTTTATTTGGAGTGCATCTAACTGCATTGCTAGGGACTGAAGGATGTTTGTTTTCATATCATCTAAAAGGTTTCCTAAATCAGACTTTGTGAGGCTTGGGCCTGAAAAGGATGATCCCCATGTTAATGGATGTGTATCTCGTATTCCATTTTTTCCTTTTCTGGATCTAGAATAGTTCTTGAAGATTTGTAGAATTTTATCATAGGTTTTGTGGAATATATCCCCATCTCCTAACAGGTTCAATACTTCTAGATATTCCTCCTTGATTCCTATAATAAGGACAAGTTTCAATTATTCTCGATCTAGGGTACAATGACTAGCCCATTTGTAACTGAGTTGAAAGTGTTGTGCATAGTCTTCTAGGGATTCTTTTTCTCCCTATTGCATCCTGAAAATTTCATCTCTAATGTATTTTGATTTACAGTAATCCCTATATTTCTCTAGGAAGAATTGTTTCATCTCGTCCCATGTGAAGATATTGTTTCTTTCTAGACTCATAAACCATCTAAGTGATAAATATTTTAATGTAGAAGGAAAGAGTCTCAATTTTTGTGCATCAATGGTATAACCAAAGGACCTACAGACTACCTCAAATTCAAATAATAATGTGATGGGGTCCTCTGAATTAGGCCATGGAAGTTTGGCATATTATTGGGATTGATATTTTTCATTCTAGCATCCCCAAGAGGTACACTAATAGGGAAAGTAAACAGTTCTCTATGTTCCTCTTCCTCCTCTTCCATAGTATTGTTTGAGCTAGAGCTAGAGAAGAAGTTATCACGATTGGATCGTAGCTGGAATCAGCTTCTTCATCATATTTGAGGAATTTGAATTGAGAGTGTTCATCAAATCAAAATGCTCAAAGGAACAAAATCCTATGTTATCAAATCGAAATGTTGAAAGCGGATATATCCTATTTGATCAAATTGAATGTTGAAAGCAAATAAATCCTATTTTATGAAATCAAATGTTGAAAGCAGATAAATCCTATTTTATCAAATTGAATGCTGAAAGCAAATAAATCCTATGTTATCAAATCAAAATGTTGAAAGCAAATCAATCCTATTTTATCAAATTGTATTTTGAAAGTAAATAAATCCTATTTTATCAAATTAAGAAAGGGAAACATGCATAACTTTGATCTTAAGAAGCCTGGATGTAATCTAAAAGAGGGCAAAGAACCATTCCATCAGTAATCACAAATTATTATCTTGAAAGCACGAAAACATAGATATGGTCTTTATCTGGAAATGCTATAAAAATGGAAATTCATATATGAAATTCACCTGCGCAGGTGTCATGCACAGGACTACAAACGCAATGTTATTGAACTACAGAAATAAAATTTCTTGTGTTGAAATCAAAATCTGATATTTGAACAAATGCTTAAGTAAATTCATGCACAGTGATGATGGAAATAATTAATAGAATGCATGAGAAATACCTAAAACAAAGTATGAAACACCTGATCTACGTATTGAGCGGGCCCTCCCCAACACGTAATTCAGGAGGGAAAAAAACTTATGAACTCACGAGATTAATAGAATGTTGGTCTTTCATTATCAATTCATAAATCCATGTTACAAAAAATGTAGAACAAATATGTCCCAACTACGAAAATGTTGAAGATTGTCTTTCGAAAATGTCTCCAGACCCCCTGCTACTTAAGAGGTCCCTATTTATCATTACTTCTAACCTAGCTCTACATTGAAAATAACGATCCCGGTTAACAGGATTCTTTCCTATAAATCAGGAGAAAATGGGATCGTTGTGTCTCCTGTGATCTTCAGTTTGGAGCTTGGTCACTTGTTATTCTTCCATGTCACCTGCGCCCTGTCACACATGTCTTTATTCATATGATCAGTAAATAAAAGTGTTAAAACATAAGAAAATATAATCTCTAAATTACTTCATTTAATCATCAACCAAAATGCATTCTCCCTTATAGAAAGAGGTGCTTTCTTATCCTTTCTTCGCTTATGTGTGGCATAAAATGGGTCTATGGAGTACCTATATCCTAGGCTCATCACCAACATTGATAACCGAGGGGGTATTTTATTTTATTTTAATTGGATTATATTCCTGGATTCCTGTTGTACCTCATGGCCTGTATGCAAGTCTTCAAATCCCCCTTTGTTTTAGAGGAACGTACAATTTTTTCATCAGAGTCAAAAACTTGCCAATTATCAACATTATCAGGTAATACAAGCCTATGTAAAATTTGTACTTTTATATACTCAATGGACCTTATGAAATATGAAGTGAAGCATGATCTAGTTAGGGCCAACATATCAGCTACATGGTTTGAAGCCCTAGAAATATTTTGAATGTTGAAAGTTAAGAACGTTTCCATAAGTTCTTTAACCTTTCAGTAGTATTGTTTGAGGTGAGGATTGTGCGCAACATATTTTTCCCTAACTTGGTTCACAACCAACTGTGAATCACCACTTATCAATAAGTGACAAATTCCAAAGTCTAAGGCCTTCTGGAGGCCTTGAACCAATGCTTCATTTTCAACCATATTGTTAGTGTTGCGAAATTCTAATCGAAAGGATAAAGGAAATTCCTTTCCTTTGGGATCGTATAGAAGGACCCCAACACCAGATCCATCTTTGGATTTGGTACCATAAAAATCCATACTCCAAATAATTTCATCTTGTTCGGGAGGGGGAATGCAAATGTCTTCTTCAGATAACACAGTATATGTACCCATCCTCGTGTCTTGAAAATAAACATGTTTTGTGTTGTAGGAAGTAGGTAGAACCTGCTCCCAGTATTTTGGTTCCCTTCTAATGAAAACTTATACACCTTTATGAGGAAAGGTGAAGTGGGTTCCTTCCATTAAGTAACAACCCTGATTGACTTTGGTAGACAACTCTCTCCCTAAAATCATGCCATATGCTTTAGGTATTTCTGCTACAATCAAATGTATAATCATGCTTACATCGGGAGCTTGGTTAACGGAAATGGATAAATCCTTGATATAACTAATTGTTTCTACTGTTCTTGAATCCAAGGCCAACAGGTCTTTACAAGGACCTATGCATTCAAGACCCAACTTCCTCATAACTCGAAGAGGCATGACATTGTTCCTTTCTCCCATGTCAATGACATAATTATGGAGCACATAGTCAAAAATATTTATCGAGACATAGAAAGGAGGAACCCATGGATCTAAATTGATGACATTATATGCCTCCTTTGGCTGAGAGGATACGTCTTTGGAAGGTGAAGATATTTTCTCTAATATTGGAAGAGGAGGAGCTTGTAGGACATGAGAAAGGTTTTCAAATTGTGTGGGCATCCTTAAAGAAACTAATAATGTCACATGGGCTAGGAGATTTGCTAGATATTCAACTACGTTATAAGGTCCTTGTATTTGGAAACATGAAGGAAGTTGCTCATTAGATGGGTTTATATTGTTTGGAACCTAGGGAATTCTATTCCTTGGAGGTGAAGGAGATATCCCACTCATGGGAGCTTTGTTCTTACTATTGTGTTTAGGATTGATTGAGGCCTCATCCACTCCTTGCAGATTTGATTTGGTGGTTTGATTCCTAGTCTCAACAACAAAACTCCCAAAAGAGGAAGAGTTGTCACTACATGGAGCGACCTATTGCATGTTGACTTGGTCATTTTGAAAGGTGGAGGTAAGTTTATTATTAACTTGTGGTAAAGGAACATTACCCCCTATGGAAAATTCCATGTACCGTGTATATGAATAACAATACTCAAGATCATGAAAATCTTGTGACACCAATCCACTTCAGCAGTAGTATGTCTAGGGGTAGGAGGGGATGTAAGAGGATGTCTTGACCTCATAGCTGTAGAAAATTGTAAATCATTTACTTTCTTATTTAGGGAAAGAATCTGGTTATTCATGTTCATTATAAGTTTTAATGTTTCCGAACTTTCCCTTTATTCCATACTTGAATATTGGGGATTTAAAGCCTCATATCAATAGCCTTCATTTTGAATCATTTCATTCCTAGGCCTCCCATTAAAACGAGGTTGTGTTACAGATAAGGGAACCATGCCATATTCATCCATGTTCTTTTCTATCTCCAGGGCACTTGTATTGGCTGCATTTGAAGTGGTGACTTCTTTGTCTTTCAACATGTATTTTACATTTGGATTCATTACAATCATGTAGTAATAAAAAGAAGTTGTTCCCAGATGGTTGTGAATTGGTTGGTATTCTACCCAAGGTAGAGGTAAAGCGTTGATTGAAATTACGAATTGGCTCACCTTAATGTATGGATATGGTAGTGAAATACTTGAGTAGGGAAGCCACATCATCTGCCCCTTGGAAACGGTTCTTAAACTCTAGGACCATAGTACCCCAATCTGGAATACTATAATTGGGAATCAAGCGATACCATATCGCTACCTCTCCTTCAAAATTTCTTACAAACAATCGAATGATGACATCAGGGGTTGTTATGTCCATGAGTGCTAATGCATCATAAAATTTTTGGATATGTTCCTCAACATTCAATGGACCAATACCACTGAACTTAGGACTCGATTTGATGCATTGGAAGGTATATCATGTAAAGGATGGGGTAATTCCAAAGGGGTCCCTGGTTTCCAAGGGATTTCCATTGGAAATAAATTTGAAGGAAACACAACACTTGTTGCAATAGTTATAGGAATAATTTGAGGATTTGCAACTACTGATGGATTTACTATTATTTGCTTTAGTTTTGGGTTTTGAAACTTAGAAGTGGAGGAAGAGGGTGACTCATCTTGTATGATAGGTGTAATCAAATTATTTGGTTTCCCAGATGTACTTGACTCACCACTTTCTACTTTTCGTGAGCGTTGTCTTCTCGTAACCCTAAGTGACACAGATTCCCTAGTTTTAGGATGTTTTTCACCTGCTAGCTTGAGAGAGAATTAGGTAATGTGAGAAAGGTCACACGAGTGGTGTCACTAACTTCTATTGTTCTAGACAAGAGGTGATGTGAAACCAACTAAACAAGTAGATTTGTTTCAGGTTTTTCTTCCAAGTGAAGAGTGATGTATGAGACTGAAATGACTTCTTCAATCGATGTTGAAAACTAGGGGGGGGATAAAGTATACAAAATATTTCGATTGTATTTATGGATCCCTAATCAAATGAAAATAAAGTGGCAACTAAACTATAACATGTACCAAATAAATTAAGCGAATATCTGATATCTTGTCTTATCTTTTTGTGTCAAAAGTTACAGGAATGATTAGGATCAATGATTAGAATATTGGAAACATAAATTGTAATTTCAATCCTTAATAAAATTTGAGATAAATGCAAAGCAATCAAGATTTGAAAGTGTCCCCAGTGGAGTCTGTAGAAAAGGATGTGTTATAAACAAAATCCATTCGTTGGGACATATCTCGCCTATCCAACTGTGAGGCCAGTTACAGACGCTTTGATAGCCTTACTACTCGAGGTAGAGGATACCCTTAGCAACATATGATCCTTGGTCCGAAGCAGTAAAGAGGGAAGAATGAGAGGAAAGGGCTACAAGGTAACCCTCTTGGGATCAGGCCATGTGTGGGTTTTGACCTCTCGAACTCCCAAGACGGTCCAAATGACTGTAGGGTGCAAATAAGGGGTGAATATAAGTACAAGAGATCATTGGTTTTTTTAAATCAGCAAACTGCAATTTGCGGATAGTGGGAAAAAGAACCTTTTTTAACGTGGAGGAATACAACCAAAATGACTCATGTATCAACCGACAGTAAAGGAACTTGGACTAAATGTTCTTTGATAAGTGTGTATGTATGACAATGCATTAAATAGGAAGGGAAAGGATTCAAATATGGAAATTTTAGTGGTTTTTCAATCCGAATAGCAAGCTAAAACCAAGCAAAACATATCTATTGGTCACCGGGGTGACTTGTACATCTATAGGAAAAAAACCCTCGGAATTGTAGTCCTGGAAATTGTTTCAATGTATCAAAAAAGGTGGACTAACGAAAGGTTGACTCAATTTAAAATATTTTATCAAATTTTGTCTTGTTAGTCAAACAAGCAATAGGTTGACCATACCATTTTGAAGGTCCTCCCAAGCAGGCTCGCACCCATTTTATCATCATGGTCACCTTAGATGTAGGAGAGTGAGTGGGAAATCAATTGAATGAAACTGGAATACCTCATGCAGTTCAGTAGGAGAGTGGTTGTCCCTTCCTCATCAATAGCATAGTATTCCACAATTACCTCATGCAGTTTAGAAGGAGAGGGGTTGACCCTTCCTTGTCACTAGTGTAGTATTTGTTGTTTCAAGAAAATAAAAAATACTCACTAACTGACACTTAAGAGACCAAAAATGAGGGGTCCCTAACTAAGGATCCCCTAGTTTTGACACTTAGAGTTATATAAAAATTGAAAAGTTTGAAATGAAAGGACTAGGCCATCCACGTGGCAAGATCACCGCTTGCTTTCACAAGAGTGTCTCTCAGTCTAAAATCCAAAATTGAAATCTAAAATAAATACATATAATAGTACACCATATAATGGACTCCAAACATACATATATATACATAATTTTTTTTTTTTTTTGTGAATGGGGAAGACCCATGCTTGGTTTTCACTTTTGTTTTCTTTGTTTTTGTTTGGTGGGGCGGACCCCTGCCTTTTTGTTTTGTTTTTTGTTTTTAGGTTTTTGTTTTGTGTTTTTTTCTTTTGAAAATTAACTCTCTTCGGGTGTGAACTGTAAAAGAACACACCAATAAATAAAATGCATCAAACAACAATGAAAAACAAGAAAGAATGTACCAAAACTAAATTATCCAACCTAAGGAATGGGAGTGGTTTTCCTCAAGGGAGGCAAAGCAGCCATGGGAGAGGAAAGAGCCAATTGGTTCCTTGGTTAGTGGGCTAGTTTGTTAGTGAAAAATGTAAATTTAAACTTATAAAAATGCTAGAAAATAATTAAAGTAGTCTGTGAAAAGGTTTTAATCTTGTGGGTTATGTGCAGATTGATAAAAACACTCGAAAATTACTGAAAATTCTAAGGTTTTCCTATGTTTTTCTATTTTCTTCCCTATTTTTCCTAATGCCTCAGACATGTCTTGGGATGGTGTAACATCCCCTCCTATCATACCAGCATGATAGAGAGGACGTGGTGCTAAAACTGGGCATCTAGCCCCATGAGCTTTTAACTAAGCATTCACATATTTGAAAGAACATATGGAAATGCATAAACATTCGAAAACACAGCGGAAGTAAATATCAATAACACATCCATCATTCATTCAAATATTCATCAAATAATAATTACAAAGTTAACACAAGAGAATACTTATCTTGACAAAGTAGTCCCGAGCAACTAGCTATGCAACTGCAACGTTCCACCCAACCATAGGTCAATTGTGCTCATCAATATCTCAACACACTGCCACCCCTGAGCTGGGCATGATCTCTACAAGGAACCAGGGAATAGCAGACTCACACATAGCCAAGCATACACCAAGATGAGCCAAGCCAATCTGTAACTGGGTTTATCAGGCTGCTAGGACATGGAAAGGAAGACTTGCTAAGCTAGTGAGCTCAACCACAGCGCTATGGATACCCCTCCCAGATCTATTCAGCTTGGCACTCACAATGCTTACACACCCAACACAAGGAAGTATTCTCTTCACTGCCACACAGTCCCTCAAGCCATACCTTCCTTTCTAGTGCTCTCAGGGTGTGCAAAGAAAAGTAGCCAAAGCCCTCTTGATCTTCTTGAGAGGTTACTCCCTTCACTAGGTTTATCAAGCCAATTCTATCCACTACCACTCCAAGTTTCTTGCTCACAGGTTCAAATCAAAACCAGGATGCACTTAACAACAGAACCACACCTATTGGGCATGGTAAAACGTTTTTACAGCGAGATACCCAAAGATGGGGTTTTCATTAGCTTCAGGAAAACGTGGGAAATCCAAAAACGAAACTAGAAGATGGGTAACAACCCTGGGAAGCTAAATCCATTTTTAGAAAAACGTCCATGGACATTCTGGGGAAAAAACGGCCTCCATGACAGTCCCAAATCGTGCCCCTTCTCTCCCAGCTGTGGTACAATGCAAAAACAAGCTCCCAGGCATGGAAATTGCAGGAAAAATGATGGAAAACGTGATGGGGAAAGACCTAGTAGTTCATACTGCGTGAGAGATGAAAGACTAACTGTTCAGAATGACTTTGGGCACCATTTCGTGGGTGTTTTCTTGCCCAAGGAGACAAAACACGATTTCCTAGGTTGATGGCTTGCCCATGCACGAAATTGGCTGCCATACCTCTTCATTTCCAAGGCATTAACTGCCTCAACCAATTCTTGGAAGAATTAAATGATTGGGTCCATAACCCAAAATGGGTAATTGGTGGTTTATGGGTTTTCTCATTGACACATGGATTAACACCATTGGCTCAAGGGTTTGAATAATTTCCCTCCCTATTCCTTGTAGAATCATGCCCCCATCTCTTTGTTGCATTGCATATCTAGTTGTGGGTATTTTTCATTAAAATTTGTAATTACATGATGTCTTATATACATTGTGCCTATCTAGCACAAGAACCATAGGCATCTATTTTTAATTTCCAATACATGAAATGCTAAATCAATGGTGGGGCCTTGGCCTTGAGCTCCTCACCATGATTAGATTACAATATTTACATCATTTACGGTTTAATACAAAGGGGGTCAAAATGGGGACATTGCATTCCCCTCCCCTTACATTAGCATTGTCCTCAGTGCTCATCAAAATTGAACAAAAATGGATATGCCACCCTCATGGCATCCTCCAGCTCCCATGTAGCCTCATCGGGACCGTAGTGCTTCCATTGCACCTTTACCTGTTCGATGGCTCGGTTCCGGAGCAATGTTACCTTCTTGTCTAGGATGCACAACGGATCGGTTTGGAATTCTCCATCGGGTTCCACCTGGATCACATCCCAATTAATCACATGGTTAGGATCATGTACATATTTCTTAAGCAAAGAGACATGAAAAACATTATGAGCTTTAGTGCTAGCAGGCAATGCAAGTCTATATGCAACTAGCCCTATTCTTTCAAGCACTTCAAATGGCACACAATATCTAGGTGATAGCTTGGCACAACTCCCAAGCTTCAAGGAACTCTTCCTTGATCTCACTCTAAGATACACATGATCCCCAACATTGAATTCCCTATGCACTCTATGTTTATCTACATAGCTTTTCTGTCTATCCTGGGCTACTTTTAAATTCTGTCTGATCTTGGCAACTTCTTGCTCCATTTCCTTAAGCAATTCTGGCCCAAGTACAATTATGTTCACTGGATTGTCCCAAGTCACCGGTGTCCTACACCTTCTACCGTACAAAGCCTCATAAGGACTCATTCCCAACGATGCTTGTTGCCCATTGTTATATGCAAATTCTACCAAGTGTAGATAATCCTCCCACTTGGATGGTTTATCCATTACATACATGCGGAGCATGTCTTCAAGTACTCGATTTACTATTTCTGTTTGCCCATCTGTTTGAGGATGGTATGCGGTACTAAAGCTTAGCTGTGTACCCAAATCTGCAAAGAGACCTTTCCAAAAATTGGAAGTGAACTTGGTATCCCTGTCAGAAATTATTGCTTTAGGCAACCCATGTAATCTGAAAATTTCCTTCATGAAAATATTTGCAATGGCATCGGCTTTATATATGGACTTAACTGGTATAAAATGTGCTGCCTTGGTTAACTTGTCCACCACAACCATGATGGAATCATATTGTCTCTTAGTCATTGGCAATCCTGTAATAAAATCCATGGAAATTATTTCCTATTTCCATTCTAGAATTGGCACTGGGTGCAATAAACCTGCGGGGTGTTGGTGTTCACTCTTCACCTGTTGACATTCCATGCACTTAGAAATGTATTCAGCGATGTCCTTCTTCATCCCTGGCCAGAAATAATATTTTCTTGTTGTAGCGATTGTTTTCTGATATCCTGGGTGACCAGAGTATGGAGCTTTATGGATTTCATCCATAACAATCCTCCTCAAATCCGTCGCATTTGGAATATAGACTCTATTCTTATAAGTAAGAATTTCACCTTCTTCCAAATGATAGCCCTCATACTTCTTTTCAAGGTTTTGCTACTGCAATTTGCCCTTTATCTGCTCTTACACTTCATCCTCAACCATTTGGTTAACAATCTGCTGCTTCAAATCTGGTTGGCAATTACTAAGCGCTGCCACATACATTTCATGTACCTTCCTACTGAGTGCATCAGCCACCTTGTTTTCTTTCCCTTTTATGTGTTTCATTTCAAAATCAAATTCACACAAAAATTCCAACAATCTAGCTTGCCTAGCATTTAAAGTTGGTTGATCAAACAAGTATTTCAGACCACAATGGTCTGTCCTTAACTCAAATTTTCTTCCCATTAAGTAATGCCTCCACATATTTAAGGCATGTACTATGGATGCAAGTTCTATATCATGAGTAGCATAGTTCTTCTCATGCTCCTTCAACTTTTTTGACTCATAGCATATCACGTGGTTGTCTTTCATAAGAACTCCTCCAAGTCCTTGATTGCATGCATCGGTACACACCACAAAGCCTTTTTCTGGGTCTGCAATTTTTAAAATTGGTGCACTTGTAAGAAGATTTTTCAACCATTGAAAACTTTTCTCACATCTTGGTGACCATTCAAACCTTATCCCCTTCTTTTGCAAAGAAGCGATCGGGTTTGCAACCTTAGAGAATCCTTCGATAAACCTCCTATAGTAACCAGCAAGGCCCATAAAAGATCTCACATCAGTCACATTCCTTGGGGTTGGCCAATTCATAATGGTTTCAATATTCTCAGGGTCTACAGATATTCCTTCGTCGGAGATGATGTGACCCAAATAATGAATTCTATCTTTATAAAATTCACATTTGCTCAACTTTGCATATAGCTTATGCTCCCTTAGTAATTGCATTGTCATTCTCAAATGTTCTTCATGCTCTTCTTCATTCTTAGAATATATGAGAATGTCGTCTAGGAATACAAGAACAAACTTGTCCAAATACTTGCTAAAAACATTATTCATGAGACACATGAATGTAGTTGGTGCATTTGTGAGACCGAATGGTACCACTACAAACTCATAGTGTCCATACCTTGTTCTAAAGGTTGTCTTATGAATATCTTCTTCTCTGATTCTTACCTGATGGTAACCAGACCTCAAGTCAATCTTTGAGAATACCTTTGCTCCTCTCATTTGGTCAAAAAGGTCATCAATTCGGAGCAATGGGTATTTGTTCTTCACAGTGACCTTGTTCAACTGCCTATAGTCAATACATAACCTGAGTGTTCCATCTTTCTTTTTCACAAATAGAACAGGTGCTCCCCACGGGGACACACTTGGCCTAATATATTTCTTTTCCAGCAACTCTTGTAATTGCATTTTCAATTCTAGCAATTCCAGTGTACTCATCCTGTAGGGTGTCTTAGACACTGGTGCCGCTCCTGGCACAAGCTCAATTGTAAAGTCAATGTCTCTCTTTGGAGGGAGTCCTGGAATCTCATCAAGAAAAACATCCCTGAATTCTTGCAATACATGATAGTCCTCCAATTAAGAGTTTCATTCTCTGCTGCCTCTATAATGTGAGCTGCATACAATTGACATCCCTTCCTACAGAACTTCTTCAGCTGCATGGCTGAAACCTTCCTAACAGAAGTCACCTTTGGAATCCCTTTTATAACCCTCGGGTTTCCTTCTTCATCCATGCATTCAAATGTCTTATTGTAGCAGTCAAGTTTAACCCTATGTGCTTCTAACCAATCCATTCCAATAAGAATATCATAGGAACCCAGTGGTAAAATATTCAGATCTGCATAGGTGAATAGCCCATCCATCTCTAATGGACATTTCTCTACTATTTCACTAACTTTTCTCTTAGTTCCAGTGGCTAGTTGAACTAACCATGATTTACTATGCTTTAATTTCTTGAAAGCACAAATCTCAACAATTCTAGGAGTGACATAACTGTGAGTAGATCCAGGATCAATCAAAATAGAAACAGATTGCTTAGCAATCTTACCTTCAATTTCAACCACAGTTGACTAATGATATGCTTGGCGGTTGTCTACTGCTGCATAGATTCTAGGGACTGTCCTTTCCACTTGACCCACAGTTTCAGCTCTTTGGATGTTGTGAACTTGATTTGCATTCGCATTCCTATGTGGACAGTTCCTAAGCATGTGGTCTCCTCCACAACCCCAACATTGAATTGGTTCTCTTGGTTCCTTTGGATCTCTTGGCTTGTCTCCCATCATCCTAGTTGGCTTAGTCACAACCTATGATGGTTGCCTTTGTTGATTCCAGAATTGAGGAGGCTTGAACCCCTTCTTCCTTTGATCAAACTTTTCATTTTTCCTATCCTTCCATGCCTTATGGAATTCTGGTTTGCTTTTGTTTTGATCAAAGCAATACTTAGCCTTTCTTATGGCCTCCTTTAGAGTTCGAGGTTCGTCAAACTCAATTCTATCTTTATATGACTGTAACAGTCCACTTAGGAAATGATGAATTTTCACCTTATCATCTTGAATGTACTTGACATACCTTAGCAGCTCCAAGAATTTGTTTGCATACTCTTCCATGGTCAATTGTCCCAATCTCAGCTCATGGAACTCCTTTATCTTATCATCATCGTACCTATTAGAGAGGTACTTCTACTTGAAGTATTTCTTGAACTGCTTCCACACAATCTTCCTTTCATTGATCTTCTTCACTTTCTTGGTGTGTTCCCACCATATAGATGCTCTTCCATTCAAGTTGAAGATGGCTACCCTTGCCTTCATATTTCCCGAGTAGTATTGGACTTGGAAATATTTTCTCATCCCAAGAAGCCAAGCTTCAGCTTCTTGACCAGACTTTACCTCTCCATCTAATGTAGGAGGTTTTTCCTTCTTAAATTCCCCATGTGAATTGTTCTTGTAGTGCTTCTTCCTCTTACTCATGCGAGATGAAGAGCTTGAACCCTCAATGGATTCTTCAAAGTCAGATGATTCATTAGAAGAGGTTTCTGGATTATATGTTCTATCTGTAGAAACTCTTCTTGGGCTACTGGCCCTCTTACGGGAATTCCTTCTAGAACTACTCCCACCCCTTTATAGATTCGATGTCTGATGTCCAGAGTTTATTTGCCTTTGGATGTCTGTCAAACTCTGCAGCATGGCTACATTCAACTGATTTTGTTCTTCCTAAGCTTTAATCATCCTTTCATTATCTTCCCTACAGCTTTGCAAATCCACCCTTAGGCTTCTCATGGTGGCTGCAATACCTAGAGGAGTCTCTTGATTTCTTCTCCCATTAGATTCTGTTTTAGTATTTTCAACATGTATGTTCTCTCCCATGGCATCTGTCTCAGGCTCATAGGGATCCTGTGCATCATCCATGATGTTGATTTTCTTGGCCCAACCAAGATCCAAAACTTTCCAACTGTACTATCTAGAGTGCTACCCTGATGTAACTGTGATTCTGTACATTGTGTTCATTAACACAATTGTTAGCTGCATCATATTCTCGAAAATTCATAAATTACTTCATGCACGTGGGAAAATATTACGTTGACAATTTGTCGAATCCTCTAATTTTCTCACAATCAACGATGTATGAGGGGGGGAAAGGGGGGTCAAGGGGGCTTTCCCCCTTGTGGCTTCGATGAATGCTCCCGCAGTTGCGGAGCCATTTGACGAATGCTCCCGCAGTTGCGGAGCCATTCAGGGAATCCTTCCACAGTTGCGGAGCGATTCGGTGAATGCTTCTGCAGTTGCAGAGCCATTCACAAAATCCTTCCGCAGTTGCGGAGCCATTCGGCGAATGCTTCCGCAGTTTCAGAACAGTTCATGGAACTCTTCCGCAATTTCAGAACGGTTCGTGGAACTCTTCTGCAATTTCAAAAGACATTCCGAAATTCCTTCCGCAAATTTTGGAAGAGAATTCTTTCCGCAAATTTCGGAAGAGAATTCCTTCCACAAATTTCAGAAGAGAATTCCTTCCGAAAATTTTGGAAGAGAATTCCTTCCGCAGTTTTGGGGCGGTTCGCGGAACTCTTCCGCAAATTTCGGAACGATTTCCCGAACTCTTCCGCGTTGTGGAACGATTCGTGGAATTGTTCCGCAGTTTCAGGAAGGCTTCCTGAATTCTTCCGAAACCGACTTAAACAAAATTTTCAAAAATACTTAGGAAAAATTTGAAATCTTTCTTTCTTTCAATGATGACTGTAATTTGGATTTGGCCCATAGAGGTCCAATGCTGCAACCAGCAGCTCTAATACCAAAATGTAACATCCCCTCCTATCATACCAGCATGATAGAGAGGACGTGGTGCTAAAACCAGGCATCTAGCCCCACGAGCTTTTAACTAAGCATTCACATATTTGAAAGAACATATGGAAATGCATAAACATTTGAAAACACAGCGGAAGTAAATATCAATAACACATCCATAATTCATTCAAATATTCATCAAATAATAATTACAAAGTTAACACAAGAGAATACTTATCTTGACAAAGTAGTCCCAAGCAACTGGCTATGCAACTGCAACGTTCCACCCAACCATAGGCTAGTTGTGCTCATCAATATCTCAACACACTGCCACCCCCGAGCTGGGCATGATCTCTACAAGGAACCAGGGAATAGCAGACTCACACATAGCCAAGCATACACCAAGATGAGCCAAGCCAATCTGTAACTGGGTTTATCAGGCTGCTAGAACATGGAAATGAAGAATTTCTAAGCTAGTGAGCTCAACCACAGAGCTATGGATACCCCTCCCAGATCTATTCAGCTTAGCACTCAAAATGCCTACACACCCAACACAAGGAAGTATTCTCTTCACTGCCACACAGTCCCTCAAGCCATACCTTCCTTTCTAGTGCTCTCAGGGTGTGCATAGAAAAGTAGCCAAAGCCCTCTTGATATTCTTGAGAGGTTACTCCCTTCACTAGGTTTATCAAGCCAATTTTGTCCACTACCACTCCAAGTTTCTTTCTCACAGGTTCAAATCAAAACCGGGATGCACTTAACAACAGAACCACACCTATTAGGCATGGTAAAACGTTTTTACAGTGAGATACCCAAAGATGGGGTTTTCATTAGCTTCAGGAAAACGTGGGAAACCCAAAAACGAAACTAGAAGATGGGGAACAACCCTGGGAAGCCAAATCCGTTTTTAGAAAAACGTCCATGGACATTCTGGGGCAAAAATGGCCTCCATGACAGTCCCAAATCGTGGCCCTTCTCTCCCAGCTGTGGTACAATGCAAAAACAAGCTCCCAGGCATGGAAATTGCAGGAAAAATGATGTAAAACGTGATGGGGAAAGACCCAATAGTTCAGACTGCGTGAGAGATGAAAGGCTAACTGTTCAGAATGGATTTGGGCACCATTTCGTGGGTGTTTTCTTTCCCAAGGAGACAAAACATGATTTCCTAGGTTGATGGCTTGCCCATGCATGAAATTGGCCGCCATACCTCTTCATTCCCAAGGCATTAACTGCCTCAACCAATTCTTGGAAGAATTAAATGATTGGTTCCATAACCCAAAATGGGTAGTTGGTGGTTTATGGGTTTTCTCATTGACACATGAATTAACACCATTGACTCAAGGGTTTGAATAATTTCCCTCCCTATTCCTTGTAGAATCATGCCCCCATCTCTTTGTTGCATTGCATAGCTAGTTGTGGGTATTTTTCATTAAAATTCGTAATTACATGATGTCTTATATACATTGTGCCTATCTAGCACAAGAACCATAGGCATCTATTTTTAATTTCCAATACATGAAACGCTAAATCAATGGTGGGGCCTTGGCCTTGAGCTCCTCACCATGATTAGATTACAATATTTACATCATTTACGATTTAATACAAAGGGGGTCAAAATGGGGACATTACAGATGGTTCCCTAATTCTTAGGAAGAGCATCCAAGGAAACTGAGTAAAGGGGTATAAACTTAGCAACAACCATTGGATTTTAAGTATGAAAAAAGAAAAGAAAAAAAGAAATAAAATATTACATACAAATAAACAAGTGAACGGGAAAGACGGTAACCAATCAAACCAACAAGGATAGGGTGACTTAAGGGATGCCATAAACTTCCAACATAAAGCAGACAAGTTCTCCTCCTGATTTAGAAAACCTACATGAAGATCCATATAAACAAAGGCAATAACTATTAAGAGTTAAGAAATAGCAAATAAACCCAAGGAAACAACAAATAACACCTAGTTAACCAACCCCATAATAGATAGCTAACATTAAGAAACTATAACTGTCCCTCAACCCTTATGATGCATACAAACTAATCCTAACAGCTACAAGTGAGAACAAGCAAGTGTATTTTAAGACCCCTGAATGAAAACCAACAACACTTTGTTATATTCCTTCAAGTTCTAACTATTTACAGAAGACCCTCCTCATTATATAGGAATTGGAGATAGTGTTAGGGTTTTGTACACCAAAATATCGTCATAACCATGATAATGAGATGTGTATCCTTGATTTAACCATGATACCTGAAGTACCAAGTGCCAAATGACTTGGGAAGAGGCTTTGTCTTTCATTTTCCTAGTTTTGGGAGGCCGACAGCCCTTGCCCTTTTTCATTATGTGTCAGAGACTTGACGATGCACTCTACACATTAAAAAAGTGTGTCGCTAACCCTACCTGTCTTTATTTAGCATGCATCATCCCTCAGTGATCCATGTTTCTCTTTGACATGGTGCGTTGGTACTTATTAAAAGGCAAAAAGAGGAGTTTTGAGAGTCTTATAGAATGAAGCTAGCATGGAGGCTTATCCCTACAAATCAAATAGGTGGCAGTTGAAACCCTATCCTTTTAGGATGATCCCCTAACCTTCTCCATGAGATAGTCAACCTATTATATCCTCTTTGGCCTATAAATGCAAGCTTACCTTCATGTTATATGGCAGGAAGAAGAGAGTATCCAAGTGCTGCTGAAGTTTCCTTAGAGATAATTTCCCTTTCTTTAGTAGGAACAAGGTCAGATATTTGAGGAAAAAGGCTAGTTGGAAGAAGTTGCAATGTCAAGGAGTGGTTGTAATCTCTCCCTTTGTACTTGTTCCATTACAGTAATATATACTCTTTGCATAAATATTATTTGCATCAAATATTTAGAATTAGTTTCCTTGACCAATAGTTTAGATTAATCGATATTGCATATTATTATTATTTATGTGTTTCTACTTGTTTTTTGTTTATTATTTTGCAGCTGAAGATTGAAGGCTACATCAAGCAAGGAGACATCACTACGGTTGCAAGGTAAGTAATTTCTCTACACCCTTTGTAATTTGGCTAGTCTAGGAAAGTTTGTGTATTATATTGTGTTTTGTTCTAGATCTATAACATTTAGAATAGAGACCTTTGTCCTTTTATGCATAGATGAAGTGTCTTAAAACAAAATTGGCGACTCCACTGGGAACAGTCCAGGATCTTTGAATTGTTTGATTTCTGATTGTTATTTCCATATAGATCCTCTTAGATATGCTTGATTTACCTTGTTTCTTTTTAGATCTGCTTGGTTTCTGAGTTACTGGCTAATCCAGTCTCATTTTGGGATCTTTATCTTTCCCAATTACTTGGTCTTAATTTGGAATATTTACCTTTTTCAATTGTTAATTTCGCTCGATGCACCTGGGTTGTGTTTTCCCTACATCATTCTCTTGTTGACGCACTCTGCTTATTGTCAAACTGTGTCACCGATACACTCTTTGAGTGTGCAAAAGGTGTCACTGATGCACTCTCCTTGTTGGAAACCTAGATCCTTAATAAGCAGACGCTCTGGTGCCTACTGTCAAATTGTACCACCCTTCATAATTTTATATGAAGGTAAAAATCCCTATTTGGAAATTGGATCAAGTGTTTCATCTTAGGTTTGTCCTCTGTTCGTGTCAATCTTAGTTTAGATCTTTTATTTACTTCTTCTCCTTACAATTTTTTTATGAGATTTATATCTTGCCTTATTTTCTTGTCGAGTCCTTATCAGTCAAGCGGTTACTTGTCTTGCCTTGGGTTTAGTCCCTCGCAGGTGTGACTAGTCTTGCAAACCCATAGAAGCCTCTAGTTTGCTATGTTTTAAGTCTTGAAACCTATGGAAGTGTGAGTTTGGTTTGAATTGGTGTATCCTTTGAGATTGGTTGCTGATTGGGTGAGTTATTTTTATTTCCATAAGTTGCAGAACTCTATCAAAGTGAGCAAAGTCATATTTGAATCTGATTGAACATAGTGTTAAAAGAAATCGAGTTTTCGTTCTCTTCATTTTCAAAGTACAGTGCTTTGATTTGTTGAGAAGATATATCTTTTGGGTCTTGAATAAGTGTTTGAAAAACTTGAAAGAGATAGAAATTGTTCACATCTTCTCCCTTTTGATCTTTAAAAAGTCTTTGAAAAAAAGAAGAATTCTTAGATTAATCATAAAGGTTACATTTTCAAGCACTTTTGACAATTAGTGCATGGTCCAAAGATATTTAAAATCGTCCTTTTAATTCCTTGCTTCTTTGTTTGAAATTGAGGTGTTTTGCAAATTAAAAGATTCCATAGTTCTTTTATTTTCGAGTTGCATCATCAAATATCTTTTGAAAAAACAAAAAGAAATTTTTTGCTTCGGTGTTATTTTGGTGTCATTGGATTTGATTGAAAGAGTGTTACTCGCTTATGTATTTTGATTTTTCTTAAGAAAAAGGCGAAAGGATAGTATTATGTTTCGGGGTAGATTTTAATTGTCTCAACAAAAGAAGAAAGATCTCTCTCCTTTCATTAGATAGTTTTCATCGAAAAACAAGAGACTTTCACCTCATTTAGCTTATTCATGCATATTGGTTCGAGTCTACACGTCATGAGTCCACTTAACTGTACAAGATAAAATCAAGTGCTAGTCTAAGTTAAAATATTTACAAACTTGAGTCATAGGTTAGATACGTGAAGACCCTGGGAAATTTTTTCCTAGGTTGTGATGGAGATTTTTTAGTCATATCACATGAATCCACTCTTGTATTGGTCGTGGCTATGTAATTATCTCATCATGGATCTACACTCGTATCTTAGTAGCCATGATTGTGTTCAATCAGTCTGTACTAACATGGATCTGCAATGTATTGTTCGGCATCCATGTTATGATTTGTTCAGGATATGTATCTCAGAGTCTATAGTACTGTAACGTCTTTGTTCAGCACTTCAACAGATGGTTTTTTTCCTCAGTTTCCACTTGTCAAAGTATCTCACCTATCCTATTCCTCTAGCTTCATACTTTGGAGGGAAATATGTTACACCAAAATCTCATCATCACCATGATAATGAGATGTGTATTCTTGATTTAACCATGATCCCTGAAGTACCAAATGCCAAATGACCCGGGAAGAGGATTTTCCTTTAAGTTTCCGAGTTTTGGGAGGCCGACACACCTTTCCCCTTTTCAATATGCGTCAAAGACTTGACGATGCAATCTGCACATTAACAAAGTACTTCGACGACCCTAGTTTTCTTTATTCATCATGCATCACCCCTCAGTAAATGCATGTTTCTCTTTGACAAGGTGTGTCGGTGCTTATTAAAAGGAAAAAATAGGAGTTCTGAGAGTCTACTAGAACGAAGCTCTCGTGGAGGCTTATCCCTACAAATCAAAATAGGTGGCAATTGAACCCCTATCCTTTTGGGATGATTCCATAACCTTATCCATGAGACCCTCAACCTATTATATCCTCTTTGGCCTATAAATGCAAGCTTACCTCCATGGAATATGGCAGGAAGAAGAGAGTATCCAAGTGCTGCTGAAATTTCCTTAGAGCTAATTTCCCTTTCTTTAGTAGGAACAAGGTCGGATCTTTGAGGCAAAAGGCTATTTGCAATAAGTTGTGACGTCAAGGTGTGGTTTTAATCTCCCCCTTTGTACTTGTTCCATTACAGTAATATATACTCTTTCCATAAAGATTGTTTGCATCAAATCTTTAGAATTAGTTTCCTCAACCACTAGTTTAGATTAATCAATATTGCATATTATTATTGTTCGTATGTTTCTATTTGTTTGTTGTATATTATTTTACAGCTAAAGAATGAAGGCTACATCAAGCAAGGAGACATCACTACAATTTCAAGGTAAGTAATTCCTCCGGATCCTTTGTAATTTGGTTAGTCTAGGAAATTTTGTGTATTATGTTGTGTTCTGTTCTAGATCTCTAAAATTTAGACTAGAGAGCTTTGTCCTTTTCCACATAGACGAATTGTCTTGAAACAAGTTTACATGACACATACCACTTTTGGAAAAATGACAAGGGTGACAAGTCAAATCACTTTTGACTTTCCAAAGATTAATTTCAAAATTAAATATTTTTCCTTTGCATGAAAAATAAAATATTACAATGTCTTAGAAATTATAAGACATTTTAGAAAAGACTTTGAAGACAAAAATGATATTCCATGTCATCATTTTCTTTGGGATTTGTGGTCCCCATGGAGCTTGAGATGGTTGATCATAGGATGGATGATTCCAGCATGGCTAAAATTTGGTGTCAAGAGACCATCCATGGGTGTCGAATTAGCTAGGAATGATAGTCTGAGGAGTGGAGGGAATTTGGATTACTTTGGAGGGAAGGGGTGTGTGACACCGGTTTCCAAAAGAGGGGGAATTCCTGATGCTCATGCACTTTTAGAATATGATTTTATGCCCAACTTGCTACCCATACTGCTTCCCCAAGTCTTGGTGGAAAATGGCTCTGATTCAAGGCCAATTTAGCACAATGAGGTTAAGCACTTGAAAATTAGTGGTTGATCCACCCAATTTAATAGATTTCACACTGAAACTTTCTTCCCCTATAATGATATTATGTTTACCAAATTTTAAATTACTTTCATTTAGAACAAATCGGGCTTTAGGTGAGTCAGATTTGGCCTTCGAAAGGCCTCAAGAAAGTGTTGGAATGGGGCATAAGCATACCAAAATTGAACACCAAATTCTGAAATTAACAAGATTCAATAGGACTATGGAGTTGTAGTTGAAATGGGTTTATCGTAAAACTGGAAAATTCACTCCCGAAGGTCTCCAATTAGGCTTTCTTCCAACACTATTTTTTTTAATTCTACAAAGGGTCATTTTAACTCTTGTAATTTCCTAAGAAAATTCAATCTAAAATCCTGGTTTTTCTGTTGTACATCAGGGTTTCGTTTGTCCCAATCATTTTGATTTTTCCTGGGAAAAATTATGCCTCTGGAGGAGGGAGATATGGCCATTTTGGCCCAGGAATTTTGTCAAACAATTAGGGGACAATCGCTTGGTTGAGATAGTTTTTCAAATAGTTTGCACACAACAACCTGCAACCCTTGGATTTTTAAATAATCCTCCAACATTATTTAAAGGAATTACAAACAAAATTATATCTAAACCCGTGTGAAAGAAACTCCCTAGGGGGGTCTGCGTTTTTGTAAAATCACCCAGATCACAGAATTCGCTTCTCAAAAAAGTATGTTTGGAATCAAAACAAGGGTTCCAATTCCATGTGGTTCGGATACCCCCGGATGTTGACTTGATTTGAAACAAGGTCTCTTGTAGATGCGGTTCTTTGGAAAACTTACATTGGAATTTACAAATGGCCAAAGGGGTTTACAATTTGAAATTAATGGAAATTTGAGGGTTATGGAGAGCCATGGCTTAGATTTAGTATTGAATTAGAACTTGGAGGAAGTAGCAAGGGATCATGGGTTCCAAACCCACCCCTCTTTACTTCCAAAAGAAAACAAATCCAACTATCAACAGAATTCATGACAAAATTGCAGATTCAAAACCCATTATTTTGAACTACCATAGCTAGCATCCTTATAGCCAAGTCTCAAATTGCAAAGAAATATGGTGGAAACAATTAATGGATTTATTGTTCATGGAGGAATACACATCAATTTCAAATTCAAACTAAGTACTTGATAGGGGTTTTGTCTCGGTACATGTTCAATCTCGGTTTGGATTCACTCTTTGCTCGCCTCCTACTAAAAACACGAACTAGAGGACCATAGCAGTGTTCCCCTCAGTTAAATTGTAAATGAATTGGGGAAGAAAGGGGTAAGGAGAAATCCCTCCTCCCCCAAAATAGAATTTTCATGGTATGGGTGTGTGGCACTCCCTCATTGATTTGATATACACACCACATCATTAAAATTGAGTGGCTTCCCTTTCCATTCACAACTTGAGGCTTGGGGATATCGGTTTAAAGTGGAGGTCGTTTAAGACACTTGTTGGGTGGGAGGTATCAATTTCAAACCTCCCCACCTCCAATTTTTTATTTTACCAAAACCTGCCTAATTTTTATAATTACAAAATACATATATGTATATTTTATAATTTGTGCCCAAATCATTTGCCATATTTAACCCATTTTGTCCTAAACTTCTAAAGATCGGTATGTGGTCATACGCTGTCGGAATCGAGAAAATGATGGCTCGTTGGAAAGCTTATACAGAGCACCATAATACATAGCCATATAATTTCTTGAAGTATGGACCATGAAAAGTCTTATAACGAGCAAAATGCATGGCTTTAGTTGGATCCGCTATGTGACCAATGAAAGGGGCCAACGCTTAATTTTTGCAAGTTGCGCTCATATCTCTTGAAATATGACATGATTATCCTAGAAAGATAGATTTATGAAATGGGAGTTTTATAGAACTCACAAATAAACCTGGATTGTCCTATCAAAGACCTAGAAAGAAGGGTGTCAGAAACAAGCCAGGTGAGGTCAATTTCCACTTAACACTACAGCCCTGATGGCTATTTTGAATATGTCCCAAAAGCTTATAGTATGCTAGATAATACTTAAATATGACAACCATTTATCTTTACCACCCTAAATTCAATGTAGGGGACCTGACCAACATGGAATCCCAACCACCATAATTGTCTTTAACCCCGACTTAGTGACTCAACAAATTCTCACTAGTACTCCATACTATTCTGACGTGTCATTATGAACGTTCCCTTACTCACTGATTCTGACCCATTGATACTCTTTAACAAACTAAAAGGTCACTTTTGAACTTAAGTGACATCCTAAAAGTGAACCATTGATACTCTTTAGATGGGGAAAGAGTCGAATGAACCAATTCATGCCACTTCTTTGACTGAAAATTTGAAGTATGCAGGGTTGCTTAAAGCAACCCCCTAAAGAATATTTGTAGCTATGAAACAAGATGTTGAGCCCAAACATATTTTTGGGTCATTAGTTACGACACATGTATACCCCAAGTGAGCCGAAGTAAATTCAATTGAACCATAACCAGTGTTCCTTGCACTCCCATGGGGGGGTATAGGAATGGTATTTGGAATATTGGAGGCATTGATGGACTCAACATTTGTTCAACACCATGTCTTAGAGAAGGGTTGGATGATGATGTCGAGGGAGTGGTGGTTGTATTTTCATAGGTGAAGATGGTGCACATAAGGCCATCGATCAATGCAGGGATTTTAGGTGGCATACCTAAATATACCCCTAGCAAGTTGGATTCCTTGTACACTACTGGGCAGATGTCAACATAAGGGGTTTGAATGGTCTCATTGATAGAGGGTAGAATGTTGTCTGGATTGGTGTTGGTATGGGGGTTGTAGTAATTCAGTTGGTTGAGGTTGAATATATTCCCATTAAAGGGTAACATGATGATGTGCATACCAAAGAGGCCACTTCCTTCATGGCGTACATGTAACTACAACTCGGTAGGATATTCTAGTCAAGTTGTGCTACGACCACTTCGATATTGATCATTACCATTTTTCCCCCTAACTCAATGGGGACATTCTGGTACAATCCCCTAGGTTGGGATGGAATCCCATCATATGCGTGAAGGGCGATAGATGAGGGGACTAACTCATGTGAGCCCAACCATTTCCAAACATTGGATTACATGACGAATGTGGATTCACCTTGATCGATGATGCATTAATGAATCATAATGTTTTTAACTGTAATGGGGACTTGGAATGCGACTCACGTGGGTAGTGGAGGTTAACCTTTGTCGATATCAAAGGTCATAAGGCGCAAGTCAGAAGGGTCAACAATGCCAACTGCATTAATTAATGTATTTCTTTTGATTATGCAATATTGTAGCACTTCTAACGTGGACATGGTAGCTGGTGAATTAGGCAAGTCATCCACAATATTGTAATTGTGGGTAGATTTCATATGGGGGTTATGGGGGCTGCATCGAAGTGGTACCTTTGGAATGCATGGGATCTGTTCACCACTTGGGCATGGTATTTGCAAAGGCCCCCCAGAGGGGGTAGGTATATCTTCCACTTGGTGGGGATCAGGCCCGCCATAGCCTTTGGATCAAGTCTGGAGTTTTACGGATGCCATGTTCATATATTTATTCTGGAAGGATCCATCAATGAAGGGCTGGGGTTCCTATTGTTGAGTAATGACCCCTTGATTGGAAAAGGGTTATTGCAATATATAGCTTTGGGGTTGTGTAGGGTTGGGATCGTAGGGGGTGTTCACAATTGTCTTCTTTGTGGATTCCACCAACTATTGGTAGTTAGGGATAAGAGGAAAATTGTTGGTATGTTAGGGATGACCCGAGTTCATTGAAGTTATTGTAGACACAAAAAAACCCATTTCATTGGCCCTTTCGAGATCAACCAGTAAACAGATTAACGTCTCACCCAAAGCGAAGAATGGGGGGTTACAAAATCAGGTTTCTGTAACCATGGTGATGTGTGGATGTGGTTAGTGACCTCGCAGCATGTCCCTTTCCTAAAAAATACTTAACATGACTATATAAAAAGATGACTTTGCAGTTCATAGTTCCCAACAACCTACAGAACTACACTGAATCATTGTTATCTTTACCCTTATGACTACGCATTCATCATAATTAGTGTTACTTCGCAATATTCATACACATGTGTTCTGTTTACTTAACATATGATCTCCATTCGCATAGACATGAAAGAAAACACATAAAAATATAATAACATGAACTCAAAACATGCCATAAAATCGTACATAACACACAGATTTATGTGGTTCACCCCCAGGTGGGAGCTACGTCCATAGGAACTGTTCTTATATTACTTGGAAGGGTAATATTTCTAGTCTGTGCACTCAGCTATAGACTCTTCTCTACAATCATATCTCTATGCACTCAGTTGTAGGGTTTGTTCTTCCTCAGTCTAGATCTATAATACAAAACAACAACACTTGGTCATCTGAACAAAAGACCAACAACCCTTGACCCAACCCTTCCTTATACAAAAATACTCATATATAAATATATGTGCCCGAAGGTCACATATTACAATAAATATGGGCCAAACCCCATAGTACCCTTAAACCCATAAACCATGTGGTTCTCCTGTAGACCGCACTTAGCTTTAACTTCTTTTTCCCTTCGGCACCGCTTCTTCTGACTGTGACGCTTCTCTGACAGACGTAGTTTTGACTTCTGTAATGGCATGTCCTTTACACCATTCTGCTTCTTTACTTTCTAATCCTGTAGTAGTCAGGTCATGGCTTGGTCTTTAAATTCTTCAACCACCTCTGGTTTTCCTTAGTACTTCGTCTTTACTAAGGAAACAAGTTCCTTCTTGTCAATTGTACTTCGCTCCATACCCTCTCCCCTGGATTTGCGGAGTTGCTTATCTCCAAAATTGGTCAAAGTCGGGCCTCGCCTAACTATACTTTGCTTCAAAAACTTCCTTTAATTAGGATGCGCCCAACAGGCCCCTAACACTTACATGCAGCTTGTCCTCAAGCCACTTACACTAGGATTCTTTGACTTCGCAGCGCTTGGGGTGTTCATCTTCACTGCAAACCCTAGGTATGTTGCGTTCAGCTTCGCAATAGCCTCCTTAGTGTCTTGCTCGTATTATTTCACCATTTCGAGCAACATTGTAGATATTGGTTCTTGCATTTGGTCCTTCATCGTGCTCTCTGTTGTTTGAAGCTCTTGTAGCTTCACCTCAATCTCTTCATAGAGTGCCAATGCTCCTTCTTGCATAGGTTATAACTCTACTGAAGTTTCTGCTTCCTTTGCTCTTAACACCTTCAATTCTTTCTGAAGTTCCTTCATCTCTGCGAACTTCTGTATAGTTTGCCTTGGCGGAAAATCCTTCATAGTCGTGTTCATTGTGTCGAGGTCCTTCTTCTTTGTTTGGAATTCATCCTGAATTTTCTATTAGTCTGGGTCTTCTTGCAGCATGGCCCATGACTTAGTCACTTCTTCCAGGAAATCTTGAAATCTCTCAACTTCTACGGAGATGTTCTCAGTTGAAATCTCCAGTTCTTTAGTCCTTGCTTCTTTTACCTCTGGCAAAGTTTGAGGTTGTTTCCTTGACTCTAAGTCAACAATATTTTATTTGTAACCAATATCCATATCTTCCCTTTTTTCTTTGAGATTGTCTACTGCAACACCAATTTTAAAAATAGTTGCTTCCACTTTCGGTTCTTCTTCAAAGTCTGGGATATTCACGTAGACTTATGCTACGGTCTTCTTCATCTTTTTCTGCTTGTCATGAGCATTTTCTAGCTCATTGGTCTTCGCTCTGCATTCATTTCCCAACTCTTTATAAATTTCTTCTAGCTTTAGATGTTGATTGTATGAGATCGTATCTCTATCCTTAATTTCTTCTACAACTTGCAGATGTAGATCGTGTATTCCTTCAATGGGTAACATTCCCATATTAATATCCAAGTGTGCGAGTTGCTTCTCACCTTTAGTTATTTCATCAGATGGGAATATCACGTTTGCTAGCTCTATGCGCACTAACCGAGGTTTCATTATGAGTGTAGGCCCCTTTGATTTTCTTCAGCTTGACTCCTCTGATTTTTCTTCAGAATCTGATTATCTTATTAAATATCTTTGGACTTTCTCTACCCTCGCCATCATACTCTTCAGTTCGAAGATGCTCTCTACCATACTTTATTGAAGTTATTCTTTCTTACTGTCCTTTATTGCGAGCATCTCTTCAATATGCTCGTGGACTGTGGATGCGATGCATTCATAATCATGATCATGCAACTTAGCATCGAGCAGGGTCTTCATTGATTTTTGATTGTTTATTTTTGGTTCTTCCGTCACATCTGTGCCGAGGTTCTTCTTGTTATCTGCTTCTGGCAAGTCTCCAGCCTGTTGTTGATCTTGTTGTTGATCTTCCTCTTTCTCTTGGTTCTCTTCGTCATTGATGCTTTCCTCATATGTTGTGATCAATGCTTCTGGTGCATCGATTTTCCATTTGGCCGACCAAGCTTCAATGATGAGGTCAATCTTCTGAACATCCAGCTGGTATCGACCCTTATACCATTCTAGGTTTGTTGGTTCTCTAGGTTGTATGAAGATAAAGTGAAGTCCCTCTTTAAATCTCATCTTCCTGATGTATGATGTCATTATTCCCTTAGGAATATGTAAAGTACACTTGATTACTTTTCTTAACTGCTCATAAAATGTGTACAACTGCACGTTTTTCACTCTTTGTCTTTCTGGCCATGAATTGCTCCACATGTTTTCATATCTAGGTCCATAGAAATCTCCAGCGAACACCGGTACACTTTGTTGATATTTTGGCTCTTTCTAGCCTATGAATGCGATCAAGACTATCATTTAGCTATATTGAAATGGATAGCCATTGTCTTGCGCATCTTCTACATCATCCAAGAATTCATTCAAAAGGTAACTTGCCTAATTGAATTGTAATCCATCCTTATCCTTAGCAGCTAAGGAGATCACAGTGGACGGCACTTCTGTTGGTATGCATTTTCTTAATACTTTTCCCGCGAGCATTTGGACCATGAACCACGTGGCAACATCCTTAATCTGATTCGCTTGATATCCATGGGTTCCTTTTACCAAGCCGAATTCGCTCTTCATCCTCCTTGCAAGTTTTTTGTCTTTATTCCTTCCTACAAACTCTGTTGGAGGGTTAGTTCCTCATTTTCTCAAGTGTGTAATCCTATAGATAAGGTCGATGTTGATAACAATCTTGTGGTCTAACCACAAGTGTGCCTAGTGCATTCATGACATCAATGTATGCACAACTGCTGTAAGATCTGGACTTCGGTCAAAATGCAGAATTCACAGTAAATTCAACAATCCTGAGGATTGCAACGGTGCAATCCAGTCTTGCGCTAGAATTGTCATTTTCTTGGTGGCTTCATCGTAATGTCTGCACATGTATTGATCCGGCTGAAACTATGGGTAATTAGTTGAATGCAACAAATCATGATCTAAGAACTTGCATTCAGGAATCTTTCCTATCAAATTCTCCTTCTCTCGAACATGAGTTGACATCGACAACAGCGGTATATCGTATTGTCGATTCTTCTTCAGTATGACCATCAGAGCATAATCTCTTCACGGAGGGATGTACTTAGGTATCAGCATAATCAGCCTCTCACGAGATCGCTCTGGCGGATACTCTTTCGGAATTTCTGCAGTCTTCATCTTCTATTGCTCTGTAGCTTTTTGCTTATCCTTTTTTTTATGCTCTGGTGCATTTCATGGTGAGGCTCTGTAATTTCCCTTGTTAGGAATTTTATTAAAATGACAAATTTTCACTTTTTTCCCTAGTTTGACCTTTGACTAGTTTTGAGCTCTAGGTCCCCAAATTGCTCCAATTGCTCCCAAATATTCTGATAAGGTATATAGATGATGTTAGAACATAAATATGTATTTCAGGGATTCTTTTGAACCTTTAAAATACTTCTGCAAATCCTCTTTCAATTCTGGCCAATGTAGGGAACTTTACTAGTAATTTCCCTTTGACTAGTATTGGTCTCTAGGTCTCGAATTGACTCCAAATGCCTTCAAATATTCAAGGAGAGTGTATGAATGATATTAGGACTTGAATTTGATGTTCATAGATGATATATGGCCACCAAAATACCTCTGCAAACTCTCTTAATATTCTGGACCAAGTATGCAATTTTACTAGTAATTTGGGGTTCAAATCCCCCTAGGGTTAGTACTGAAAATGGCTTCCCAAATGCCTCCAAACACACTCAAATTTATGAACAGAGGTACGTAATGTATTAAGGATGTTATTAAGGTCTCATTTGCACCATTAATTGATTATTATATCTATTCCAACCCTCTCCCATTCAACTGCAAAAATCACCAATTCCACCTTTGGGGAAATGGAACTATTTCTTCTCCCAATGCAATTAAATTGAGTAAAAATACTTAAAATGCTCAAGTACAGTACATGAAACTTGTAAAATACATCCATGGCATTCCATTAATCACAAATTCATCAAAGAATCATCCATTCATTCGAAATAATCATCAATACATTGGTTCACAACAAGGTAGTGGGGAAATGGCATTGTTCTTCCATTAAAAATGAGATTTATACATTTCTACTTGGAATTTCGACCTGAAACTTTCTAGAGATGAATAAAAAAGTATTTAATTCATATTACAAAATAAATTGGGCATGATAATCTCCCCTAAAGAGTACAATAGCTCACCAAAAATGCCCTCCCTCAAGGATCAAGAATATGCCATCAAAACTGGAAATGGTTGAGAGAATGTGCTGCAATAGAAGAAACCATGAGATGCCCTGTAGCTTACACCTGCAAATAAAGAATCCATTAAAGCTCCAAATAAAAGGTCTGAATGGCCTTTCCAATTACCAACTTGGATGGGAATCTTTCACCTTCGAAATTGGCTAAGGCAAGAAACTAGTCATCCACTAGCTCTCCCTCTTCACAAATGCAATTGCAAATTCTAAAAATTATCAAAAGCTGGTTTCCTTCTTTGTTATTGAAATTTATAAAGTTCTAATGTCCTCCATGGATCGAATTCCTTCCAAGAGACTCATGCCAGCTCAAGTTGGGAAGAGATTCCAAAGAACGCCACTTGTACAACAATTCCTAGTCTCCCACTTCCAACAAATCACATGTGGAAGCATCTTAGCTTCCCTAACACCCTTGAGCGCCCTCTTGGAGTCTATTTTTAGCCCTGACATGTCACATATGTCATATGTCAGCCTTCAAGTCTGATTTGTGTCATAGGTGTCATAGCATCTTCATCATTGTTGTCATAGAGCTAGGGAATCTATCCCAAGTGTCTCACTAGCTCCAAATTGCCTCTTCCTCTTCCATGGGAGTTACTCTTCCTCTATATTTCAACCTCATTGACTCATGCCAAGTATTATTGACCTTATAACTCATCCCAAGAACATTAGGCTTCCGATGGATTCGAAATTGTAAGAAGAGGATGCCATGTGGCACATAAATTCTAGCTTGTGTGGGTCCCACTTCCTCCATGTGTCTTCATGATCAAATGCCACTTTGATTTTCACTTGTATATATTTATTTATCTCCTTTATTAAATATTTATTCCATCCTAATGTTCCAAAATTATTTATTATCCTCATTTATTCCAAATCCCAAAGCTTCCACCCCGAACCTAGGAACCTAGTAATTTTCCTCCTTGGCAATTGTTTGACCTTTAGCATCAATTTGACAAACTCTAATGAATAGGGCCAATTTGATTAGGCCATTGTGACCCAATTCCAAATTTGGGATATGACAGGCTCTAGAGGTCCCACCTTTCTGTTGGGTTACTTTCTTGACAGGAGTCTTCATAATTCCTTCTAGACGATACTGATGGAATTCCATAAATATATCCTGTGCTCAGATATAAAATTTCAGAATTCTCTGTTCTCAACTGGTAAAAACTCAAAAATTACTCCTGGTAAAAATTAAAAGTCACGGTAAAACTGGTAACTATGTGATCTTTACTATTTATAACCACAACTTCACTAAGACAGCCCAAAAATGGTTAACATTAAATTCTATGTCCGTTGGCCAAATATTGCTTAGATATTGGTCCTTTCCTTTCACTAAATGTGTCTTCAATGGAAAAATATGCCTTAAGGTGGAAAAAATCCGGTTTCCCAAAAGTATTGTATAATGGCTAGTTTCCGAACAAAACCGTAACGACTAGTTTTCTCTAACTTCATTGGCGATTAGGTGTGTGGCAAGGCTCACTTCGCATTTCCGTTCTTTTGGTTGAACTTCGCAACACTAACCTCTTCTTTTGACTGAACTTCACAACTTAACTTGCTATGTGTGCTTCACAGCGCACCTTCAAATCTTGTAAACTTCGCATTATAACAAAACTATTGTGAGCAGACTCTCCTCTCTGTTTTAGTGTCCAATTTCAACTGCACTTGACACTTAAAACTCTATTCGTTGTTTAACTTATGGTTGTAGGAGTATGTCCATCCCTGTAAGGCTTTAATCTACTCCCATTAACAAGTCCTTGCAAGTTTTTTCCAAGTAATGTGGCTAACTGAACTACGCCACCATTAGTAACATGTTTGACAATGTATGGTTCTAACCAATGCATTTTGAATTTTCTAGGAAATTTCATAAATTTGCTATCATAAAGGAGGACAAGGTCTCCTACCTAGAATAATTTGTGCTTGATGTGTCTATCATGCCATACCATTTCTGTATCTTTTTGCATTTGTTAGTGAAATCTTGCAATGAAGCAGTCTTCCTCCAATCCAATTAACTGTAATAGTCTTTCATCCATTGTTTGATCATCATCCATGTCTGGAAATCCTGCAAATTATTCCCAAGCTTGGTACTATGTATTCCATGGGCATGACAGCTTCCTGTCCATATGCTAACTTGAAAGGTGTATGGCCTATCAAATTTTTACAAGTTGTCCTATATCCTTTACTGAAAGTTAACTGAAAATTCTTTATCATTATGTGCCAATATGTTGTACCTTGACGAAGTTCTGTTTCTGTATACCAATTTTTTGGTATTAGATCCAATGTGTGCACAAACATATGGACCCATTATGTCTCTGGTATATGATTTCATGCTTTCAAGCAAGATTCTAAGTGATCTCTAGGATCAGTCTGTCCACTGTATTTTGCTTTTATATTCTTAGTTTGTTCAAGAAATCTAATTTCCATTAAGTGCTTACATTCTTTCCATGTGCTCAATTTGTCTTTATGCGCAACCCACCACCTAGCAGGTGTAGCTCGCAATACTATGTCTAGATCTAATATCCTATGTTCATCTGAAACGGATGCTAGATATTCATGAAAGAATGCATGGATATTTCCCAAACCATCATAAGTAGGAATTGGAATTACCTTTGTTCCAATCCAACGAAGTGAATTTTTTATCTTCACACATATTCTAACTAATACTTCATGCATTCTTCTCTGTCGGTTTTCCAATCCTGTGTCTGACTCTGATATGCAAGAACTATCACATCTCCATATTAATGTTCCATCCTATGTAGGATTAACATAATCTGCTTGATTAATTATCATCTTGTAGATGTTATCAAGTTCTTGAGCTCTGCATTCTTCTCATATTGGCTCAACATAATTTGTTCCTTGTGAAGGATCCAGGGGTTCAATAACCCTAATATCCTGTACTTTGAATATCATTTTTTTTCTTCAAGTTGATCATTGTGAGGTTATCAATTGCCCATTCAATCCCTAATAATGCAAGATAAGGATTACTGTCATCTATGATATCAATAACCTCAAAGTCAACTTTACTTCACATTCCATCAATGTTAACATGAACGCTTGAAAATCTCCCAAAAGGTATAACCTTCTTCTGGTTAGCTAATCTCAACTGTATAAAAGACCAAGATAACTTTAGTTTACCCATATTCTCCCATGTTTGTTTTGTTAGAACGTTCACCTCTCAGCCTAATTCAAGAATGACCTGGTTCATTTCAAAATCTCTGATCTGCACACTTAGCCCCATTTATCTTCCTGTCCTTTTATGGTTCTTAATGTGATGGACTGCTCTATGTGCATTTTTCACTGTACTACATTGTTCATAGTATCCCAATACATTCTGCAATTATCCTAAGGCGTGCTCATGCCTTAGCAATTTTATGCAACTCTGTAGAAACTGTGTTACATGACTTGACTTCTCTGGATAAGATTGTGACCCATCATAAAAGGATGGAATACCTGGTACATGTGTCTGCTCACTTTGCAAAGGGATTCTTGCGTTTGAAGCTCCTGAGTCCTGAAATTCTTTTCTTGATTCCACGAATACTTGTTTTTCTCTGTTAGGGTCGAATACAGGTATCTTCCCAGCTGCTTTTCTCACCCAAGCCCCATTAGTAGGATTTGATCCATTTATATAATTATCAGAATTTGAAGCTTCATTTGTTCTATCATCTCCAGTTAAAGATCCACTATGGATCACAACATGGATGTTGCGATCTTCGTTTCTTTTATCAGTTGAGATCATCTGAATATTTGGGTTCTGTCCTTATGGAATTTTTTCTTGCATTTTTCCTAGAAAAATGGGACATGCTTCAATGATATGGTCATAGGATTTACAATACTTACAAGTAGTGCATGGGTTCTGACAATCTCTTTCCAAATGTCCAGGTTGAGCGCAGTTATAACAGACAATATGACCTCTTCCTCGTCCTTAGCCAGTATTAAATCATCTTCCTCTAAATCTTCCACGTACTATGTATGTACCTTGATCATACTGCGCATTCTCATTATTGTTTTTTGTTTATCCTTGGACTCTATAGACATCATGTTTTATTTCTATCATAAGGTCATATGCTCTACAGTTGGTATCATCATGGCCAACTAATTTACAAATTGTACAGTACGAGTTCTTTGGTGTTTGTGCATACTTCTGAAGTAGGTAACAGTCATCTGGTCGATGTCATCTACATCGGAAAATATCGCAGCATGGTCCTTGCGGTTGATTTAATGGATTCGGTGCCCTACTAGTGAGGTAATCTCTGAATACAGGACAATGTTCCTTGGAATGTCCTTCTGCTTTACATTTAGTGCACTAAATCTATTCTCTTACTTATTTTCCTTTTTGTATATCTTGTAATTGTAATGTCAGGTTTTCTAGTGGTGTCTGTATCTGTACCATTCCTGCACTGGTTTCTCCTATGGGCAAAGCTTCTAGCTTCATCACAATTTCCAATGCTTTTGTTTGTGAGGTAACCTTTTGTTGCATCAATTGTAATCTAATGTGGGGAAGCAGTGTAGCGATAAACCATTCTTGGTGTTGTTGCGGTGCTATATCAAAGCTAAATTGATCCAACAAGACTTTGAATTTCTAATCAAATTCCCACACAGTCTCATTAGGTTTCTGTTTTATCTTTTTTAGCTCTGTAATGCATTGAGATTCTGATTTAGGCTTCTTAAATTCTCCAATCAGTGCAGTTCTGATATCAGCTAGTGTTATGTTCTGTCCAACAGAATATTTCATCAACCATGTTAAATATATGTCTCTAAATGTAGTCACCAGTTGAGCTTGCTTTATAGCATCATCTTGTACTTGTTTAACATTCCAGACTGCATCACAGAGAAACCGATGTTCCTCAGAATATTCTAAACCAGTTCCTTTAAAAACAAGTAGCTTTATGTCATCTTCCATTCTTCTTCTAGGAGGTGTAGGGTTCTGAAATACTATAGAAGTTCCTGCAGAGTAAAATGGTTGAGGTATACCACCACTCAGTTGATTCTTTGTGCTTGTTCCTGCAGTATTGTTGCTACTAGTGTTCTATAAAACTAGATCTTTTTCAACAGCAATAGGTTTTGGTGGAGTGATAAGCTGATAGGAAATATGTCTAAGTTTTGTCTCACTATTATACTCAACTCGAGATAAATTTCTATCACTTCCTAACTCAGTTTCTAGGAATGTGTGAGTTCAACTTCACAAAACCTCTTTCTGGGGCTAACTTTATATCTTTTTCCACTATGAAAAATTCCTATATGTTCGTCTGTGTCACTATCTGTGTTTTTTAAAATTACAAACTCAAACCCTAGGAATATGACTATATTCTTAAGACACATTTTTCAGCTAATAGCATTTTAATGCATAAAATCAGGTTTTTTGGGTACTTACCTCTAAATCCTTTGAAGAAGTATTCTTTGGCTTCATTGTAAGACTTCAAAGTGTCCATAACAAACTCTGTAATATAGCCTTCCAACAAGCTGTCCATCCAAAAGTCTACTTCTCTTGAAATCTAGTTATTAGTCCCTTTAAGCCTCTTAATCATTATGGATTCCAAATTGTAGGTTCTTCACCCCAGAAATAGTTTTTTTCTTTCAGCTACCCTGGATATCCACTCAAATATCTCGTTAGAAAAATATGCGAAGAAAACTTCATGAATATGCGAAGAAAACTTCATGCAACTCGGTAAATATATGCCTCTATAGCCACTGTTTTGTAGTAAGCCCAGGATGTCTTTTTTCTTTCTTCACAAACTCACATTCTGTTTGCCTCACCCAATTTTGTATTTCATTCTTCTCTCGATTCCACATCAATATAACACATCACCGATACGACAATCAAAATTCGGCAACAGAACCATTTGTTGATCTTCCTGGGATGACCGGGGTTTGGAAAATTTATTGTAGACATGACAAAACCCCTTTCACTGGCCCTTTCGACATCAACCAGTAAACATATTGATGTCTCACCCGAAGCAAAGAATGGGGGGTTACAAAATCAGTATTTTGTAACAGTGGTGATGTGTGGATGTGGTTAGCATCCTCACAGCATGTCCCTTTCTTAACATATACTTAACATGACTATATAAACATATGACTTCGTAGTTCGCAGTTCCCAACAACCTAAAGAACTACGTTGAATCATTATTAGCTTTACCCTTATGGCTACACATTCATCATACTTAGTGTTACTTCACAATATTCATACACATGTGTTCCATTTACTTAAAATATGATCTCCATTCGCATACACATGAAAGAAAACACATAACCATATAATAACATGAACTTAAAACATGGCATACACGTGTACATAACATACAGATTTATGTGGTTCACCCCGAAGCGGGAGTTACGTCCACAGGAACTGTTCTTATATTACTTGCAAGGGTAACAGTTCCAGTCTGCGCAGTCAGTTGCGAAGTCTTCTCTACAATCATATCTCTATGCAATCTGTTTTAGGGTCCATTCCCCCTCAGTCTATATCTACAATACAAGACAACAACACTTGGTCGTATGAACAAAATACCAACAACCCTTAACCCAACCCTTCCTTATACAAAAATACTCATATATATATATATATATATATATATATATATGTGTGCCTGAAGGTCACATATTACAATAACCATGGGCCAACCCCCATAGTACCCTTAAACCCAAAAACCCCGTGGTTCTCCTATAGAACACGCTTAGCTTTAACTTCGTTGTCCCTTCGACGCCGCTTCTTTTGAATCTAGTTCTTCTCTGACATGTGCAGTTCCGACTTCTACAGTGGCGTGTCCTTTACACCATTCCTCTTCTTTACTTTATGCTCATGTAGCATTCAGGTCGCCACTTTGTCTTTAACTGCTTCAACCACCTTTGGTTGTCATTAGTACTTCGTCTTTACTAAGGAAACATGTTCCTTCTTGTTGACTGTAGTTCATTCAATACCCTCTTCCCACGATTTGCGGAGTCGCTTATCTCCAAAATAGGTCAAAGTCGGGCCTCACCTAACTGTACTTTTCTTCCAAAACTTCCTTTACTTGGGCTGTGCCCAACAGGACCCTAACACTTACTTGTGGCTCATCCCCGAGCCACCTACACTAGGCTTCTTTGACTTTGTAGCACTTGGGGTGTTCATCTTCACTGCAAACTCTTGGTATGTTGAACTCAACTTCGCAACAACCTCCTTATTCATTTGCTCATATTATTTCACTGTGTCGAGCAACATCATGGATATTGGTTCTTTCATTTGGTCCTTCATCGTGCTCTATGTTGTTCGAATCTCTTGCAGCTTCACCTCGATCTCTTCAAAGAGTGCCAATGCTTCTTCTTGCATAGGTTGTAACTTTGTTGAAGTTTCAACTTCCTTTTCTCTTAATGCCTTCAATTCTTTCTGAATTTCCTTTGTCTTTGCGACCTTATGTATTCTTTGCCTTGGCGGAAAATCCTTCATAGCCATGTTCATTGTGTCGAGGTTCTTTAGCTTTGTTTGGAATTCATCCTAAATTTTCTGTAAGTTTGGGTCTTCTTGCAGCATGGCCCATGACTTAGTCACTTCTTCCAGTAAATCTTGACATCTCGCAACTTCTGTAGAGATATTCTCAGTTGAAATATTCAGTTCTTCATCCCTTGCTTCTTTTACCTCTATCGGAGTAGCAGGTTGTTGCCTTGAATCTAAGTCAGCAATATTTTCTTTGTAACCAATCTCCATATCTTCCATTTTTTCTTTGAGATTGTCTATTACAGGACCAATTTTAACAATGGTTGCTTCCACTTCCGGTTCTTCTTTGAAGTCTAGGATCTTCATGCAGACTTCTTCTATGGCCTTCTTCAACTTTTTCTGGTTCTCATGAGCATTTGCTAGCTCATTATTCTTTGCTCTGCATTCACTCCCCATCTCTTTATAAATTTCTTCTAGATTTAGATGTTGGTTGTATGAGATCATATCTCTATCCTTAATTTCTTCTACAACTTGCAGATGTAGATCATGTAGGTCTTCAATGGGTAACATTCCCACATTAATATCCAAGTGTATGAGTTGCTTCGCACCTTCAGTGATTTCATTGGATGGGAATATCACCTTCGTTGGCTCTATGCGGACTAACTGAGGTCGCACTGTTAGTGTAGGCACCTTTCATTTTCTTAGGCTTGACTCCTCTGATCTGTCTTCATATTCTGATTCTCTTATTAAATCTCTCTGGACTTTATCTACCCTATCCATCATACTCTTCAATTCGGTGATGCTCTCCACCATAATTTCTTGAAGTTTCTCTTGCTTAGTGTCCTTTATTGCGAGCATCTCTTCAATATGCTCATGGAATCTGGCTGTGATGCAGTCATAATCATCAACATGCAACTTCGCATTGAGTGGGGTCTTACTTGCTTTTTTCTTCTTTCTTTTCGATCCTTCCGACACATCTGTGTCGGGGTTCTTCCTCTTATCTGCTTCTGCAAAGTCTCTAGCATGTTGTTGTTCTTGTTCTTGATATTTCTCTTGCTCTTGGTTTTCTTTTTCAATGATACTTTCCTCAGATGTTGTGCTCAATGCTTCTGGTGCATCGATTTTCCATTTGAGCGGCCAATCTTCAATGATGAGGTCAATCTTCTGCACATCTAGCTGATATTGACCCTCATACCATTCTGGGTTTGTTGGTTCTCTGGGTTATATGAAGATAAAGTGAAGGCCCACTTTAAATCTCATTTTCTAGATGTATGTTGTCAGTATTCCCTTAGGAATATGCAAAGTACGCTTGATTACTTTGCATACCTTCTCATAAAATGTGTACAACTTCACGGTGTTCACTCTTTGTCTTTCTGGCCTTGAATTGCTCCACATGTTCGCATATCTGGGTCCACAGAAATATCCAGCAAACACCAATACACTTTGTTGATATTTTGGCTCTTTCTAGCGTACGAATGTGATCAATACTATAATCCATCTATAGTGAAACTGATAGATGTTGTCTTGCGCATATGCTACATCATCCAAGAATTCATTCAAAAGGTAACTTGCCCAATTGAATTGTAATCCATCCTTAGCCTTAGTAGCTAAGGAGATCGCAGCGGCCGACACTTTTGTCAGTCTACATTTCCTTAATACTTTTCCTGTGAGCAATTGTACCATGAACCGCATGGAAACATCCTTAATCTGATTCACTTGGTAGCCATGGCTACCTTTTACCAAGCTGAATTCTCTCTTCATCTTGCTTGCAAGTTCTTTGCCTTTAGTACTTCCTACGAACTTTGTTGCAGGGTTTGTACCTCATTTGCTCAAGTGTGTAATCTTGTAGATAAGGACTATGTTGATATCAATCTTGTGGTCTAACCACAAGTATCCCTGGTCCGTGCATGATAGAAATTTACGCAGAACTGCTGTGAGCTCTAGACTTCGGTCAAAATGCGAAATTCGCAATAAATTCAACAATCCTGAGGATTGCAACGGCGCAATCTAGTCTTGGGCTTGAATTGTCATTTTCTTGGTGGCTTCATCATAATGTATGTACATATATTTATCAAGCTGAAACTGTGGGTACTTAGTTGAATGTAGCAAATCATGATTTGAGAACTTATATTAGGGAATCTTGCCTAGAAAATTCTCCTTCTCTCGAACATGAGTTGACAACCACGATAGGGGGATATCATATTGCGGATTCTTCTTTAGTATGACCATCGGAGCATCATCTCTTCGCGGAGGGATGTACTTGGGTATTAGCAGAATCGACCTCTCACAAGGTCTCTCAAGCAGATACTCTTTCAGAATTTCTACTGTCTTCAGCTTCTCTTTCTCTGTATCTTTTTTCTTATCCTTTTGTTTCTGCTCTGGTGCATGCTGCGGTGAGGCTCTAGAGGTCTCACATTTCTCTTGGGTTGCTTTCTTGATAGGAGTCTTCATAATTTCTTCTAGACCAGACTGATGGAATTCTCTTAATATATCCTGTGGGATTTCTTACTCAAATATAAACTGTCGGAATGCTTTGTTCTCAACTAGTAAAAACTAAAAAATTACTCGCGGTAAAAATTAAAAGTCACGGTAAAACCGGTAATATGCGATATTTACTATTTATGGCCACAACTTCACTAAGACATGCCCAAAAATGTCTAAATTAACATTAAATTCCATGTCCGTTGGAAAAATATTGCTTAGATATTGGTCCTTTCGTTTCATTAAATGTGTCTTTAATGGACAAATATTCCTTAAAGCGGAAAAAATACGGTTTCCTGAAAGTACTGTATATCAGCTAGTTTCTGAACAAAACCATAACGGCTAGTTTTCTCTAACTTCACTAGCAGTTAGGTGAGTGGTGTGGCTAACTTCAAATTTCTCTTCTTTTGGTCGAACTTCACAACAATACCCTCTTCTTTTGACTAAACTTCGCAACTCTACTTTCTATGTGTGCTTCGCAGCACACCTTCTTTTGGTTTTCTCCACGGGGGCTTCACTCAATAAACTGCTATCATAGCATGTTCATTCATGGCATATGAAACAATACCCCTAATTTCACTAAATATTGGAAAATACCTTCCAAAATCATTTTTTTAACCCCCTCCCAATATGCCTTCCCAATTTAAAAAAAACACCTATTTTCACTAGATATTGTATGTATCAATTTTTTCATTAACATTTTTTATACCCCTTTACATTTCTATCTAGTATATTGATATGATACCCCTTTTATGACCCCACATGCATTCTACAATGCACCTTGCTTCTTTTGATATATATTGTGGATGCAGATTACTTCACTGACAATGCAATTACTCAACCACATATCATTATGATTTGCAACATCTAATGGTCTAATGAAGAGATAGGAGATCACTTCTTGTATGTCACTAGAGCCAATGCACATAGTACAACATTTAGATTGCATGTTGCAGTTCCCCAATTGTTGACTCAGCCTGCTGTGGGTTAGGTATCCAAGCCCCCAGGGCCTGTAACAAGCTCTAGGAGGCTGACTAAACCTCCCAAGGCCTGTAATAGGCACGAGTGGTTGGGTATTCAAGCCCCCAAGGCCTATCGAGGGCCTATAACAGGCCCTGGAAGCTTAGAGCCTCCCAAGGCTATTGGTAACAACTGGCTGAGTGTTATTGGTAACAATTGGTTGTCAATGACCAATGTCTCTCGACTATGATCGACTGGAAACCCACTTCACCATGAAACCCCTGGCCTCAAGCATGCCTCAAGATGCAATTTCCTTGCGTACTTGTAAGCCCAAGCCTTGCCTCAACCCGATTTCTCATCCGGTCGTGATCTCGCCATCTCTATTTGGAAGATATTTGTCAGCCCACTCATATTAAAAAGACCCCAAAGTATTTTTGTATTGTTTTTTTTATATAACAAAAACGTATATTGTATAAAAAAAAGGCCGTGGTTATGAACCAAATCGGCTAAGTAAAAATGATGGTCACTTTGGCATTGAGAAAATTTAGTTACACTTAACAGAGGGTCGGTGAAGACCATTATTGTATTAATATATGTTTAAGTATCTAGCTGAAAGAGTTTATTACAAAAAATAAATTGAATTTGCATTGATATTGCTAAATGTGTTGCCAAAATGAAGGTTACTGTTTGAATTTGTTGTGAGATTCCAAAACCCAATGATTCAGCATTTTGCATCTAGCGTTGAAGAAAGATAGTTCTTCAGCATTGTTGGATTTAAAGGAAAGCATCTATAATCCAAGTAATGACGTGAGGCTTAAGCTTGAATTGAATATGGTGCTAAAATTGTTGATGATAAGATACATGTAATAGTCTGAGGATGATGTGAAATCCGAGTTCATTAGTATCAGCACTCTGCTTCTATCATGGGAGGAAAATAAAACTTCTGCGATTTGGAGTTGATGAGACTCTAGAAGTAATCCAATGTTTCAGCATTCTGCATCTGGCGTTGAAGTAAGATAATTCTTTTGTAATGTAAGATTTGATAGATAACATCTGTAATCAAATAATGTCGAGAGGCTAAATCATGAGTTAAAATGGTGCTAAGATTGCTGGTGATATAATATATATAATAATCTTAAGAAATTGTGAATTATGAAATCAGAAATTTCAGCACTCTGGTACTGTCATGATGGAAAATTAGACTTCTGCGAAGTTGGAGTAGATGAGAATCTGGAAATAATCTGCAATAGGCATGAACCAAGTTGTACTGAAGGATTATACTCAGAGAATTCAGAAACTGATTATCCTGCCCTGATGGAGATGTTAATAAACAAATTCAAGTAGTGAGATAAAATTCGTTGTCAAATCCAATTGCCTTGATGAAGAAAGGAGAAACCTTCTCATGGAATATGATATAATCCATTGTCAGTATTGGAAATCTGAAGAATCCCTTGTTTAAGTATGCTAGCTGCATTCGCTTCTATGTCAACTTCAGTGTTTGAGATTCTAAGGATATGAAATGCCTTAAAATGAGTAAACATTCTTGAGATGTGCCTTATTTGCTGAATAATTCGATTGAGAGCTAAATTGTTTAAATTGGATGTAGCATTGAATGCTCTGATTATAATCATAGAATCTCTGAATACATGTAGGTTGTCGATCTTCTGGTCTTTGGCTATCTGGAAACATTTCAACAGGGCCAGAGCTTCTGCAATGTTGTTTGAGAATATGCCCAAGCCCCATTTAAATTTCAAACTTATTGCGCCTTCCTTTGTCCATAGGATCCCCCCTGCTCCTACATCTCCAGGATTATTCTTGGATGCACCGTCAAAATGTAAGCTTTCAATATCCTGGTTGTTTCTCCATTCTTGGAATTCGCTGTTAGATAATCTAAGTTGCCATGCAGGGTAATTTCGCATTTGTGGCTCTTTGATTGTGTAAGGAATAGAGATTCCAATCCAATTCTTTTCGATATTGCTGAGAGTTTCATCAGTCTTATACTTGGAGATTTTAAGACATTCAATAAGTAGAGCTTTGGCTTGGCCTACAACTTGTAGGGGCGTGAAATGCTTGTCTTGAAAGATGGCATAGTTTCTTGCTGTCCATAATTTCCAGCAGGTATATTTAGGGATGGAAATCCAGATATGATACCAGGGATTCTTGAATGGGAGGGAAGAAGGATAAGTGGATTTCCATTCAATGAAGAGTTGGGAAATGGAAATGAAAGGGGGCATGATGAAGTTGAGATCTTGAAGTAAAATATTCCAAACTAGCTTGGTAAATGGACAATCCAGGAAGAAGTGGATGAGAGTTTCAAGACTGTTATGGCAGAGACGGCACCAAAAGGGCCCATGGAAGCCTTTCTTGATCAAGTTATCTCTGGTAAGGATTTTGCAATGGAGTAGTGTCCAGATGAAGAAATTAACTTTAGGTAGCCCTAGAGGGTCCCAAGCAAGTTTCCATAAATCCCTTCTGGTTTCATCATAGGTTTGGAGAGATTTGTAGCCGAGAGTTAGAGTGTAGAAACCCGTGGAACCCCACCCCCGTTCATCTTTGGCAATGAGATGTATGGGAGAAAAACCTTTCAATCTATTGGTGAGAATAATGATGTTGGCCTCAATATGTGAGCTGAGGACTATATTGTTCCATCTTTGCCAATTGCCCTGAGGATCCCATGAGCTGAAGTCATAAACTGTTGTGATTCCCTGTTGATTGAGCCAGACTGCTATGTTCTATAGTTCTTGCGAATTTTGATGAACATCATTGTCCTTGATCTTGTCCATGAAAATATTGATTTTCCTGCCATTGCCAGGTACCCTGTAAAGATCGTTTGAAAGAAACTCCCATGCTACCTTGCATAGAGTCCAAGTGCTTGAGCCATTGGAGGTTGGCTTATGATCTAGACATCTTAGATTGGATCCATGTAAATATTTTTTTTCTGAGAACTTGACTTACTCAATGATTTTTATTGTGCAGAATTTGCCAGAGCAACTTGCCTCCCATAGCCAGGTTTGCTTCATGTGGATCGCGAATTTGGAGTCCCCTTGAGGATTTTGCCTGCTAAATAGTATCCCATTTTACAAGATGAATTTTGTTATCATTGTTTTTTCCGCCAAACCAAAGGAAGTCTCTAATAATTTTGCTCATTTGCTCAGCTGCTCCTTTTGGGGCGAGGAGGATAGAAAATTGATAAATGGGTAAAGCCGATAGGACAGAATTTACTACAATTAGTTTTCTGGCTTTACTGAGCCAATGGCCTCCCCATCTTCTAATTCTACTTTTGAATTTGTTGATCGTATCCTCCCAATTTCTAGAGTTTGCTTTCTCGAATGTGATAGGGAGGCCTAGATATAAGAACTTGTCCCAGTGAATGTGAAATTTGATGCCAATTATTCTGGTGATCTTTGCTGTGACATGATTTTTTAAGTTCCAACAATAGACTGCACTTTTTTGCAGATTAATCTTGCCACCCGAAGCATTACAATAAATATTTAAAATTCGCTTGAATTTGTGGGCTATAAAGGAAGATGCTCCGCCAATTAGAAGAGAATCATCAGCAAAAAGGGTATGATTAATGGGATAGGAGTCAGAGGTCAATTGGAGGCCGAGGAGAGAGGAAATGGTCATTTCATGGTTCAGTTTTTGACTGAGATAATCTGCCAAGATGATATACAGAAATGAGGAAAGAGGGTAGCCTTGTCTAGTGCCACGTGTGGCTTGAAAAAAGTCCATGGGATGGCCATTAATAAGGGGGGCTATCCAGGGGATGCTTATACACGCAGAGATCTAATTGATGAAGGTTTTGTCAAATCCAAAGCGAATCATAATTTTGAGGAGAAACGAATGCTTGACACAGTCAAATGCATTGGCCATGTCAAGTTTGATTAACATACCTTTTCCTTTCGAGTTCTGCTTGAATAGATTTCTTCTTGCACAAGGATGACGTTGTCAAGGATTTTCCTCCCTTCGAGGAAACCACCTTGATTGTCGGAGATAATTATGTTGAGTAAAGTCTTCATCCGATTTGCTAGCAATTTGGAGATGATTTTATAAGAGGAATTGTATAGTGACATCGGTCTAAATCTGCTAAAAGAACTGGGATTTGTTTCCTTTGGGGAAAGGAATAGAAATGTACTGTTTGTGCTTCCACCGATTTTGGATTTGGAGTGAAACTTCCTTATCAATCTCATAAATTATTTTTTAATATACTTCCAACATGCTATGTAAAAATACATGGAAAAACCGTCAAGACCCGATGCTTTATCAGGTTCAAAAGAGAGAATGGTATTGTATGCCTCCTACTCGGTGAATGGAGTGCAGATATTGAGATTATCTTCCTGTGTGATACTCAAGGGAATATGCTCCAGCAGAGCTAGCTCGTCGTCACCATTAACTATGCTGTCATCTGCGAAAAGATTGGAAAAGTGAGAGAGGGCAGCGTTTTTTATATTCATGCTGCCAGAAACTAACAAACCGTCCTCATTTTTTATTTCAGCAATACGATTGATAGACTGTCTAATTTTAAATTGTTTATGGAAGAAATTGGTATTCATATCGCCTCCTTTGAGCCATATACAACGCAATTTCAACCTCCAATACTCCTCCTTGGCTCAGAATTTCTTATACACGTTGGATTGATGTAATACTTCATCGTGAAGGGTGCTTGCTTCAATGGGACGGGTTTCCATTGCTGACTAGAGGCTTTCTAAGGCAATCACAGCGTCTTTGGTTGGTTGAGCAGATTTTGAGCTAATAGATTTGGCCCATTTCTTGAGAGAAAACTTGGTATTCTTTAATTTCTATTCCCAAACGTAGCAGGGGGAGCCTGTGATAGGAATTTTCCATGCTTGTTCGAGGGTATCCCAGAAATTAGCCTATTCGAGTCATTGGGATATGAACCTGAAGGGAATGGGACCAAGGTCCTCAATTTCAGAAAACTGAAGCAGGATGGGTTTATGATCTGAAGCAAGGTTGGTGAGGATGCTAGAAGAGATGGTGTGGGTATCAGACAGTAGGGTACTATGGACGAGGAATCTATCCAATCTAGCCATGATGTTAGCTTTTCCTAGACATTTATTTGACCAAGTAAATTTCCCTTTTTTGGGCTTGATATCAATTAGGGCCCATGTATGAAGAAGAGCTTCAACTTGGGGTTTGGAGTAATTATTTCCATTTAGACCCCCTTTCTTTTCTGATCTGGAGAGAGTAATATTCATATCATCATCTAGTATGATGTTCTGAGGCTCATAAACCTCCAGAAAACCTTCAAGTAAACTCCAGCAATCATGTTTCTCAGAATTTAGATTGGGTACATACAAGTTGAAAAGAGCGAAATGCTTGTTGCTCTTAAGGTGAGTAAGCTCAGTGTAAATCCAATGTTGAGTAACATAGGAATTGTGGAGATGGAATGCATCAGAGGACCATAAAGTTGCTAGTCCCCCAGAAACTCCTCTGGCACTGACTGCACATCCTATATTCTTTTTCCATTTTTCTTTTGTTGTAGCTAATAGTGTAATTTCATAGATTTTGGTCTCCTAGAGTAAAAGGAGATCGGGCATATCAATTTTTTGAAGATCTTTTACTGCCTCAATCTTGCAGGGATTGCCTAATCCTATGCAATTCCAGGAGACCAGCTTCATCATTTGGGGATGTAGATGGAGGAAGGTGTTCCCCCTGCTGGATCTCCATATTTCTTACCTGTTGTCCTGGTTCTAGTGTTTTTGTTGAAATCCATGTCTATCGTAGCTTGTGATCCTTGAAATTTTTCATGCTCGACTTCTTCATCCCTTAGATCTTTGGTGGATTTTCGTCCTAGATTTTTGGAATATTTATCTGTGGGTTTGTCTGAGGAAGAGGATGTAGTAGGGGATCTGACTTTAGTTATTTTTGCATAGGAGGGGGCCTCTTTGATCATATCTAATCTGATAGGGTTGGGGATGTTCTGAGACAAGGGATTCTTCGGCATTTCAGGGACAATAGGAGGGGCTTGGTAAGCTTGTTGTTCAAGTATTTCTCCTTCTTCTTCATCCTTAGGGATGTCATGGATTTCTGGTATTTCGAGGGCTTTGAATCTATTGTTTTTGTTGGAGGTCAAGGGATTATGATGTTGTTGATCTGCCTTCTGCGCATTTTGACTTTCTGAATGGGATTTCATACCTGATTTGGAGATTTTTTGGATTGATGTCCATTACTCTTTATTCTGATCTGATTCCTAATCCACTGGTTTCTTTTTGCATGATCGGGCGAAATGGTTGTATTCATGACAAAACTTGCATTTAAAAGGGATTTGTTCATAATCGAGTTCCTGCATATGAGACCAATCTGCCACTGTGAGTTTTATTTCTTTTGGAAGACCGTGTTCCAGATCTACTTCAATGCAAATTCTAATGCATGAATACTGATCTTTTCGATCAGCTTTGTTGATATATTTCCCCAATGCATTTTTTATCGCTTCGAGAGATTCATTGTTCCAGCAATGGAGGGGTAAATGAGGGAGTCTCACCCAGACAGGGACAGCAGATGGGATGTCGAGGGATGGATCAAAGTTCGGGGTCCATCTATTCATGTATAGCCCTTGTGGTCCCATAAAATAAAGTCCGTTCCGGAAAATGAGCTCACGATCCTGCTTGCACTAAAAAACAAAGGCAAAATAGCCTTTACCCAGGAAAAAGGATTTCACATCTTCCGTGATCAGAGGTTTCCAATTTTTTTGAACCCATAATTTTGTAGAATTCAGGGAAGTCCAAAGACCAGTGAATTGGCCGATCAATGCACGTTCAAAAAGATTAAGGGAATTCTTGCAAGGCAGAGCCACCGACAACGCGACAATCGGAATTTCGTTGAGTTTCTTCACAATTTTTTGTTGAACAGAGGAGAGGGGATTCTTACCAAAGGAGGCTAGGAGTTTCAGAAAGCTAGTTAGATCAGGAGAGATGTTGGAATACGAGGCCATGAGAGCCAGAGGGAGGGATCTAGGGAAGACTTGGGAGGAAAAAATGAAGAAAGGTGAGAAACAGGACAGGCTAAAGGGAGGGAGAGCAGAAAAAAGGAGTAAGAAGCAGAAGGGATGGGGGCCTGAGGCTTGGGGGAAAAGGCCCGATGGAAATCAACAGTGGTAGTCCCTGCATGAGGAAGCTAGGAGCCTCAGGGCGCAGCCATGGAACCCGCAGGAGCCCTCAATCGTGACCTCGTCCACGAAAAATTCCACCTTACTCTTTCTTTCTAAGTCATATTTTTTTTTGTATTGTTACATTAAATAAAAAAAACCTTTTCCCTTAATATATAAGCAATATAATTTTTAGGTTTTCATGAATATTTAATACCGCAATATGAATGAACGTGATATCATATTGCCTTCTAGTGAAGCCCCCGTGGTTTTCTCCCTTCTTCTTCCCCTGATTTTGAGGATTCTAGGGATTTGCGGTGTTCAACTGCTCAAATTGTTGAGCGTGTTGTACGAAAGAAGGTTGGATTAAATTGAACCCCATGTGAGGTGTGGGGTCAGGACCAGTAGGACATGGAAATGGGTAAAAATGGTTATACCCTAGCAGTGGGATACATGCATTTTGCGCTCCATACGATGTGGATGTAGGAGTGGCTTGTGCCATTTGTGGTGGAGGTATCGTTGGTGCTTGGCTTGTATTTGGATAAGTAGGACTGTAACATCCATATTATAACTGACCAAACAGAGGATTTGGTGAAGGAGCACGGGGTTCCTACATGGGAGGGATGGGTGAGTATTGCGGTGCCATGTTGAATGGAACGGGAGTATGAGGAGGAGGAACCTTTCCTTATTGGGAAATGGACCTCATAAGACCATCCGTCGAATGTGACATACCCGCAGGTGTAGGATCCAATGATCGATGCCGAGGGGCATAGGGTAGGATGGTGTAGAGGTAATTGGATTTTGCATAGATAAGATCAAAATGTTGGGCCTTTAGGATGGTCTCTTCCTCTATTTTGGGCATGGAGGTTGCCACATCCTTTATAATGGTGGGTTGGAGTGATTTGATGAACCAATCCAAAAGGAACTAAGATTGAATTTCGATTTGACACAATGTGTGATGTATATGCCACTCGTGGATATGGTACGCTATGTGTGTAGATGTATTTTATCAAAATTTGGTGAGAATTTTGACATCAAGGTCATGGCGAATGGGAAGCTGAAAATATGTGAGGAATGTGGTGGTTAATGTCCCAAAGGTGGCATAGATCGTTCCTTGTAAGTTCACATACCATTTCTCCACCATTTCAGTAAGGGTTTGCTGAAATAGGTGAAGTCTTACTGATTCTTCCACTATGTTATTGGAGGAACACCATAAGTGGAAGGATATGACATGGTTGGTTGGGTTATCTCCTTGCTTCCCTTCAAACTTTAGGATATCGGAAGAGATTTTATCCGGCATAGCTGGTCATATTTAATCATGTGCTATGGGGTCATTGATCAATTTGGCCAAATCAGGGAGATTTAGGCTATACATGAAAGGGAGGTTAGGATTATATCCTTCCGTTGTATGCTATGTCTTGTCTCCTTGAGGGGGAGAATGGGGATACATGGCAGTGATCTTTCTCTTTGATGGGAAGACAAGGATACAGTATTTCCTCCTACTGAAGGGGAAAAAAAGTAAGTAGATTTTCGTCAAGAGGTGAAAATAAAGTGTGGCCTCTTCCATGAGAGGGAGAACCAAAGGGGTCCAAAGTGTCTCTGAGGGGAGAAAAGGAAGGGTTTCCTCTTCCATGAGAGGATGATACATAAGGATATACACATTCTCTGAGGGGAGAAAATGAATCAAGCAAGGAGCGGCCTCAACCAGATGATCCTATCAATGTTTCCTGGGAACGGCCCTGACTAGAGTCTCTCCCACGTGAACCACAAGGAGAAAGTGGAAAAACACCCCTTGAGAGAGGGGATAGGCCTTGCAGTATGTGTGACTTGCTCAGGGGGATTTGTTCCTCAATGGTGAAATCTTAGTGACAAGTGAGAGTGATGATGGAAATAAACACAATTGAACAAATGCAAAAATATTCCAACCACAACAGATGCAAAATGGTGCAAAAGTGAGTGATATGTGATATGTTGGTTTAGTGCAAGAGTTCCCACATGCATGTTATTTTTAATTACAAGTTAGTGAACTTGTATTTAAAAAGAAAATAAATGTAAATTCGCCAAAGACCTAACATCCTTCGTCTCAAATGTAACTAGACCTTCCAATGGCACAATTGATGGTGATAGTGGGATCCACACAACAATTGACTAGTGAAGGTAACAAAGAGTCAGTTATACCAGCGATGGGACTATGCCCTGAAAGATATTGGCAACACTTCCCAATGGAAATATCAAACTTCAGGAGTCAATTGCACTCACAATTGCTCCTTGGTGATATCCTAAGTTTGGCCACTAATATACCCACGTCAAGTGTGGATAAGTGGTTCATCCTTGGCTTCGACCTGCTTGGGCATGATGCACTTCTTATCTGGGTTTTCTTTTAACACTTGTTGATAGCAGGATTTAATTGTACCCTATAAGTCAACAATGTTATGTTTCAAAAACTTAATGAAACTAGATTGGTGGGAATTAATGGATACTTAGCCCAATCAATCCTACCTAAGTAAAATTTTATTTTGTGACCTTTTGTGGAGGATTTTAGTTGGTTGGAAATTTACAAATGTTGATTTTAAGGGTCCAATTTCACTTAAGGAGTGTAAGAGAGGTATTTCACAATTCCCCTCCTCTTTTATTTCACCAAGATCACAAGTAATGTGAGGTAAAGAGCATACTCAAGTTGGAAGAGATTTTAGGTCACTTAGTGTCTACAAGTGATGCAAACACATGTGAGAAAGGCAAACTGATTGTTGCAATTAACTAAATATTTTGAAATAAATTCAAATGGAGATTTAAATTCAACTCTAAAGATGCTAATGGTGCTTGCTAAGAAAATTCTAATGAAATAAAAGTGTGCAATGGAGATATTTCGCACTTCTCACCCATTTCTAAATCACCAAGATCACATGAAGTGTGAGGTGAAGAGCATACTTTGGGAGATAAGAGTCTTTAGGCCTTTGGTTGTGTGCAAAAGTGGATTTACACTACTTTTCCTAAAAACATAAAAAGTAAACAAAAACAAAAGATGTCTTGAATACTAGTGACAACAATGAGGCCCGTTTAAATCCCCAAAGTTGGTTACCTAAGTAGATTCCAAGAGAGAAGGCCTCTTTACTTGCTAATCTTGGTCAAAGTGGGATAATTACTAAAGAAAAACTAACTATTGCAAGTTAATTTTAATCTGGTTCATTAGTGAGCAGTCATTGGGACTACAAGATTGTATGCAGAACTAACAAAAAGCAAATAAATGATAGTAGCATGGAAACATAAAAACAAACATGCAATAGCATGGAAAAAGCATTCATTGGGGCACAGTAGTGTGTTTACAACATAGAAAGGTTGCGCTAACAAAGAGTAGATTATCATGCGGCTGGGAATCTCTTAAAATGTGCGAATAGTGCGACTATCAAAGGGAAATTTGTGTAGGCAGCGCACTCAGGAAACCAAGATCCACGCGACTCTGTAGACAACAAGATCAGCCAAAAGGAGGTTTAATTTTGGGATTGAAGGGTATGGACCTCTTCACCTGCACAAGACAAGCACCCATAATTATCTATTCAGCAAATAACAACCTAGTTAAAGAGAAATGAACAAAAATAGAGTGGATTCGCCATAAATACTATTGTGGGAAAATTTGCATAAGAGGAGTGTAGCACTTCCCACTTTCGTTGAATCCTATGAGATTTTCAACAAGGCCCAGTATTGTAGTACTTAAAACAAATGTGATTGACTCCAAATTGATCTTAGAATCCCTTGTTAGTGAACCAAAAAAAAACAAATTTGACGTAACTTGAAATAAAACAAAGACGGATGAGAGGTGCAAACTGTTAGGATATTCCTATACTACATCCTAGTCCTACTAGCTTTCCAGTCATTTTCATTTTCAGTCATGCATGCAAAATTAGGGTTTGCATGCATTCTAGGTCATCAATGCCAGCACCTAGTCCTCAACAAACTAGCCCCCGGAGCTTCTTTCAAATCATTTCTAGGCCTCCCAGTGACTAATGCGCCCTCCTTTGCTCCACTACATGACAAGGGTGCCTTCTTCACCTACCAGTCCAGTTATATTCAGTTATATTGAGTTATCTTCAGTTATTTCCTTGATTTAAGGATTAACTGACCCTTTACTGAGTTTATCACTCTGTTGGACCTCCAGTGAGACTAGATTGACCATTCTGACTCTAGTTAACTCCTATGGCGCCCTCCACTGAGCCTCCTTCACTATATTAGTGCTTCCATGTGCTAGTTACACCAACCACATTCAATTAGACTTAGTTTGACTCCTGATTGATCATTACTTGTGCATTGATGACTTCACTAATGAGAAAGTGGACTCCTAGTTAGGCATTGATGACTCTCCACTGATTATGGATCTGTGCATGAAGGCCAATTCGAACTCCTCCTAGTGAATTCAAATCCTCATACTCAGCATTGTATATTTACCAATTCATTATTCTGTTAATAGTAACATGTGTAATTATTCTGCCTCAATCAAAGTTTCTTTGGATCTAAGTTCTATTGCTTGTCTCTTCTTCTGTTATTCCTAAATTCTTTCATTGTGAGGTTTACATCATCTCTTTGGATCTTATGTGGGAAATTTCACATGGTATCAGAGACATTTGAGAGTATATTCTACCTCCATTCTTGAGAGTTTTTTGCAGGTATTTCGAAGTTCTAGCAGTTGTAGCAACAGATTCAACAACTTTCTATTGCACTTGTTCAAGCAGTCAAGATGAGCAATTTGAATGCTCCTTCTTCTATACTTCTCACTCCTTTCAATTATTTCGAATGGAAGATGAAGATGATAAATATCTTGAGGTCAAAAGGGTTTACTAGAATAGTTGAGGAAAAGGATGCCATACCACATCAAGCTGAAAAGAGAATCAAGCACCTAAACAAAATGGATGAAACCTTTGGATGCATATGCCTTCATATATATGATGATCTATTGTTTCATACTGATGGATTGAAGTCTCCAAATGATTTATGGATAAAATTGAGGAGTCTTTTTGGCAAACAAGACGAACTAAGAGGCTACATTCTTGAGAATGAATTGGTTTCCCTTCAACCTAGCAATTTCGAGAGCATCCAAGATTTCTTCTCCAAATTTCAGAATTTGGTTTTGCATTGCAAGCAATGTGGCATCACTAAAAGTGATGAGCAATTGATACTCTCTATATTGAGCAAACTTGGATCTCAATTTTCTGTCTTTGTATCTACCTTTCATTCTGTTCGAATGTCCATCCCTGGATGGAAGTTTCACACCTTAAGTGACTTTATTGAAGCTCTCACTCAAGAAGAGAACAAACTGTTTCAAATGGGTGCCATCAAAACCTCCATAGATATAGATCTTTTAGCTGGTGAATCAAGTGGAGTGAATGCAAAAGGGGGACAAAAAGGCAAAGGCAAGAAACCTTCAAGATCTAAGAATGACAAACAAAAGAGACCAAATTGTACCTACTGCAAGAGAGGAAATCATCCTGAGCATGCCTGCATGCATAAGAAGATTGATCTTCTAACCAAGCTTCTTGAACAAAACCAAATTGTTGTTCCAAAAGAAGCAAAGATGTCTGATTCTAAAAGTGGATCTGATGATTGTCATGCATTGATGGCTGGTTTTTCAAAGACAAAAGCTCTCCTCATAGATTCTGGAGCTTCCAACCACATGATGGCACAAGAAGAATCCTTCTCCTCTTTGGATCTCCAAGATGGGCCTACCATTCACATGGGAGACAACTCTCAGATTTCTGCCAAAGGTTTGGGTACAGTTCATATGGAGCATGGTAAGTTCAAAAATGTCTTATTTGTTCCTTCTCTTACAGCTAATTTGTTGTCAGTATATCAAGTGACTCATACAGGATCTCCAAAACAAGTAATTTTTGGTCCAGACATAGTAGAGATTACAGAAATCTCCACTAGAAAGGTTATAACGAATGGGATTGCTAATCATGCCTCAAAGGCATATGAGTTCTCACACTTCCTGCCCTTCTCTCGAACTATTCCTTCAGATCTTGATGAAGATCACAGTGACTTCTCTTCCAGTGACTCCTATTCTAGTGAAGAAGAAGATCAAGATTTTGATGTTGAGATCATGGTTCAAGAAGATTCAGAACCAATACCTATTCTCAATCCAGATTCAAGAGAAATATGTTCTCACACAGTTGATGATTTATTTGCTTACAGAACTACTAGACTTCAGCAGCATTCTAACCTTGCATTATACCATCCATCTCTCCATAAGAGATGCAGCATGATGATGGGATTCTCTCTTCCATCTTTTGGGAAGACTACTCATGTTCCATTCGCTCCAGATATAGAAAAATTTCCCGAAAGACTTGCTTCATCCTCCACACAGTGGGAGACCTTCCTACATGGGATCAGCTTGCCAAGTATTTTGCAAAAGTTCTCACTGATGAAAGCTTCTTTCTTTTCTGCATGATGGTTCTTTGAGTTATTTACTGTTCTTTTTGAGGGGGGGTATTTTTCCCATGAGGTTTTCCTCATTTTCTCAGTTTATGGATAGTTATGTATTTTATTATCATTTCATTTATTGTATGGGTGACCTTTGGTCCTAGTTACCAGGGCCCGGGATGATTTAAGGGGGGTGTTAGGATATTCCTATACTCCATCGTAGTCCTACTAGCTTTCTAGTCATTTTCATTTTTAGTCATGCATGCAAAATTAGGGTTTGCATGCATTCTAGGTCATTAGTCCCAGCACCTAGTCCTCAGGAAACTAGCCCCCGGAGCTTCTTTCAGATCATTTCTAGGCCTCCCAGTAACTAATGCGCCCTCCTTTGCTCCGTTGCATGACAAGGGTGCCTTCTTCACCTACCAGTCTAGTTATATTCAGTTATATTGAGTTATCTTCAGTTATTTCCTTGATTTAAGGATTAATTGACTCTTTACTAAGTTTATCACTCTGTTGGACCTCCAGTGAGACTAGATTGACCATTCTGACTCCAATTAAATCCTATGGCACCCTCCACTGAGCCTCCTTCACTATATTAGTGCTTCCATGTGCCAGTTACACCAACCACATTTAGTTAGACTCAGTTTGACTCCTGGTTGATCATTACTTGTGCATTGATGACTTCACTGATGAGAAGGTGGACTCCTAGTTAGGCATTGATGACTCTCCATTGATTATGGATCTGTGCATGAAGGCCAATTCGAATTCCTCCTACTGAATTCGAATCCTCATACTCAGCATTGTATATTTACCAGTTCATTATTATGTTAATAGTAACATGTGTAATTATTCTGCCTCAATCAGAGTTTCTTTGGATCTAAGTTCTATTGCTTGTCTCTTCTTCTATTATTCCTAAATTCTTTCATTGTGAGGTTTACATCATCTCTTTGGATCTTATGTGGGCAATTTCACACAAACCACAACAAAGAGAAAATGGAGGAACCAATTTAGATTTCCAAATGGTCAAGATTGTTACAAGAAGTGTCACCTAGGAGGTGTGGGATTCAAAGGGAAGCCAACAATCTCCCTTAGGGTGGTCCCTTTTCTCCACACTAAATGATAAATAACTTGAGAGTGAGCAATGGGAGAAACAATTTTCCCTTGGAGGAAGGTGGAAAGGGAGCTTGAAGAATGTGTGAAGGTATGGGAAGAGGTAGAAGAAGTTCTAACACAATTACAGTAGCATAACCTTGCTCTAATTTCTCCTTACTAGATGCATTCCCATGGCCTCATTTTATAGGCCAAGAAGTGGCCAAGAAACAACTAGATCCAAATGTGGACTCATTAAATCCATGATTTGTCTCCAAAGTACAGAAAGGGGGGGCCATTCAACGAACCTAGGTACATGAAGAGATGAAATCCGAATTCTTGGAGGTGATGGAGCCTTCAATGTGCTACTGGTTGTTGTGGTCCCATCATTTTTCACAGTCGTGTGGATTTCGAAGGAGAATCCACGCTAATGTAGCGCGGTGAAACAACTGATAATACACACTGTAGCGTGGTCTATCAAAAGTGTAAGTGCATTGCTTCTGTTTTTTACTGTCCTTGTGCATTTTTGGGCTCATGCTGCTTTCTGGATCTGATGAGGATGTCTTCGGTGGACTGCATGCTATATGTTGATGATGCCTTATTGCAAGATTATCCAAAATGTCGCATTTGTATGAAATTTAGGCGTTAACATTAATCAAGAGTAATATGGTTCCATTATAAAAAATGACACTTGAAAATTAATTGAATTGCCTGAAAATAAAGTTCTTATAGGCTCAAAATGGTTCTACAAAACTAAGTTCAATTGTGATGGTAGTATAGACAAGTTTAAATATTGATTGATTACAAAAGGCTATCCACATAAAGAAATAATACATTATGAGGACACATTTGCACTTGTTGCTAAACTAAACACCATTAGATTAATGAGCCCTAGCTACTAAGAACAATTGGAAATTGCATTAGATGGATGTTAAGTCAACATTTTTTATTGGTGAATTAAAAGAAGTGTATCTTGTTCAACAAGAAGGTTTTGTAAAGCATGGACAAGAACATCTTGTATGCAGGTTAAAGAAAGCATTATATGGTCTCAAACAAGCTCTCAAATCATGGTATGTGAAAATTGACAACTTGTTTTTCCAACAAGGATTCTTCAAAAGTAAGGGTGATCCAATTCTTTACATAAATAAATATGGAAATGGGAATGTTGCTTTGATTTCATTGTACATTGATGATATAATCATAATAGGAAGTGCTATAAATTTGATTGATTAAATAAAAAAGGAACTATCAAAGAAATTTGAAATGAAGGATCTTGGTTAGATGTATCATTATTTAGGTATTGAGGTATGGAGATAAGATGATAAGTCTTTGATTACTCAAAGTAGTATACAAAGGAACTAATAAAAACTTCAATATGAATGAGTGTAGTCCACTCTCTACTCCATCTGAACATAATCTTAAGCTTTACAATGATGATAATACAAAAGAAATAAATGATACCTTGTATAGACAGTTGGCGGGAAGTCTAAAATACTTAATCACAACAAGACCTAATTTTGCATATTCAATTAGCTTGCTTAGTCATTGTGCAATGCTACTTGTGAAGCAATTTGGCTAAGGTGTATTCTTGAAGACATGGGAGAAATGCAAGGATCAATACCTACATCTATCAAATGTGACAATCAAATCCCAACTAAAGTGGTTTACCATGCAAGATCAAAACACATTTAAATTCAACATCAATTTGTAAGAGAAAATATACAATGAAAATAAATCAACTTAATGTAATATAATACAAATGAAAATATGGCTCACACATTTGTGAAGCCCATAAGTCAAAATTTGTAATATGTAGATAAATGCTCGATATTATAATGAATTCATTTATCGATTAAGGAGGAGTAGTGATAGAAATTGATGTTAAAATAAGCAATTTGTTAAGAACTAATATTGTTGGTTGTATTCAGTTATGGAAGTGACTTTTCTGCCTAATCAATGAAATGATGAAAATAGATTTGTCTCCATGGAAACTGATACTAAGTTTAGTATCAAACCTTGTTTAGTATGGAATGCATTTGTGCTTCTAGTCCTTGAAAATCATGTGCTTTAGTTGTCTGAAATAATATCCATAGCATGCAATTCGTAGTGGGTTCTTTGGTTGAATCCATATGCATCCTATGTGTTCCTCTTCTATTCCTACATAAATGGCCAAGCATCCTTTGGGAGCAACATTTTTTGCCACTGATAATACTATCCTGTTTTGACTGCTATATAATCTAAGGAGTGTACTCCTGGCTCCATATTGCAAGCAAACAATATTTTTCTACTTTCTCACTTAATAGAAAAATCTAGGGCACTCAAATAGCTTTGTGCTGGATTTCGGTGAAAATATAAATGTTCAAATGACTATTTCCATTGTTTTGATGATGATTTGAAATGGGTGAATGATGATTTGAAGTGATTGAAAGAATAAATGTTCAAATGGCACTTTCCATAATTCAAATGATAATTTGAAGTAATAAAAGAAGAAATTTTCAAATGACAATTTCCATTATTCAGATGATGATTCTAAGCATATGAGTAAAACCTCATAATATAGAAATTAGTCTGAAATCACAATTTATGATGGCTGAAGTTGCATAATTGATCAAATTACATTATTCATGTTGGATTTTAATCAAATTTGGCATTGCCTTGCTTTCTCATCTAATTATAAGAACAACATGAGTGTAATGTTTGCAAAGTGTATGCTATTACGATCCTTTCATAGCCTTCAACTTCGCCGATTGGAGCAATAAAAATGGAGATCATCCAAAAGATCATGAGCAAATCATAGTAGCATAATTCGGTCGTATTGGACTCTCATGTACGAAAATTCGGAGAGTTTGAAAAGCGCCGAATATTCAGACATAGTATGAAAATGGTAAATTTGACTACCACTACATAGTAATTATATATTTTTGGCATATAGATTTATTTAAGTTTTATTATATTATTTGCATTTAAAACGTTTAAATTTTTAAACTTTATCATATATATTTTGTTTTAGAATTTTTTATAAATATTAGATTAGTTTTTATATTAGATTTATTTTATAATATAAATATAAACTTTAGTAACTAGTTATAATATTAGATATTAAATTTTAGTTAGGGTATTATTAGAAATTTGGTTTATTGTTTTATAATTTATTTTTTGTATTGTTTTCACTAAAATGATTAAAATTATATTTAAAAAGGAGGTCGTGGTCGTAGCCTAAAAAGACCAAATTACAATTTTCCAAAAATTCCAAGTCTGTTATGATCTTCTACCACAATTTTTACCCTATGTAGTAGCAATATTCAAATATTTAGTCCCTTTTTTCACCATATTTTTGAGATCAGAGTCTTGATATTCCAAAGATGTATGAAATCTTGATGTTTTTATTGATTCGTTCCCTATCAAACCTTTACTCTGGCTTTTCTCCTGCGCTTGATTACACTACCATTTCCATGGGATTAGTTCATTACTCATGCACTTGCTTACACTATCGTTTCCATGGGATTAGTTCATTATACCTACACTCGATTGATCTGCCGAAGATGCTTGATACCGCCACCCTCCAAGAATGAGACTACGCTTGCATATGGTCGAGCTAGCTGAGCTTGCTCTTACTTGTCCTCTAATTCGAGAGTGTCCCACCATCTCATGGAATTGTATGGAGAATTTTGGAACCTTCATTTGTATTTAGATGTTCTTGTGCTAGCTTACATCCTATATTTTCCCATCTATCCGCTGCCTAATTTGAGGCATGCAGAATATGATAGATTTGATACTTGGAAAATCGTTGGAGAGTATTTCAGATCCTTTGAAGGATCATGTTTAACTTGACATTTCTAGATTAATTCTTTGTGTTAAGAGTATTAATCAAAATTTGTGAATCACCAAATATTTGAACTTAAGTGTAGTCCTCACTCAGTGCCAGCTAAGATCCTTTGAGAAGAGAAATCACTTATGCTTGATTGTTGGAACATCATCCTAGTCCCCAGCTGAAGTTAACTTCTTTTTTTCCTCTAGGGGAAAAGATAACCCCACCATCTCCTTCCACTCCAGGGTTCCCTTTAGACACTGCATCAAAAAAATAGTATCTTTGTCTTGTATTTTCCACCATCTTTGAAATTCCATGTCTGGTAATCTGAGCATCCAGGCTGGTGTGAGATCCGGTATTTTACCTATGTTCTCCCTTTTATTGAAGGTTGTATATCCAGTCCAAATTTTCTCTAAAGTAGTGAGAGAAGAATCCATCTCTTTCACTTGATTTATAATTTCTTCTAGGAGGTAAGCCTTTGCCTTGGCAGCCACTTGTTCTGATGTTTACACCTAATTATTGAAGATTTTGTTATTCTGGGTTAGCCAAAGTTTCCAACAAATGAATTTAGGCAATGTTAACCAAATATTTTTCCATATAGTCTTGTTTGAAAGGGTAGAAGGATATCGATTTTTCCAAGAAGAGAAAAGAGGTATAATAGAGATCTATAAAGGTGGGGGGATTTTAAAATTCTGAAGAGAAAGAGTCCATATAAAAAGCTCAAAAGGGAAATCCACAAATAGATGATCGATATTTTCCGAGCTTTTGCAACAGAGTGGGCATCTATGCAATCCTGTAAAGCCTCGTTTTGCTATATTTTCACCTTTTACAATTTTCCTATGTATAAAGAGCCAAATGAAAAAGTTGACTTTGGGGAGGCCATGAGGATTCCAAACTAGCTTCCAGAGTGATGGGGTGTGTAGGGGGATCTAAGTTTCTTATAGATCTTTAAATCCTTGGGCGGCTAAGTAGACTCCCGATTTCCCCCATCCCCACTTGAATATAGTATGAATATGAAGAGGGTCCATCCCAATAAGTTTAGAGAGGAGCGTTGTCTTCTGAAATGAGAGTCGTTATGTGACTACTGGAAAGGACCACGCCAGCCAGTTTTCATTTTTATCCCAATGGGAAATATCTGCCAATGTAACTAGATCTCTTTGAGAGAGCCAATCCCAAATATATGAGAGAGAGTCTAAGCTTCCAAGAGGGGGATTACCAATAATTTTGTTTATCCAGAGTTGATTTTTTGCACCATTCCCTGGGATGCAATACAACTGATGTTGGAAATATGCAATTCCTGCTCTGCATAAATTCCATATTGAAGTGCCTTTGGGTATATTATCAATGTGTAGGTTACGAATGGGACCCCATTAAGATATTTTTTCCACAATAATTAACTAACCGGGTGGGAGCGATTTGAGAACAAATTTCCAAAGCATTTTCCCACCTAGAGCCAAGTTGACTAAGCAGGGATTTCTTACCTGGAGTCCACCTTCCATCAGAGGCCTTTTAACAATATCCCAGCTGACGAGATGGATTTTTTTAATTTCCTTTTCCTCCTTTCCAAAGAAACTCTTTGATTAGACGAGATATTTGATCCATTATTGACTAGGGAACCATGAGAGTAGAGGATTGATAGATAGGGAGATAAGAGAGCACTGATTTAATAAGGACCAGTTTTCCTACGTAATTCAACCATTGTCCCCCCCATGCGTGTATTTTTGCCTTAACCTTACCTGTAACTTCTGTCCATAGATATTTTTTGTCATTCCCAAGGTTAAGGAAAGGCCAAGGTATTTGATTTTTTCCCATGAAGCAAATCCCGAGAAGCCCAAGAGGTGAGATATTCTATGGATTGTATGTTTCTCTGCATTTCATCCATATACTGCACTTTTTATGTTATTAACTAGAGCTCTCGTTACCTGGCAGTATTTATGTATTATCTATTTCAAGGCACTAGAAATCTTTAATGAGGCTCCTCCTAGAAAGAGAGAATCATCAGCAAAAAGAGAATGATTTAAAGAAGGAAGGCCTTTAGCCAATCGTGTTCCTGGAATTTTTCCTGCTTCTCTTGCTGCCTCCAAATTCCAACCCAAAGAGTCTACCATCAAAATATAAATAAAAGGGGACAGAGGGCACCCTTGTCGAATTCCACGTGTATTCTGGAAGAATTTTGCAGGTATTCCGTTTACTAGAGGGGCAATCCAAGGCTTGTCAATGCAGGCTTTCACCGAGCCTATAAATATTTTTCTAAACCCAAAGGAGGACAAGAATTTGTAAAGATACGAGAGTTTAAATTGGTCGAAGGTGTTCTCCATGTCAAATTTTATAACCATACCTTTTTCTTTTCTGAGCTTGTTGGAGTGCATTGCTTCCTTCACTAGGATCACATTATCCAAGATTTGTCTTCCTTTTATAAAGCCTCCCTGAATAGGAGAGATCATCTGCTGAGCAATGGTTTAATCCGACTGGATAGAAGCTTAGAAATTATTTTATAAGAGGCATTACAAAGTGAAATAGGTTTGTATCTATTAAAGGATCCATGATTCACTTCTCGGGGAATCAGAGCAAGAAAAGTGGAATTAGTATTAACTCCAATATTGTCTTTTTTATGAAAAGCTATAATCATACGGATACGATTAGATTTGATTGTGAGTCAATATGCTCTGTAAAAATGGATTGTAAAACCGTTCAGTCCAGGATCTTTATCCGACTCCATATTCCATATCACGTTGATGATCTCTTTTTCTGAAAAAGGTTTCAATAATTTTTTATTTTCAACAGAATTTATTATATTAGGGATATGAGATAGGAAATCAGTCATTGTCTCCTCATCATGATGGCTATCCTCTGTGTACAAGGCATAAAAGTGGCTGCAACCTTTTTTATCTTTTCAAACCCTTTGATAGTTTCTCCTTCTGCTAGGGTGATCTCTGAGATATGATTTCGTGATTGTATGTCTTTGGCTTGTCGATGAAAGAAATAAGTATTGCGGTCACCTTCCTGTAACAACAACCTACGTGATTTCAATCTCCAAAGATCTTCCTCTTGGCGGAGTGTTATGAAAACATTGGCTTGGACCTGTTGTTCCTTAATCAAATATGAGAAAGACATGTCATGTTTTTATCTCCATCTGGAGAGAAGACATCTCCATGACTGCTTCCTTTCTATATGCAAAGGGGCCCTTGGTCCCTTTTTTTATCCAATTTTTTAATGTGTGTTTTATCTTTTTCATCTTCTGCTCCCAAACAAAAATCGGGGATCCTATAATAGGAATGTCCCGGGATTTGGACACTTATTCCAAAAAATATTCCTGGTTGATCCAGAGTGGACTAAACCGAAATGGGATTGGTCGTAGATCTTCCTCATCATTCAAATGAAGGAGAATTGCCTTATGATCAAAGACTAATTTGGGCATTGTTTTTGAGAAAATTATTTTCTTTTCAAGAAGAAGAGATCCCTGGATTAAGAATCAATCAAGGAGTGATGCAATGTGTTGAGATCCCGTCCGCTTGTTTGTCCATGTGTATTGTCCCCTCTTGGGATTTATATCAACAAGATCCCATTGTTGAATCAGATCTTTGACCAGGTGAAGCATGGGATCTCTTCCATTGTTTCCCCCTTTGTTTCCTTTTGGGATCATAACTATATTAAAATCCCCCACCAGAATAATATTCAAATGTGTGTAGATCTCCAGAAAATATGTTAGAGTTTTCCAGCAATCTTTTTTCTCTGAGTAGTGGACAAGGACATATAAATTGAATAAAGAGAGATTTAGATTTATTTGAATGTGATGGAGTTCAGTAAAGATCCAATGATGTGTTGCAAAGTATTTTTCCAAGGTGAACTTCTCTTCGGACCACAATGTAGCAAGCCCGCCAAAGGACCCTCTTGCGCTTACCGCCTTTCCAACGTTCTTCTTCCATTTGGATCTACTTATAAAGACAAGAGTTTCCTCTTCTATTTTGGTCTCTTGGAGCATAAGGATATGTAATGTATCAATTTTGAGGAGATCTTTAACTGTGTCATATTTCAAAGGATTCCCCAATCCTCTGCAATTCCAAGAGACCATATTCATTACTTATTGGTTGATGTAGGTGGGAGAGCTTTTGGGGTCCTTTATCTGGTATTCCTTCCATAGGCCATGTCAATGGTTCCCTATATTCCTTGCATATTATGTCTGTCAGCCTCCTCTTCTCTTATTTCTTTGTTAGATTTCCTCCCCGATTTCTTCGAGGACCTCTCCGAGAAGTCTTCCTCTAAGGAGGAAACCACTTCCGTAGAATTTCTTTTTGTCAGTTCACCATATGAAGTCGAAGAGGTAACCTCTTTCTGAGGAGAGGATGGATTCGGTTGTTTTTCCTCCCCCTCAACTTGTTACTCTCTCTCTTCCTTCTCCTCGGAAGCAGCCTGTTCGTCCAAAGTGCTTAGGATTTCAAATTGGTTTCATGAAGCTTCTACCCTTGGGTGTGCATTTTTGGGTTGACCTTTCTTTGTTGAGGGATTCATAGTCCTAGAAGGATTTCATTTCCCTTTTGTCTTGGAAGTAGGGTTTGTAGTTGTTTGTTTCTGAACTTGTTTCCACTAATCTCCTTTGTGTTTTTCTGTATCTTCTTCAGTTTTATTTTTTGCAATGATGAGCAAAATGGTCATATTCATGACAATGTCTACATTTAAAAGGAATATGTTCATATTCTAGATCATGGATGTGAGACCAATCTACAACGGTTAGGTTTATTGCTTCTGGTAGTCCTACTTCAAGATCCACTTCCACAAATATCCGAGCGTAGGTATATTAATATTTTTTCTGCCTTATCTATATATCGTCCCAAAGTATTCCCTATGGCCTCTAGTGATTCTGGATTCCAACAATGTAGTGGAAAGTGGGGGAGCCTGACCCAGACAGGGACTACCGAAGGAATATCCTAGGTAGGATCAAAATCCGGGGTCCATTTGTTCATATACAGGCCTTGTGGTCCCATGAAATAGGGCCCATTTCGGAAGATAAGGTCCCAATCCGCTGTGCTCTCAAAGACAAACACAAAATATCCCTTTCCTACTAGATAGCTTTTGATGTCTTCAGCGATAAGGGGTTTCCAGTTATGTTGCACCCATGATTCTATGGATTTTGGTATGGCCATAGTCCCGTGAACTGGCCAATGAGGCCTCTCTCTGAAAGGTTCAGAGTTGTTCTGCAGGGCCGCTCAGCCGGAAGTGCCACAGTAGGAATCCCTGCGAGTTTTTTAACAAATTTCTGCTGAGTCGATGTTGTTGGTCGCTTTCCTTGTGTTGCGATTAGTCTCTTGAATGTTGAGATCTCAGGTGGAGTCGGTGACCGGATGCGCTCAAATCCACTTCTTGCTACTCACCGTGTTTTGTAATTTTCCAGTGTGGTAAGCTTTTAGCTTGCTGGTCCTCTTCATTCAAAAATATTGCTCAAGCATGACTGGAGGAATCGAACCCGCGGCTTCAGCTCTAACACTCCAACACCTTTCCCATTCCTTCTACACTTGTTGCTTATAATTTATTTTTTGTATTTTAATTATCTAATATTTTTATAATTAAGTTTATAAATACATTATTAGTTTTTGTTTTAAGATTTATATTTCAAGTTGTTTTTAATGAACATTAAAAATAAATGTTACATGCATTATCTATATTTTCAAAATTTCTAAATTTTAAAAATTTAATATATAAGAAACCTGCTCTTGTTTTTTTTTCATACTAGATTTTTTCTTACGTATTTTTGAGTATTTTTGAATCGTACTCGAATTATGCTACTATGGAGCAAAGAGTGGCAAGTTGGCAGCTTTGTCCAACCCAAATTCCAATATCATCAAAATATATACATGCCCTCAAAATATCTAAGTGGATTGTATGATTAGTTGAGTTGTTAAAAAAGACTAAGGTAATTGGTATTTGTGGAGTTAAGTTATCATAGATTATTTGTTTAATTCTTGTAGGTCCGGTGTTGAGGGTGGGAGCCACTTAGAAAGGAATTAAACTGATCCCGTTGCTGGCTTCCTTGCCTCCATTCCTCCTGTCCAAAGGACCTCCAAGATGATATTCATTTTGGTACAAATATAGTAACAGCATCTTCTGGGTGTAAAGATTTTTCTTCCAAAATTCTATCAACCACCTTGATAGGTTAAAAACGCGTTCGACTAATAAATAGGTTCAATTCTGTAGGCCCGAAAATCATGTGATCAGTCTGTACAATTACCGTTCTTTTCCATAACTCATTTTCATTTCGAATTGTCAAATCTGCACTACTAGAGTTTTTAGCCAGCCCAGAAGCGACAAATCGACGAAATAAAATAAATAGCCCAGGAAGAAGGTCGGAGTAGTATTGCTCATAGTTTGTGCTTGTCTCATACCTGCCGACGCCTTAACGCCTATCTCCTATTTTATTCCACAAGCAGATATTAACTTCGAAGTACTATGCAAATTGTATTAACTTGGGATTCTGATTGTTTATATACCAAAAGTGTTGATGAGATAAAACTGAGAGCTGTATAAAGGCTAACCAAAACATTTGCTATTTGTCTGTCTGAATCAGGCAGAGCAATTATTGTTTAAATTGTAATTTGGAGTGTTCAGATTGTGTGGCCATCTGCTTAGTTTTAAAATTAAATAATTAATCTAAAATAGAATAGTTAATCTCAATTACTAAAATCCCAAAATCCCAAAAATACAAAAATAACAATTTCCAACTAAAATTTTAACCAGGCTTTTTGGTTGTATTTTATCCTACGCGCTTTCAGCAGAGTTGTGTCCACACATGTCTGAGTTAATGGCAATGTACAGATCAGCATTTGCACGTTCCTTGTGAATCTGTGACATAGCCAGAATAGGGTTAAAAATTGATAGTACCGAAATATTTGTAGCTTGTACTGTGATATATCAATAGTATTGAGTACTGAGTAGTCAATCTTGTTATTCTGTGGTTACAAACTTACAAACATGCTGGTATCATAACAAATCACTATAGATAAGGAGGAGTTGAGGGTAGGAGTGAGTTATTGTGGAGTCTTATGGTTGATCAAACGGAAATTTTCTTTTGATTTTATAATCCATTTTTTTTCTATAATATACCAAAGTTCTTGTGTTACCATTGTAACAGTTCTACTTATATAATTGAACAAATGTATTTATGAATAATTAGAAAAACTATATTATTATATTTCGAAAAAGCATACATTTTAACATATGATGCAGAGAATGTACGCATTACTATTTCAAAATAAAAATTAAGCAGTGATGCTTTTAATTTGCTGGTATTAAGATATATATCGTTAGATCTGAAATAACTGGGATATAGACCATTAATTCAGAAGTAGTTTTTTTTATCTAAAATCTATATCTCTGGATGAATATTGTTTGCGTGTCAAAAAATGTAAATGATCAATGTGAATGAAATCTGAGACTTTTTTCTAAGGAGGTAAATGAGCATTCAGATGTACGTGACCATAAACGTGTAAAACGGATTATATGATTGGCACATGGCACGTACGTACACCGATGTCGTTTGGATTGAGTTGATAAGTTATTTAGATTTTGATTGAGAAAAATATCCAACAATAGAAAATACATCATAAGATATCCATTCAGTATAGGATCCGAAGTCGTCTCTCAGAACAACAAGAAGCAACCAATGGTTTCCTTGTCCTCTAGTGAATCCGAGTATAAATCATTGTGCAATAATAATATTAAACTTCAATATTTAAAATAATAATATCAATTAATTGGGCCAAATTTGAATATCCATTAGTAAATTTGATAATATAGAACAAAAGTATTTAAATTTCAATTAAATAATAAAACAATTTCAATTCAATTCAATAGTAATTTCAGCTAAAAGTATAATATTTGCATCCGGTGAATCCATTTTACCTTTTATAGAAGGCCACAGCAATTTTTCAATTCAATTCAATAGTAATTTCAACTAAAAGTATAATATTTGCATCCGGTGAATCCATTTTACCTTTTATAGAAGGCCACAACAATTTTTCAATTCAATAGTAATTTCAACTACAAGTATAATATTTGCATCCGGTGAATCTATTTTACCTTTTATAGAAGGCTACAACAATTTTTCCATGCAAAAAAAAATTAAGTTTACAGCAAGCCCTTTCATAATGAAATTGATAGTTATTTTGTAACTTTGCAATTGAAGGGTTTCTTCAATTTTTAATTGTCAATTTTGATGATTGAAAATCGACCATTAAGCATCAACAAAAAAATACTAATTATTTTATCAAAATCCATTTGTATCTAACATATAAGGCTTTGACTCACTTCACTTGTCAATTTTGATGATTGAAAATCGGCCATTAAGCATTAACAAAAGAAAAATACCAATTATTTTATCAAAATCCATTTGTACCGAAAATATAAAACTATGAATTTGACTCACTTGTGGGATCCACTCACTTAATGCAAAAACCTAACCCAACAATGACTAAGAATATAATGTTCCATCTAACTTGCAAGCTCAGTGATGAATGAGAATAGAATCCTCTATCTAACCTGCACTAGAGAATTGACCCTTAGCAATTTCACCGATCACTACTGCCTCACACCAACAAAAACGGTAGAGCCCTTTAATCTATAATGGAGTGGTAGCAAACTTTCTTTTTGGTATTGATCAAAAGATCGATAAAGTTATGAGTGATTGGATATAAAAAATGTGATATGGATCAATGGCAAACATGGACTCATGACCCCGGGCAGCTTTATGGCCTGGGTCAATCCTGTTTTGATATATTTTGCACAAGATTATGTATATGGCATGGAGCCACGCATTTTGTTTATGTTTTATGAAACATTATGAATTCAGTATGATTTATTGATGGATTTTTTTTGGATGTATTAAAAAATGCAGCTGTCATTATATTGTAAAGAAATGTGATGAAAATCAGTTTTCAGAGACTATTGCGATTATGTAAAACGTTTTTTTTTCTCACGGAAAAAAAAAAAAAAAAATGTGATATGGATCTAATAGATTTTTGTATTGTAAAACATATTTTTTTATTATAAATTTAAATATGTGTAATCTTCATTCATTTTCACAATCCTTTTGATAAAATTATATATATATTTATTATATAATATATGAAACTAAATTATATTAAAAATTTAAGAACATTAAAATTCTCAAAATTTTAATAACCTCAAATTTTGATTAGCATGCCACCAAAATCGTCAATTCTCACTAGCTCATTCCGTTAAGGTCATTCGGTTAAGGTGTGGGTCTCGTCATGAGGGAGACCCGAGTTCAATTCCCCTTAGGGGTGAGCTAGTTGGGAGGAGACACCCAAAAATCCAACCATCATAACCTGGTTGGTGTAGCCCAGGATGGGTGTGATCCTCGGGTGACTTTCACGGCTTAGATGCCCCTGGGTTGCGGTTCTTAACCAATGGTTCATTGCTTCGAGCCCTGAGTGACGGGAAATCGAACACAAAAAAAATGCCATCAAAATCATAAATGAAATTTAAATCATAATGAAACTTTAAAACATTTAAAATTAAGTTTAAATGTTGGATTCAATATGCCACTTAGTGCTCATTCTAGCGTTTCTTAACCAATGGTTCATTGCTTCCGGCTTCGAGTGACGGGAAATGGAACACAAAAAAATGCCATCAAAATCATAAATGAAATTTAAATCATTTTGAAACTTTAAAACATTTAAAATTAAGTTTAAATGTTGGATTCAGTATGTCACTTAGTGCTCATTCTGACTTGAACTATGGAAAAGAAATTAAAAATTAACCCATAAGGTATTAAGGTTATAACCAGTAATCACATGCGACATTGTAGCTAAGCATTAATTGTCAAACATGTCTAGTAAGTTGGTAGCAAATAGACAGATTAAAAATGGTTGTGCTTCAGTAAGCTATCATAGTTGAAATCAATTAACAATATCCTTCAAACACTTGACACTAACTTTACAGATATTCCTTCTCAAATCCCAACCAATCTATGTTTAAAATAAATTAGGTAATGTATTAATAATGAATGCAATCGGGTCAGTGCAAGCTAATGAGGGTCACTTTTGGCGCGTTAGATGCAATAGAAAACTGAAAAAGCAGGGATCCCTCAACTTACTTGGATTTTTTGAGCTACTTACGCAAAATATCTTGCATTGAGTAAAAAAGATGAAATGTAGGAAATTAAATCACGTTTCCGAATATATAACTTTTATGTATTGAAAATTTGCATAGCTATGTCAAGTTTCATTTTTCTTAACAGACACTTTTTATTTTTCAGGAAAATGATAAGGTATATGTTTTTGTGGGTAGAGCCTTTGAGGGCCTAAATGATGGAATCAAGCTACAAAAATCGGCATGCATGTAGAGAACACATAGCACTTGTGCGCCATTATTTTTCGAAAATTAAATTAGTAATTTTATAATTTTTTTATAATTTTGTAAGTGATCAAACCTCGAAAATAATACCTCTTTTGTGGGTAGAGCCTTTGAAGGTCTTAATGCAAAAATCTTAAAATGGGTTTTTCATAGAACGTGGAGGTTAGTGTCCTCTTGTGCACCATACAATTTTTTTTTTAAATGATCGAGAATTGAAAAAGTTATGGAAGAAACACTAACAGTGTGTTTCACGAGTTAAGGAAGTAGGACAGAAAAGAAATTGAAAGAAAATAGGAAAAATTAATATTTCAAAATAAAAGTTACATATTTGGAATCTGCAGAAAAAATGCTATCTGTGTCTAAGATTTCGTCAAAAATGACTGTGTGTAGCATACTGTAACGAGTGGC